>JALJEV010001371.1:3000000-3330000 GCA_026586105.1 Hylodesmum podocarpum
GCAAAATTGTTTCAACTCAGGATCAAATCTAAACCCAAAATAAATACTGAACACTTTTTCAACGTGAAATCAAACATACACAAGTGATATGGTGAAAAACTCCAATACCAATTGATAACAACCTTGAGAAAACTACATGACAAAATCTAGTCATTGTTGTTGGAGAGCTCAAGGCCTTATAAAACCCTACACCAAAATCACACAATTCCAGTGTGGGACTCAAGGGCAAGGGCCTATACCTCAATTTTGTACTTGGGAAAAAGAAACCCTTGTAATTTGTTTTAACAAATCTTAAACTTATCAAAAAGGAAAAAAAAAAATAATATTGTTCACATAACATGTGATGTATCAATTTTGACAATGTAAGAACACAATAACTTACCTCATCTATGCTATTTGCTGACTGAAGTCTGTTATACATCAGATGCCAATTGGGTTCAACAACCTAAAAAATAAGGTAAATAGTCATAAACCAAGAACCCACCTAACTGTTCAGTTAGTCAGTTTGGACATGAAATTTATGAAAAGAAGAAAAAAGCTAAACACTTGTACCCAATCCTATGAACATCAAAATCCCAGACTAAAATTATTCTTTTGCAAATTAAAATCACCATAAAAATATAATTTGAATAGAAAAATATATATTCAATCATTTCAATTTAAAAGCACTCTAGACTTATCTCCATTCTGATAAAATCTGTGCAGCCACCATTTGTAAAGCCACATCTTTGCTAGTATAATGTGGACCCAATTTTTTTCTTCACTCTCTTCCTCTCTTTTAATTTCTCTCACTTTTTTTGGTTTTTCATTCACCATGCAAAGCACAGGAACCACCACTAGTTTTACATACAATGTAAAAAGGGAAGTTTCTGTCAAATTGAAAGATCCTCAAAAAGGTAGCATAAAAGTCAGAAAAATAAAACTTGCCTCAAATGTCAAATAGTGCAAAAGGCTATTGATAAATTTAAGCATACTCCGGCAAAGAAGAGATGATCTGGAGATAGCAGTCCCACGTGTATTGAGAGCACGAACTCCCTACAATATAGAACCAAAATGGTGTGAGAGGAGATGAACACAATAGACCAAGTAAAGCAAGGGCACTCATAGCCATACTTGATGTACTTGCCATGCTCCACACAACTGACGGTCAACATGTTTACAGTGGAAAAGAAATCGAAAAATTAATTGGTACTTTGTAAGGGCTTTATGTGATAATACTATAGACAGCGGCCAGTGCACCTGAAACCAGAACCAAAAATAGAAGTATTAATGATGCAAACATAAGGAAGATTCTGAGAAACTTATAAAGAAGTATAGACCTTGTAACTTAGTGAAAAGGTTTCAAGGCCAGTGATGCTAACGGGCTCCTCCAGATCATTGTCACCAGAATTTCTCTGACTAACTTCAAGATCATTAAATGTGCCCAACCTTTTAAGAAGAGAAGATCTTTCCTGAAAGTGAAATGTTTGCATCACGTGTGAATAATGAAATTTACAGCATTATAAGAGTTTCTTACAAGCTGAATTAGTTACGTACCACAACACAGGTTAAGCCTTCATGAAAAGGATCTGCTGCAGCTGCTGTAGTACGCAATGCAAGGTCTAGAAGAGACTAAACAGCAGAGAGGGAAAAAGAAATAAGAGAGAAAAGGAAATGCACATAACTAATTAATTATAATTGTTAAAATAGCTTGCTTAGGAAGCTTTTGTATATTTAATATTATTTTCTGATATGATGTGACAGCTTAGGGTGGCTTAGGCTTAGTCTTTTTCAGGGCTACATTGATTGTAATGTACTCTGTATATTTACATAATGAAAAGAGAAAAATGAGGAGTGCTGTTTTCTTCACTCAATTCCTTTTTCATATTCAAGTTGGTATCAGAGCGGGAACGATCCCGCTCAGCGCCACCGCCTGCGGCCGTCCACCACCGCCGGCCGCCATCTCCGGCAGCCACTGTCCTCCGCCGGCCGCCGCCGTTTTCTCCGGCGAACCTAGATTTTTTGTGCGTCTCGTCAAGCACGACCTGTCTCCCTCAACTCCGGCGTCATCCGGAGCCTAACGTGCCCCCACACTCGTTAATCTGTCTCTTTCTCTGATTGGCGTGTACTGTTCACGCCTCTTCTGCAGTCTTCCAAGTCCATTTCTGGACTTGTTTTTCCTGTTTTGGTTGTTGTGTGGATAGTGGGTCTATTGTTGCTCCTCTCTCTAGTCTCCTATGGCTTTTTCAGGTCCCGTTTTACCTATTTCTGGTACCCCAACCATTACAACGGAAAAACTAAATGGTAAAAACTTTCTATCGTGGGCTGCCTCTGTGGAACTATTGTTCCTTGGTCAAGGGTACCACGACCACTTGGAAGTGGAAGATATTGAAGGTTCAGATGAAACTCGGGGCAAATGGAAGAAGCTTGATTTTTAGCTTTGTGCTGTGTTGTGGCAATCTGTTGAACACAACATTTTGGGGACACTCAGGGCATTCAAAACCTGTTGTTCTTTTTGGAAAAAGGCCCACAATATTTATGCAAATGATATTCAAAGGCTGTATGATGCTACTCAGAGGATAGCATCCTTGAAACAAACTAATCATGAAATGACATCTCATATTGTGAAGCTCCGGCTTTGTGGAAGAACTAAAAATGTTCCTCATTTGACGAATCTCTAGAAGGAATAAATAAGAAACTTGACGGGTTCTATATGGTGCGATCCCGAGAACATTGCATTCAGATTTTAATCATGTTCGTGACCAGATTTTAAGCGGCCATGAGATTCCTTCAATGGACAGCTTGATAACTAGACTCCAGCCGGGTCCCTACGAAGTGAAAAATGAAAATATGGGTGAAATAAGTGAAGCTTCTGCAATGGTTTCTAGTTGGGGAGAAAAATGAAAATATGGGTGAAATAAGTGAAGCTTCTGCAATGGTTTCTAGTTGGGGAGAAAAATGAAAATATGGGTGAAATAAGTGAAGCTTCTGCAATGGTTTCTAGTTGGGGAAGAGGTGGTCGTGGAAACCGAGGAGGAAGAGGAGGTAGAAGTGGTCGCCCCAATGCTCATATTGTAAGAAAATGGGTCACACTCGAGAGAATTGTTATTCTCTTCATGGTTTCCCCGAAAAAGACAGCAAATCTGTCTAAATCAGAAAAATCAGGAAAATCTTATATAAAGATTGCAGAAGATGATTATCAAGAATATCTTCGGTGGAAATCCATGACTCGGGCTCAATCTTCCTCTACCGCTACCGCTCTACAGACTTGTGTTTCTCATTCATCGCTAGTCAAATTCCATGGATTATTGATTAGGAGCCTACGATCATATTCTCGGTAATGAGTCTATGTTCTCTTCTATGTCCCCTCTTAAATCACCTCACCTTATTACCTTAGTTGGATGGGTCTAGAATTGCTCCCAAAGGAATTGGTCAAGTTTCTCTTTCTCCCTCAATAAACTTAAAATCTGTTTCGTTCATTCCTAATTGTCCTTTCAATCTAATCTCTCTAAGTCAGTTAACTAAGTCCTTAAATTGTTCAATAACCTTTAATTGAATCCTTTTTGTTGTTCGGGGAACGTGGTACGGGTCGGAGGATTGGCGAAGGACATGAATCTAGTGGGCTCTACTATTTTGGAAAACAACCATCTCAGATCGTGTCTTTGCTGTTTTGTCACCCAAGTCGTTACATGATCGTTTGGGTCACCCAAGTTTGTCAGTTAAAACTCTTAGTTCCTAGTCTGAAGAAGTTAGAGGAATTAGGTTGTGAGTCATGTCAATTAGGCAAACATGTTAGATCATCTTTTCCCAAACAAAGCGAAAAAAGATGTCAATCGGTTTTCACCACCATTCATTCGATATTTGGGGTCCAAGCCGTATAACATCTTTTGGTTTTAGATATTTTGTAACCTTCATTGATGAATTCTCCAGATGTACTTGGGTATATTTAATGAAAGATCGTTCTGAACTTTTGTCTATTTTTATGTCTTTCTTTAATGAAATCAAAAATCAATTTGGGAAAATGATTAAAATCTTTAGAAGTGACAATGCAAAAGAATATTTCTCCTCTGAATTATCCTTTTTCCTATCCTCACAAGGGATATTGCATCAATCTACATGTCCACACACACCCCAACAAAATGGAATTGCTGAAAGGAAAAACAGGCACCTTGTGGAGACTGCACGCACCCTAATGCTTAATTCAAATGTTCCTCTACATTATTGGGGTGATGCAATTCTCACTTCTTGTTTCTTAATCAACCGAATGCCATCTTCTTCTCTTGAAAATAAAATTCCGTACTCCATTATTTATCCAAAGGAACCATTGTTTCATGTCTCACCTCGGGTCTTTGGGTGTACATGTTTTGTCCATGATGTTTCTCCTGGTTTGGACAAGTTGTTTGCTAGAGCTATCAAATGTGTTTTCTTAGGTTATTCACGTCTTCAGAAAGGGTACAAATGCTACTCCCCACAAACCAGAAAATATTACATGTCTGCAGATGTGACCTTCTTTGAACAAACTATGTTTTTCTCATCCTCCATTCATGATCCTCCATCAATACAACAGGCTTTACCAGTTGGTTCTCACGTTTCCACTCCACCTCTAATGTCAATCCATACCATTCCTGACCAAGAAATTAATCAATTTGTCTTCCCCACAACTAATCCCAGGCAAGATACTCCTCACCTTATCACATACCAGCGTCAGACAAGACAATTGGAGTGCACGCTGTTCTTGAAGAACCTCTAGATTCTAGTCCTTCGCCATCGACGCTCATGCTACGGATCCTGGGGAGATAGTGCAGTTGGCTTTGTTGCTCTTCGAAAAGGTATTCGGTCTACTAGGAATCCTCATCCTATTTATAATTTTTTGAGCTATCATCGTGTATCTCCTTTATATTTTTCTTTTCTCTCCTCTATATCTCCTCCCACCATTCCTAGAAATGTTCATGAGGCTCTTAATCATCCTGGATGGAGACAAGCTATGATTGTTGACATGCAAGCACTTGAGCACAGTGGTACATGGGAACTAGTTCCACTTCCTCCAGGGAAACAACCAGTTGGATGTAGATGGGTCTATGCCATCAAAGTTGGCCCTGATGGTACCGTTGATCGTCTCAAAGCTAGACTAGTGGCCAAGGGGTATACTCAGATTTATGGCTTAGACTATAGTGACACTTTTTCTCCTGTGGCCAAGATCCCTACAGTTCGTCTCTTTCTTGCTATGGCAGCTATTTGTCATTGGCCTCTCCAACTAGACATAAAAAATGCCTTTCTTCATGGTGAGTTGGAGGAGGAGATTTACATGGAGCAACCTCCTGGGTTTGTTGCTCAGGGGGAGTCTGGATTAGTTTGTAAATTGCGAAAATCTCTTTATGGTCTCAAACAATCTCCTCGGGCATGGTTTGGAAGATTTAGTCATGTTGTACAGGATTTTGGGCTGAAAAGAAGTGAAGTGGATCACTCAGTTTTTTATTGCTATACTTCTCCTAGGAAGTGTGTGTATCTAGTTGTTTATGTTGATGACATAGTGATTACCGGGAACGATGCAGATACAATCTCTCAATTGAAGAAACATTTATTCAGCCATTTTCAGACCAAAGACTTAGGATGTTTGAAATATTTTCTTGGTATTGAAGTTGCTCAATCAAAGGAAGGCATTGTGATTTCTCAAAGGAAGTATGCTTTAGACATCTTGGAGGAAACAAGCATGGTTGATTGCAGACCCATTGATAGTCCTATGGATCCTAACCAAAAGTTAATGGCTGGCCAAGGTGAACCATTTACTGATCCAGAGAGATATAGGAGATTGGTTGGGAAACTTATTTATCTTACTATCACAAGACCTGACATCTCTTTTGTAGTGGGAGTTGTTAGTCAATTCATGCAGGCCCCTCATGTTGATCACTGGAATGCTGTTTTGCGTATCCTTAAATTCATCAAAAAGGCCCCAGAACAAGGATTGTTGTACAAAAACAATGGAAACAGCCAAATCTCGGGATATTGTGATGCTGATTGGGCAGGTTGTCCTGTCGATCGACGTTCCACCACTGGATATTGTGTTTTCCTTGGTGGAAATCTCATTTCTTGGAAGAGCAAGAAACAAAATGTTGTTGCTTGATCTAGTGCTGAGGCTGAATATCGTGCTATGGCATTGATTACTTGTGAGCTTATATGGGTTAAACAACTCCTTCAAGAGTTAAAATTTTGTGAAGATCATCCAATGGAATTGTACTGTGATAACCAGGCTGCTCTCCACATTGCCTCCAATCCGGTATTTCATGAGAGAACTAAGCATATAGAGGTTGATTGTCACTTCGTTAGAGAGAAGCTGCTGTCTAAGGAAATTGTTACTAAATTTGTCACCTCCAATGAATAACTTGCAGATGTTATGACTAAGTCATTAAGGGGACCTCGAATTCAGTTTTTATGTTCCAAGCTTGGGGCATACAATCTGTATGCTCCAGCTTGAGGGGGAGTGTTAAAATAGCTTGCTTAGGAAGCTTTTGTATATTTAATATTATTTTCTGATATGATGTGACAACTTAGGGTGGCTTAGGCTTAGTCTTTTTCAGGGCTACATTGATTGTAATGTACTCTATATATTTACATAATGAAAAGAGAAAAATGAGGAGTGCAGTTTTCTTCACTCAATTCCTTTTTCATATTCAAGTATAATCTAGGTCCATTTAATAATGAAAATAGGTAATTGCCAATTTAAATTAACGAGGAGAATAAAATATTGTGGTAAATTGAAAGATATTTCATTACTTTACCTGCAGCTTTTCAACAGAGACTTCATCAGGCTTTTTAGCCAGCTCATCTCGTGCAATATCCATAAAATGAACTAAGAAATCACCCTATGTGATCATGAATATTATAATACTCTGAGTAAGAGAAAGGCTGTTTATGAACATTATCATTTGTATCATTTCTACTGTAGTTAAAAAAAATCAGCTGGTATAATTTGTTCAGAAAACTCAAGTACAAGCAACAAATATTACATCTGTGTTTGTCTTTATTGTTATGTTCCATTCAAAACTTGTGATTTCAAGTTCAAAGTACAAATAATCCAATTATGCTTAAGATGCATTTGATTTGCTTTGTGTTTTACAAAAAATGACACTTTATTTTATATTTTAAAAATTTGTGAAGGAAAATAAGTGAAAAGAAAGTGTCATTTTGCGATTATTACTGGAAATATATCAACTGAAAATAAAATAAGAAAAAAATTACTTTTGTTTTGCCATCATAGCTAATTACTGTCTCCAAAATAAACAAAGATGATCATGATGCATACCTGATCGAGAAGAAGGTAGTGTTTTATAGAACGCAACCTTCCTGTTAGATCATACTAAATATAAAAACATAATTTACCATCAGAACTTATAAGCTTAACAATAACTATTGCAAAAGTATTAGAATTTAATCTGAGAAATTTATCACCTTATTTATGTTAAAACTCACCTTTTCCTTAATGAGATTCAAGAGTTCACCACTTGCAAAGTTATAAGCAGCCTTAATACATTCAAGATAGTGAAGATTTGAGCCAAAACTCATTAGTTTTGAATTTTCTGATGGAGGGACCTAAAGTAACAAGTAAACTACATTTAGTGAAGCAATCACTACTAAAACAATAAATATTTTATACACAACCTCCAATATTAAGGATTCAGGAAAACAAACTTATTCTACAATTGAAGTACAATTATAACAGTGACAAACCTGAACATTGTGCCCACATTCTCTCATGACATTTAGGTATTTTCCTGTTGTCAAAATTGTCCCAGCAATATTTGCAAGGAAACTAGGAATTCCATCTTTGAGGCTGTAACGTTGTCGCCAATACTTAGCTTCATAATCTTGTGTGAGACTCTCCTACAGAGAATTTAAACTGGGACCGTATGAAAAACAAGTATTGATATTCTGGTTGTTATAAGTGATAAAAAATTTTAATCTACCTTTTGAAGAGATTTGTCCTCTGCAATGAAAAATTCACCATAAGGATCATCTATGACACCTTCGTAAACCCATCTTCAGTATTGTTCAATTCCCAAATGAACAAGTAAAATGTTAAACAGTGTCAGCTAAAATTTAATTACAAGAGCACACAAGATAGTGGAAATTTTTTGCAGAAGGGCTAAATATTTGTTTAATTGCACCAAAGGCATCCTTTAAACATCCTTGCCAAATGATGTTCATTTGTTAACCAATTCTAGAAAAAAAAAAAGAAAAGTCTACATCACATTCATAACATAAAATAGGAATTTAGGATAATTGCCCAATAGAACAAATAAAACTAACAAAGTAGTTGTAGAACACACAGGCAAAGATTTCACTGTGGGAAAAATGAGATTAAACACATGCATATCTTTGCAGATGCCTCAGACATCAGAAGTAACCAAGCTAGAGATCTATTATTAGTCAAGACAAACAATAGACCACAGTGTTTGAAGAGGAAATGGATATTATGTTCCCATTGTCACCATAAGATTGACCTGAACCCAACAGGCAGCAACCACACACAAAAATTGAACTTTACTTGACTAGGGGTACGGCCTTTTTACATATTAATAGTCAGCTCAAGGATACTTGGATTAACTATTCCTCAATTTTTCCACAATGAGTCATATGATCAAGTGAGGGGATGGGAAACAGATTGGATAATTGAACATGGCTAAGGCTTTGTGCAAACCTCAAGAGAGAGAGGACAGTTCCTTTCTGATAGGGGTTTTATGGAAGGAAAGAAAGAAAATACACGGTTTTCAAACGATCTTCCATGCCTATGACAAAATATTCCTCTAATTTTGGGAGATTTTAAACATCAGAACAAAATAAAGGAGAATAATTACTTAAACTCCACCTGCCCCAAATCTCTTCATTTCCATTCTCTTCCCTTTTTTTTTCTTTCAACATTGTCCATTCCCTTCTAACATAGTTACATCCAAACACACCCAAAAACTAAACGGAGATGTATATAAGTAAAATTATAGATTCATAATTAGAATTGGTAAATCTGTAATTAGAGAAAAAATCCTATATATTTGCTAGTCATGGTTGAAGAACATGAAACCACCTTTCTAATATGCTCATGTAAGCACTACTAGCACATTGTGCCATCTTTTCCAGCAACAACCTGACAGCATTATCTCCAGCCATAGCCTTTGCCTAGATATAACAGAAGCCATAGTGGAGAGAGTTAAGTCATAAGTGCTTATAGAACTGACTCATGAAACCAAAATCAAGTGTTGACATATACAGAGAATGGTAGCGATTAAGAGCTTTCATTACCTGGCTCTGAAGCAAATTAAGAACGGCAGAACCAGAAATATTGTTGATTGAAGCCTTCTGTATGACAATGGATAATGCATGCATTGACCTCATCATAGGCTGTAAAATGTCATCAAAAGCACCATGAGAAAGCATTTGGAAAATATCAACATTTAACTCAAAAGTCAGACAAATCCAAACCTGACAGTAGAACCACAATCCTTGAAGGGAAAGTCTCCCAAGCCGAAATTGGTGTTCGAGCTGTGCCACCATAGCCTGGTAATCCTAGTAAAGATAACCCCATGATGGTAAAAATATGTTCTTATTCAAATAGTGTACTTTAATCAAAGCAATATGACCTGTGCAGAACTGCAACGGAGCCAAACATCAATTCTGTTACTCTATGTTACTAATTATTTGATTAGTACAATCAATTTAGCTTACTCAGTCTGGATATTTGCAAGTCAGAGCATCACAAAGGTCCAACATGAAATTTCAACACAAAAGTCACCAGAATGAACAGAACAGCATGATATTCAGCAGAATCTACCTAAAACAAAAACAATTGCAGGTTTACCTTAATCCAGACCAGTTAACCCACTAGAAACAAACAATTTTAAAATAGAATTTTATGGCCAGGTAGTAGGCAACAACCATTAATCACCATGTGGTCGCTGATCTACTCACCTCCCCTACTTTTGAGTTTTGAACATTGCCCTCTTGCTTGTTAATCTATTTCATCTCACTATTTTTCTGTTTTATAATGAACAGACAATCACTCAAAAAACTTTTGTTTAGTCAAGCGTAACTTAGCCATCCTTTTGGTTATTTTGATATCCTCTGTTGGGAAGGCAGGCCTTGGTGCAACAGTACGTCATATAATTGGGGTTAGTGCCTAACTCAACCCCACAAAACTAACTAGTAAGGTGAGAACTGCACAACATTTATAAGGACTAGATTGGTCATATCTCCAGTAGATGTAGGATCTCAATCTCCTCATGCCCATGACTGGACATTTGGAGTGTACACAAATGTATGTGGCCAATTAACAACACCCCTCACACAGAGAAATAGACATCTAAGGCATAGACACTGTCCAATCCTTATGAGCATTACATTGGTCAGATCTCTAGGCAAAGTGAGATCTGAACGGTAAGGTTGTTTCCTTGAGATTAAAAGGCCGTGGGTTCAAATTTAGGAAGCAACCTTGCGCCTAACAAGAATAAAGCTTAGCATGTCTACCCTTTCCAAACCCCAATAAGTGGGAGCCCCATGCATTTGGAACACCTTTTGTAATCATTTGTTGAATTTCAAACATAAATGATTAAATGTATCCTATTGACACTTCAATCTAAATATCAGATGAAAATATTCAGACCTTAAGGAAATAAACAGCACAATACAAGAAGCATTCAAAACACAACCCAACAATTAACTGTTTCCAGCTACAAAAGTGAATAATAATATATATAAACACAAACAAACAACCGTTTCATACAGAATGTAAGACCAACTGACTCACTATCCAGGAAAACCTACGAGAAGAAAAGCCCTGAGTGCAGCAGAAAAGGCATGATTAACCAGGCCACTCTGGAACTGAGACCTTGACTCCACAAACTGGTTGATCAACAGAAAGCTCTTGCAAAGAGGGAATATCCGTTTTGCCAACTCCTGCAACATAAAAACTGTCTCAGGCACAGTTACATACAGTCTATCATTCAACGCTATTACTTTGTCCATAATATCAAGTCACTGTTATAGAACAGTTTCATTGTACATTCCCCTTCAGCATCCTACTTGTGTCTTCAATGTTATCAAAACCATGTTCTGGGGGCATATTTACAGTTCCAGGACGAAATTTTAGACAATGGCAAAGACTTAAAAACATGGTTGCTAAAAAAAATCCTTCATTTGAACTTTTTCTAAAACCATGGAATAAATTTCAGACTCAGTGATAAAAAAAATTGCATTGTTTGAATCATAAGATACATGCTTCACACTCCATAACAAGAGCCTATGCAATTTAAATTTTAATAATATTCTAGAGTCTAATGAACATTTCACTTCCATGTGAAGCAATATATTAGGATATTCATATTGAACATCCAATAAAATGTGTAAAAAACATTTTACTTTACAATTTGGCCTGGTCTATGGTTTCCAACCCAAGCATCCCATCATAACTATGGCAACAGAGCAAATGCTGACATTTAACAACTCTAATATTATAATTGAAGTTCAAAATATGGTAGCTAACATTATAATAATCTCACCTGCAGGGCCAAATCCATTGATGGGTCAACCAGAAAACTAATATCATCATTCTTTCCACGAACTGTTTTTATTAAGACATAACGCCCTTCAACACCAACCATGGCCGAGAGCACATCGTCAATGACAATAAGCTCCTACATTTCAGGAGAAAACAAACAAATAGCTGAAACTTCTAGAGCATGAGACCCGAAGCTGACAATGAATGCAGATATCAACAGTACTTCCAAAAAGAAACATACTTTCGCCGAGCAGAATATACATTTATATACGCCAAATAAACACTCAAAAATCCAATCCAAGACCCATAACAAGTCAAATCCATCTTCACTTAATTTCCACAGAAAAATAGTCTTTCAATAAAAAATCTAGTCATCAGTTTTATTATGAGCTTATAAGAACACAAAATAAATTAACCCAAACACACACATTAAGGCCCTGCTAGAATAAACTTTTCCATGAGCATTTATAGAACAAAAAATGAAGTGATTTTCTCCCATAAATTAAAACTAACTTATGTAATTCACTTAATTTTTTTAATCTACGTTCTCCCAGAAATTGATGTACATGAGTTGATTTTATCTTTAAGGAGAAGCTCAATTTTTTTTTACTTTCTTTTTTTTTTTCACCTATCAGTGCATATGAAAAAATTTACCCAGATAGAACCTAGATAAGGGACAAATGTACAACGAATCATTTGGTAATTCAGTACCTATGCCTTCCCTACCAATCTCTCAATTATCATACAAAAAATAATACAAATAATTCACTAAACTCCCCTCTAGGTAGCACAACAAAGCTAACATTTTCAAAAATCCTACCACCACAACACACATTCCTACTTAAAACAAAACATATACACATATTTCCACTAAAAGTTAGTCATTTATTTCTTTTAGTTTTAATTACTGATTTGTTTCCTATAGTTACACAGGCTTTACTTTTTAATCTTTAAAGTTATAAATCATCTACTTCAATGACTATACAAGTAATTTGGTGCAGTTTTAGTCCCTGTACACACACACTTCAGTTCCATTTTAATTTCTATCGTTTTAAACGGCAGGGAGCAAAACAAAACTAAAAAAAATTGCATAGTGTAGAGGCTTAAAAGCTAAAGTTTAAGCTATAAGGACCAAATCCAATTGTACACAAGAAAATTGTATACAAGAAAATCCAATTCGTTTGCGAAGGAGAAAAACCCAAGCAATCGAACTGCAAACACATTCCAGAGAGAACGAATCCTGACGCTAGAGCCAAAAATGTAAATGTCAATTGGTAACCAAGCACCATACAAGAGACAACACACAAAAATAAGTATGAGAGTTGTGGATCGAACAAACGGTTCGCTCTAAAAGCGTGGATTGACGGAAATTAAGTTAGGAAAATGGAAAATAAAGAAATTAAGAAACGAAGAAGAGGAGAAAGAAGAGAAATACTTGAACCGATGGAGAGTAACAGCCTATAGGGTTTTGGAAAGTGGCGTCGGTGGTTTGGTTCATTTTGGAAGAGAGTGCGGATCGGAGAAGAAAGAAAACAATAGATCAGAGAAAAAGTGAGTGAGTGAGTGAGGTTGAAATGAAACAGAGGTGAGTATAGTGTCGAGGGCTTTTTATTCTTTGTTTCTTCCCTCGTATTTTGAATTTCGTCATGTATTTTAAATGGGGAACTCTCTGCATCAAACTCATTTCTCTTGAATTTTCGTAACAAATATTCATCCTTGGCTAACTCTAATAATTAGTTTTTTTTTTTCTACACATTTTATGATTAATATTTTTTTGTGTGCATAATAAAATTGTTTATTATAACTTTAGCCATATTTAGGATGATATTTTGATTGATCTTTATAATTTTTTATTTTTTTTACTAGACAGGAGGATCTTGCATGACTATTTGGTAGAAGCCTTGTGTAATAGTTTTTAATGTTTGTTACAACACAACACGTAGTGACTAATTCTAATTTCTATTTTTTTATTTTTTTTATTTAATAAAAAAAATTATTTTATCCTTAAAAGATAGTTAATAAATTTTTCTCCTAGACAATCAAGATAATGTAAAATTTCATGCTTAAAGGAGAAATTGTGTTAACTTAAGTAAAATAATAATATAATTAATTAGTGTAATTCAAATAATCTCTCGTCAAATAAAATCATGGCTGCAATAATTTTTTAAAATAATAAAATTATAAATATTTTAATATATATTTTTATCAATAAAATAACATAAACTTATATATATATATATATATATATATATATAAATGTCATATATTTATTTTTATCACTTTACATTTATCAATAATTTTAGTATAACAATTATTAAATATTTCTAATTCAATAAATTAATTTTTTCTCTTTCTAATTAGTTTAATATTTTTTAAAATCTCTAGCTTCTAATTTTTGTATTTTCTCATTTTTATTCTTATAACATTTATTAAATTTATCTTTCATCCTTTTAAAATAAGGTAAAGTTTTATTATGTTTTTAAATTGTTACAAATTATATAACTTTTTTTTTACATAGAGCATTGAAACAAGATCTCTCATGACTAAATATAACTTTTACCATAGAGATTCTCGTCACAAAAATCCATGTTATCTATTCGGATGTGGATGTTCTTTTGTGGGTGGTTCTTCCTCCAATGCAGACTCATCAATCATTTTTGAAATTACTTTTTTACAAGATGGTACTCTAGATGTGGAATTATTTGTAGACAACAATACAAAAAGCATTGGTTCTATCAACGAGTAGAGGGTAAGAGTAGGTAGAGTCCACTTAATCTCTTCCTTGCATCATGCAACCTTAACTCTATGATGTGTACAGATAGAACTAACTCTACCCACAAAACTCTCTCACCCTCGTGTGACAAGTTCCCATGTTTCGTTAATGCACTCATATGTCATGTGAGTAGTTGGTTTCCTCTGTGAAATCTACATAAATCATATGTAAGTAAAGGAGAATTCATTCACCTTCATCATGGGTAGTGCTATAAAAGTGAGTCTGATTCGATGGTCCAATGGGTCACTACTAAACTAGGCTAATGGAAAACAACCCATATAAGAACTGGGCCAAAAATGGTCCGGCCTAGTGGGCTATACTACTAAATTAGGTCAACCATAATTTTATTTTTCTTCGTAAAATTTAAATAAAAAATAAAAATAAAATAAAATGCACTAATTTGGCTTGCTAATCTATTCATTTGTTCTGAATCGACGACCCATAGTGTCAAGTTGGGTTATTAAATAAGCCTATATCATAATAGGAACTTTCATCAAAAGAATCAAATACTATTAGCTCAAGTGTGGACGCTTCTTTGTTGGTGGCTCTTCCTCAAGACTCATCAAACCCTTCTAGAATTACCTCTTCATAAAATGGTCAACTAGACATGAAATTATATGTAGACAACAATGCCTAAGGCATCAGGTTTGCCAACAAGTAAATGGTAGGAATAGGTAAAACCCACTTAATATTTTCCTTTCATTATGCAACCTTGACTTTGTGATGTGTACGGGTAGTAACAACTATACACACAAAACTCTCTTGCCCTTGTGCAATAGGTTACCACGCTTCATCAATGCGCTCATGTGTCATGTGAGTGGTTGGTCTCCTTTGTGACATCTGCATAAACAATATACATGCAAGGGTAAATTTCTTCACCTTCTTCATGGGTAGAGCTGTGAAAATGGGCCTGACCTACTGACCCAATGGGCTAGTGCCAACCCAGGCCAAAGGAAAACAACTCATATAAGAATGTTGCAAAAATCAGCCTAGCTCGATAGTCATAGTGCTAAAACAGGTCAGAATACATGAAACTAAATGGGTCATAGTGCTAAAATGGGTCAATCATAATTTTATTTTTCTTTGTAAAATTTAAATAAAAAAAATAAAATAATTGTGTTAATTTGGCCCGATGGCCTATCCATTTGTCCTAACCCGATAGGCCTAAGTGTCAGGCTAGAACAAATAAACCTCTACCATAATAGGAACTCTCATAAAAAAATCTAATACTATCAACTTATGTGTAGATGCTCCTTCATTGGTGGGTCTTCGTCTAAGGCAGACTCATCAATCCCTTCTGGAATTACTTTTTCACAAGATAGTTCACTAGATGTGGAATCATGTGTAGACAATGATGGATAAGACATTGGGTTTACCAACAAGTACATGGTATGAGTAGGTAAAACCCACTTAATCTCTTCCTTCCACTGTGCAACCTAGACTTTGTGATGTGCACAAGTATTAATAATTGTACCTACAAAACTCTCTCGCCCTTAGGTAACAGATCCTCACGCTTTGTTTATGCACTCATGTGTCATATGAGTAGTTGGTCTTCTTTAGGACATTTTCTTAAACAATATACAAGCAAGGGTGGATTCCTTCACTTTCATCATGGGTAAAGTTTTGAAAATAGGTCCGACCTGGTGGCCTAATCGGCCAGTGCCAAACTAGGCCAAAGGAAAATAGCCTATTTAAGAATCAAGCCAAAAACGGTTTGACCCGGCAAGACATAGTGCTAAGATGAGCCAAAATACATGAGATTAAATGTGTCATAATGCTAAAATAGGTCAACTATAATTTTATTATTCTTTGTAAAATTCAAATAAAAATTAAAATTAAAATAAAATGGGCTAATTTAGCCCATTGGCCTGCCCATTTGTCTTGGTCTGACTTGCTACAGTGTTAGGAAAAGCCAAATAAAGTGCAGTTTGTTTGATAAACAAGCTATCCCAGCATGTCCCGTTTTTATCTATTGGCTTAGTGGGCCAATGCCTGCTTGACCTTTTAACAACATTAATCATGGGTACACATCAAACAATATAATATATATTTAATTTGAGAACCATCGTCATGTTAACTAACAACACTCTCGTGAATAAACTTTACCTAAGTACGACTATGATTATCATAAGATTACTAGCCAACTACTACACAAGTCACCATATGCTTTGTTGACTTACAAGTTGTTTCATAATTACTGTGTAAGAACCTAAATTTTTAATTGGTTTTAGTCCATTTTAATAATTATTTTTGAAATAATTTTCTAAATAACTCAATTTTACGAAAAATTTAAAATTTTCCAAGACATTTGATTACGCATGATACATATACATATCACATTCGTTAACTATCTAGTGCATTTAATTAGGTGATAAAGTAAAACCTTAATAAGTAATAATTAAAACATGCATGATAATTCATATACATAACCATAAAGAGAGTAATTGAGTCAAGTGTATCATTACAGTGTATGAGTAAAATATGTATAACCATGGGCGAGACAAATCATCCTATACCTTTGGTGCAAGCCTAAATGTCCATGCTTAACAAGTTGCTCCTATCTTCATTCTTCAAGGTGAATCCTCCATGAACTATGTGTAATACACAATTTAAGTAGTAGAAGGAAGAAAAAATTTAGAAAATGAAGAGTTTAGAAACAAGGGAGCGTTATGGATGAATCTAATAAGCTTAAGGTAGAATCACCATAATTGAGCAAGAAATTATTGATAAGATTCCAAGGTTTACTCAAGAAACCCTAAAAATGCTTTTATTCAATAATTTTCCCAAAAGACTTATATAGGTGATGATAGCTTAGGAAGCAAGGCTAAGAGTACTAAGGGACAAGTGAGAGCCACTCATGCAAAGAGTCAATGAAAGCTACTTATTTAAGATTCAAACTCATCCATTGGATGCGAAAACAAAAAGATGGTCAAGATTCACTCTTAGATTCAAACTCACCCAAGTGTGAATCACATGTTCAAGCTCCTCCATTAGATGCAAATCCATCAGCTAGCCAAGATTCACTCTTGAAGGTGGTATGTTTCACACCTCTAAGTGTGAATCATGTGTGCTCCTAGTCACCAACATTCAAAATTTGAATTTTAAATTTAATTCTAACTTAACTCTCAAAATTTGAATCTTAGTAATTTTTAAAATTTAAATTTTAAAATGCATTTGAAGCTTGTACTCATTCACACCCTTAGCTAGCCCAACCCATTAAGCACATAATGATCCATACACAAATAAAGGAAAAGGAATTGGTCGTGAGCTTTAGAAAGCTTTTACACCTAGTCAAACATAAAACAAGTCTAAACAAAATAAAATCTACAATTCCAAAAGAAGATTACAAGTTTAGAAATAAGAGTAAGGTCTTGGGCCTTTTACTTAATCTTTTTCACTTCCTCTTCCATCTTCCTTAGCATAACCCTTGTTATTCTTTTACTTGGAGAAACTTGTTGAGATGGTCCTCCATCAACCTCCTTCTATAAGCACCAATACAAAATATCTATCAAGGAAATTAAAACTTGGCTATTAGTACTATGTACATCCTAACTAACCTAGAACAAGAGCACATTCTATCAAAAGAAAAGCCCACTGAACAACTAAATAGAAAGATAAGGAAGTATCTACAAAGAATCCTCGGATGATGAAAAGTCAAACAGAATAACCATTAGAATACCTTCCGAAGGGTCCTCATTCTTGCTTAAAAAATCCACTATCATAACCTCAATGTGTAACACCCCCCTCTTATTTACTTATTTTACTTATATTTTGTAATTTAAAGTGGTTAATGATATAGTAGATAAAAGAGAGATTTAGAAAACAACACTTTTATTACATAGGTTTTAAAGTTCATTACAACCAGATTACATAACTTTGTCCTATTATTATTTTACATAACTACCTTTCTACTACCTTAGAACATTTACTCAACACTTTTACATGCAAAACATAGCAAGCATCTTCACAACAAGATAGTAGTAACAACCATTGCGAAACAGTGACAACTTCTCAATCCTGTAAATCTGTAAAAATAGAATTGCAAGGGTGAGCTTTCCTTAATCCTCAAATAATTTTAATTATAGTAAAACTTTTGAAAATAAGGAAAAATATTCATAAAACCAATATTCTTTAATATTCTTCAATTTCTTTAAAAATAGTAATTTATTGATATAAAACCTGTGTCCAAACCATTAATTCAATTCACAAGGTAAAACCACCCATCAACCATAAAACGAATCATTAATTTATCACAATAATCATGTACACATAATCACTATTGCATGCTCTTATTTCTATATGATGCATGTATCCTCACGATGTACTTTCCCTATTTACTCAACATGCAATGTGGCGCCATCCATCGAAAATAGCCTGGGGCATCCGGTCCTCACATCCTCAGGACCCACCGAAGTGGTAGACACTCCGTAATTGTCGAGTTCCTCGGTGTCCCGGGACCTCCTCCGCAACATGTGATCATCATGAGCAGGGCAATTTCCCCACCAAGAGAACCCCCCAGTCCACGGCATTCCACTCACTCAGACGAGAATCCGTGACTTACGAACTTGGTCTACTACTATCCAGTCATCATGCAACATGCTCTAGGACCTTGAATTGTATAATGACCTTCATCATATTTCAGATATCGACCTTTCCACCAGGTCATCTTTATCTCACCTCATTCTAAGCATTGCCCATTCACCAAGCAATCTTAGAATGTTGCCTCTCCACTAGGCATTTCCAATCGGTCATTAAACAATTCAAGTCCATCACCAATTTCATGCAACCATGCATGTCACCACTTATTCATATCCAACTCAAAACGGACATATTTCGATATGAAATCAACACCAAGAAACACCAATAAACACCAATAAATCAAGAAACCAAGAAACAAGAAACACCAAGAATTATCAAGGAAACATCAAGAACCAATAAACAGTATCACACTTTTCCTCGTAACAAGAATAATTCTGTTCTGATGTGGAAGATCGGACAAAACCGCAACCACAGAGCATACTAAGAATTATCTTCGCACCTTAGTATCCGAAAAACTAAAGAAATATAATGAAAGTAACAACAAAACAAAGAATAGAAGAGTAGGATAAGGACAGCTCCCCTTACTGGTTTCTCTTAGCTTCCTATCTTCTTACGTGCTTCTTCCTTGGTTAGAGAGATTTCTTCCTAAGGTGGAGAAAGTATAGAAAGGTTTTTTGTAGAGAAGATAGTTTGAGAGAATGTAGGAGTATTCTTTGGTTTGTATCTTCATTTGAAACCTCTAAGCCCTATTTATAACCTTTCTAAGGCGGTGCTACAGTAATTTCGGGCAGCTACAGTAATTTCGGGTAAATACAAGTAATTTCGCAAGCTTCTACGGTAATTTCGGGCAACAAAAGATCGTCGCGGCTCTACGGTATGGCGGTTTGCTACAGTAATGGCGGTTGCTACAGTACTGTCGGAGCTACAGTGATTTGCTACAGTATTTCGAAAATTCAAAATTTTTAAATTATTTTTAAATTTCTTGAATGTTACAAAAAAACCTCTCTTGAACTATATTTAAATTTTTTGGGATGTTACACAATGCCCTTTGAGGATTCCTTCTCCTCACTGGAGGAATCAACCATCACCATTTCTATCGCATATGGGTCAAATGACTCCCTAACCTCATTATCACCATATAGCATGTCCAAGTTCTGATGCCAAGGTAGGGCAAATGCAACATCATGTGCGTGAGATAGTGTCAGCTGAGGTAAGGTGGAAAGGTAGCTTATACCACAAACTCGCAAAAGAAGAGGAAGAAGAATCAACAGACACTGCCACCCGATCAACGAGATCCACCAACATGTAATGTCAATTGAGCTAGAGTAACATGCATATGTATTTGTGCCAAAATGCCTAAGGGCTCAAGGGAGATCAAAACCAACAATACAAGTCCCTTGAAGTGATCGTTGTCCTCTCTTGAAACCAAAAGTAAAGGTGAATCATTTCCTACATCACGCAAACTCATATGCAAATCACAAGTAAAAGAACACATATCGTCTCCACATGATACCACCTATCAATCATGTCCGATAACACACTTGCACATTCTCGAGTTAGTCTATTATTCCTCATTGGCTAGTTGTCACCTCAAGTTTCCACACTCGGTGATCTTACAACATTTGAGTTTATGATGGCAGGTTAGGAGTACACCTATCTTAACACAATGATGGCCCCTTATCAATTGAGCATGTTGGTAGCCAGTTAAGGTTTCGACCATTCGCTGTCACATTGATGTACAATCCTCTGGGTAGCTAAGCTTATACTAACATCTCTTATGTCACTTCATAGTCATCATAACTTTGGAGACTAACTCCTCAATCATTCCTCATCCCCCACTATGACACTAACACTAGTGATATAGAATCAACGTCGTAGCCCTCAAACATAGACACCCTCTAATGTCACACAATTAACTCCAGCCATCGAATCATGTCATGGTAGCACACTAATCATCCACACGTGCACATCTACCTTGTAACACATGCGCAAAGAGCACAAACATCTCATGTCTCATACTATGCTCTTGAACAACTGACTCGTCATATCTCAAACCTCGAACAACTCCTTGGACGACAAAGAATTTAGACTATGTTGGGAGAATAATCCTTCTCAAATCTATCCTCTCGACCCTCCTATGTTATGCAATCCTCTCGTATGCTTAAGATGGTTTATGATGAGTTAGACAAGATATTTAAAATCTTTTTGTGAGGTGATCATGATGGACATAAACATATCCATGTTGTCAAGTGAAGTATTATTTTGCTCTCCTAAATCCACTGGGGTCTTGGAGTGAGAAACTCTCGACAATGAATGATGTTATCTGATGAAGTTGACATTGAAATTGATTATTCATGCATATAAACTTAGGGTTAAAGCGTTGAGAAGAAAGTATAAATGTGGCAATGAGCTTGTGCCTTTATTTGCCATGCCTAAACCTGCTTGAAACTGTTGGAGAGGCATTGGCCATATTGTCTAATGGATCTTGGAATCAATATATTCTCTAAAGTTGTTGTCGAAGAGGGTAACAATGAAGATTTTGACAATGGTCCCTCCCTGGTGTTCACGCCTCTCGGATACAAAATACTCAAAACATTCTCACGATGAGTATTTCTCCTCTTTACCAACTTACCATTTGATCAATATATAAGACGTGTTGTTAAAAAAAGAACAGAATCATGACATATCATGTTTAGTTTTGTTCTATATCTCTTTGTGGAAAAAAAAAATCAGTTTTATGTTCAATAATACTTATGAAAAGGATTCAATAGTTTGGCAAAGAAGGAAAGACCTTGCAATGATCTTAAAAGAGACATCTTATATATACTCTCGTCACATAACTTTACAATTAATTGTCTCGTTCTTTATGTAACACATATGTCTATTAAATATTCTTTATAAATTAAGAAATTACTTATATTTAGTAAAGATTAATTGCGAGCATCATTTCTATTCTTGTCAAGTTTATAGTCATTAATAGTACTTTTTCTTATTTATTTTTATTGGAAATAGGAAACAAAAAGTATGCTTAGTTATAATTTTAAAAATAATTTTTTAAAACATTTTAAAAATAAAGTTTGAAAATGAAAAAATATCATTTTATTTTTTTAAGAAATTTGGAAAATAAAAAATAAAAATGATAAAAATACGATAACAGAGACATAATTTGTAATAAAATTAGAGTGTATTTTTTAATTTTTTAATTTTTAAAATTTAAAAATAAAAATAATTTTAGAAAAATGAAAATATGAGATTTAAGATTTTTTAATGTTTCCCGTGTGTCTATTCCTTTGTTAGCTGATTTTTGAGCCACGGTGTTTATCCGTTAGCTTTTAATCCTGGGTCTCTTATGTCCCTGTTAACTAAAGAAAAAAAAACTTTTTAACTACTCATTTATTACATTAAACTCAAAATATTTTTTCTTTTAATATATAAAATAAAAAATATACTAATAAAATTCAAAATAAATGCACGGTAAATATCGTTAAATATAATCAACTGTGGAAAAAAATAAAATTGCTTAAAAATATTAGATTAATAAGAATAATTAAATATTTTATTCGTGTTAGAGTGTATTAATTTGGATAATTTTAAAAATTAATTTTTTAATAATCCGCTATATATATAATTTATTATTTTAATACTCCATTATAATTAAAATCAATTTTTATTTCGGAAAATTTTTTAAAAAGTAATTGAAAGATAATGAATTTTATTTGAGTATAACAAAAGTCAGTTTTTACCTAGACTTCAAATTTTTAGATTTAAAAATCAACTTATTTAAAAAACAACAAATTATTTTATAAATTTAAACCATTTTTTTAAACAACACAACTTTTATTTTCAAATATATTTTTTTAAAAGAAAAAAAGCTACAATTTGGAAAAATAATATTTTCCAAACTTGTTATAAATATTTGATATCAATATTATAGTAAAAAGAAATACAAATTAACAACAATAGTAATATTATGAAGATACACTATATTTATTAAATTCAATAAATATAAAGTATACTTATTAAATTCAATAAATATAAAGTATACTTATTAAATATTTTACGCTGTATAAATCTCTCTGTATATATATTACTTTATCTTTTAATTTTATGATAGAATTTTAATTATTGTTCATAAAACGTATTTTTAAGTTTTAAGTGAGAAAAAAACAAAAAAAAAACACTGAATACATTGTTAATACTAGCTAAGTGGAGTACATTAAATAATTTTAATTTTAAACTAAATTTTATTTTTGAAAATAACATATTTTATAATATTATTTATACAACATTTAATACTAAAATTACTAACAAAACAATGATTTGTGTTATTATATAACATATCTCTATTTTATATACCTATTATACTTCTCATATAAGTATTACTTTTGTGAGAAAAATTTGAAAAGTTAAAGATTAAAATGGAAGTAACACTTTTATCTGAACTTAAAGGGGATACGTCAGGATGCTATGTGGAAGCTATCATTGTTATTTAACTGTCAAATCAGCAAAAACGTCACCTAACTTCAATTAGTTTATGGACTGAAATATTGACGAATAAATATGTGTTGAATAACTAACTTGGTAATGCCTCTCAAATTTATAAACCAAATTATTTACTCATTTTAAATTTAATTTACAAATATAAAATGTGAACAGTCCAATTTTTCATTGTATGTTTCTAAGTTTTGTTGAATGGTAAATGTGTGGACTAAATTTAATATCTTAAATTTCCTGTCCACAACAACGCTGGGGCGTGTCTGATTGGTGCTCTAGCATAAGTTGACAAAGTCAAAGCACAAGCATTCCAATTTCCAGAAAGACAAAAGACTTCATCAATCACCATCATGATAAATTTCAGTGGAATTCTGAGTATTTAGACTTTGATGTTTATTTATTTATCAACATCTCTAACTTCAACGTGATAAGCAAGTTGATTTTTCTCACCATGGCTTCCTTCAGCTCAATGATTCTTCTTCTGCTACCCTTTATCACTGTTGTGGTAGCTCAAACCAAAACCAAAACCAACATAACCATTGGTGACTCTCATATTGCAACAACCAGCACCTCCCCTTGGTTGGTTTCATCACCTTCTGGTGACTTTGCCTTTGGTTTTCTCCCACTTGAGAACACTGATGATGATCATTTCCTACTTTGCATCTGGTATGCTAAGATTCAAGAGAAAACCATAGTTTGGTTTGCTAATCGGGACAACCCTGCACCAAAGGACTCAAAAGTGGAAATTTCTGCTGAAGATGGATTGGTTCTCACTGCCCCAGATGGTCAGCAGTTATGGAAGACTGATGGACTCAGTGCTAGAGTTTCTAGTGGTGTGTTTAATGACACTGGCAACTTTGTGCTTCAGGATGGTGAGTCCAAAAGTGTTTGGGAGAGTTTCAAGGATTATAGAGACACCTTGTTGCCCTCTCAGATTATGCAGAAGGGTCAAAAGCTTTCTTCTAAGCTCAGGGAGAAAGATTTCAACACGGGCAGGTTTGAGCTTTTTTTTCAAAATGATGGTAATCTTGTGATGCACTCAATAAATTTGCCATCTGGGTATGTTAATGAAAATTACTTCGAAAGTGGAACCATTGATTCAAACACATCAAGTGCTGGGACTCAATTGGTTTTTGATAGGTCAGGAGAGTTGTATATTCTGAGACAGAATAATGAAAAGTACAACTTTTCTGAAGGAGGTGGTAGAGTTTCTGCCACTCAAGTTTACCTTAGAGCAACTCTTGATTTTTATGGTGTATTCACGCTCTATCAACATCCAAAGGGTTCTTCTGGAGGTTGGACCCCAGTGTGGTCTCAACCAGATAATATTTGTACTGCTAAGGCGGCTCAAGCAGGTAGTGGTGTTTGTGGATATAATAGTATTTGCAATTTAAGAGATGATAATAGGCCAATTTGTCAGTGTCCAAAATGGTACTCACTTGTTGATCCTAGTGATCCCTATGGTAGCTGCAAACCAGATTTTGTACAATCATGTGCACAAGATGAACTTGGTAAACAAAATGATCTCTATGATTTTGAGGTGTTGCTAGATACTGATTGGCCCTTTTCGGATTATGTGCTTCAAAGACCCTTCAGTGAACAACAATGCAAACAATCTTGTATGGAAGATTGTATGTGTTCTGTTGCCATTTTCAGGCTAGGTGACAGCTGCTGGAAGAAGAAGTTGCCGCTTTCAAATGGTAAAGTTGATGCCACACTTAATGGTGCGAAGGCCTTTATGAAAGTGAGGAAAGACAACAACTCTTTGGTTGTTCCTCGAATCATCGTGAACAAGAATGATAGGAACACTTTGATTGTGGTTGGCTCAGTGCTTTTGGGGAGTTCTGCTTTTCTCAATCTCATACTGGTTGGAGCAATCTGCTTTAGCACTTCCTATTGTTTTTGGCACAAGAAGAAGCTTAAAAGAGTTGCGAAAAGTGACACTGTTGTGGAGACTAACTTGCGTTGCTTCACTTATGAGGAACTCGAAGAGGCCACCAATGACTTTGACAAAGTGCTAGGAAAGGGAGCTTTTGGTACCGTGTATGAAGGAGTCATCAACATTGGTTCCATTACGCACGTGGCGGTAAAAAGGTTGAACACTTTTCTCTTGGAAGAGGTTAAGAAGGAATTCAAGAATGAACTGAATGTAATTGGCCTCACACACCATAAGAACTTGGTTCGTTTACTTGGATTTTGTGAGAATGAATCACAAAGGTTGCTGGTTTACGAGTACATGAGCAATGGCACTTTAGCAAGTCTTCTTTTCGATGACGAGAAACCAAGTTGGAAACTGAGGTTACAAATTGCAATGGGGGTTGCTAGAGGGCTTTTGTATTTGCATGAAGAGTGCATCACACAGATCATCCATTGTGACATAAAGCCTCAGAACATACTCCTTGATGATTACTACAATGCAAGGATTTCCGACTTTGGATTGGCCAAGCTGTTGAACATGAATCAGAGCAAAACCAACACTGGCATAAGGGGAACAAAAGGGTATGTTGCACTTGAGTGGTTCAAAAACATGCCGATCACAGCTAAAGTGGATGTCTATAGTTATGGAGTGCTGCTACTTGAGATAGTTTCATGCAGAAAAAGTATAGAATCTGAGGCACAAGATGAAGAGAAAGCAATTCTAACTGAATGGGCTTATGACTGCTACAGCGAAGGTGCTCTTCATGCCTTGATTGAGGATGACAAAGAGGCATTGGATGACATGAAGACTGTGGAGAAGTTGGTAATGATCGCCCTTTGGTGTGTGCAAGAGGATCCTAGTCTTAGACCAATCATGAGAACTGTGACACAGATGCTTGAAGGTGTTGTTGATGTTCAAGTGCCACCATGCCCCTCACAAATTAGTGTTCAATATTCCCTAAATTAATCAGTTGGTGTTAGTTAATCCTAGCTGTGTTATCTAGTGTGAACTGTAAAATTACATATATGTATCCATTTGAAGCTTAATGTTATGTACCTTCAGCACTTGGGGTTTGACATCAAATGTCTTTTTGTATTAACTACCTTAATAACCTTGTTATGTTTTGTATTGAGTATATGTGAAGTGAATAACAAATATCTAAGCAAGCGAAATACAGCATAGACTACTAAACTAAATCCATGTTAGAGAACAGCAAACTATTAAATGAGAGTTTTAGAACATAGGACACCCTGTACTTGGGAACCAGATTCAATATGTAGACTTTTTTCATAATCATAAAGCGCCTAGAGGTGTTTGGAGAACTAAGTGTTTGAAATAAAGAGTAGTTTATAGTGTAATTCGATAAACATGAATTTACTCATCATACTTAGAAAACATTGGAAAACGGTAACAACCGATAAGAAAAATTCACTGGACACAGGTCCATTTCATCTTCCCTCAGATTTATTCATCACTAATTAAACGTGGTTATTAACATGTTCCATTTTGGTTATCACAATATCTTATGTTCTTCTCTCATGAGTGACATGTACAAGGCATTTAAGGCAAGAGCCAATCGTAAAAATTTATCACAGATAAATTGTCTTATCTCCTTCAATTTCATCGTTTATTATAAAATTGTGCATATGTGGTCCTTGTTCTGCAAAAGACAATGGCATGTGTTTATAAAGGAAGGGTATAAAAGGAGAATATTATTTTTCTAAAAATCTGAAAAATAAACATTGCCTTATTTATAGGGTGTTAGAAATGTGGGTTATGAGTCTGACTCAACCCTACAAAATTAACTTATAAAGTGAGGTTTGATCCCACTTATATACATATATCTTGTCAAGATCGAGTGTAGAGATTAAACGGACGGGTGGTCTAATATTGTCAAAACAACGGATGACACGATATATCACTGATACCATGTTAGAAATGTGGGTTATAGACTTAACTCATCCCTACAAAACCTTATTTATATACATACAACAGGTCATATCTTGTAAGATCTCTAACAGCAAAGACTAAAAACGTATTTTTAAAATATCATGAAATAGAAAATTAATCAACATTTTTTGTTTAATGCTTCACTTCAAAACAAATGTAATAAACCACAAGTTGCATAGGTAAGTGTAACGTCACGGTAAGAAATCATCATTATGTCATCATTGATTACAAGTCAAATCACACCACTAATAGTAATTTCTATCAAATCGTTAATAAATTAGTCTTGGCATAACACATGTCCAACTACTACTTGCAAGCGCTAAATACCAACATGCCTCATTAGTATCTGTAGGACAACCACGTTATATTACTTACCCACGTTTGCCTAATAGTGGGATGAGAAGCCTAACAAAAGTAGTCTCTGTCGTGGTTGATTGAGATCGGTATGTCCGTCTATACAAAATTTTAGCCTAAATCTCAATCTATAAATAGCCTTGGAGTATTCCATTCCTTTTTTCACTTGAACTCTATCACTTAAACTCTCACACTTACTGTACCGGGCCGAGTTGAGAGCTCACCTCTCCCTCTTACTCGGACCTCGGCCGGAATAACCGTTCCCTGAAAAAGAGGAACCTATGAACTAACGGACTTATCTAATGGACTTATATAATTACCTTTGCGAGATCCATGGAGAAAACCCTAAAAACGGCCTATAAATAACATGGACTAAGCAAAGAGAAAAGACTAATAAACAATCAATAATCATACTCTGAAATCAGAGAAGAACCTACCTACAAAGGGAGGATACCCATCCTCTCGTCACCTTGTTTTACAGAGGCCGAGCTCACCTCGGCCAATACCCAGATTCCACCAAGAACATTTGGCGCCCACCGTGGGGCAAGGTAATCCTTCATCCCACGATCACGAGACCAATGGTTCGCACTCGCAGCCATTCGAATCCAGCCATGGACCCGACCATCAGAGATATGATCCAACAACATGTCGACGCAGCCTTAGCCACTACCCGCCAACAAACAGAAGCCATGCTGTTGCAAAACCAGGAGATGACCAGAGAATTACGGGCCACTCAGGAGGATATGCGCGTACTCAGGCGCTAGAGAGATGAAGGGGCATTGGAAGTGCAAGCCGTGAAGGACAAGGTTCTCGCAAACGCCAACCCAAATCAGCCTGGCGCGCACGAAGAAGAAAACCCTAGGCCCAATGATCCCACTCGCTCCCATTCACATGTGGGAGGCGGCCACCGTCGATGCACAGGGGAGAATAACCCTACGAACCAATCTTCCCCCCGCCGTCAACCGTCCCAAGCCCAACCTTTTTCGGATCTAGGCCCGCCGCCACGAGGCTGTGGGTTCGACGCCTTGGTCGCCCTCACTCCCTTCACCACAAACATCATGGACGTGAGCGTACCGGAGTCGTGGAGGTGGTCGGCCCACGACAAGTACGACGGCACAACCTGCCCAACCACCCATGTTCAAGCCTTCCTCACCCAAGCTCTGAATCGTACCAAGGATGACCGAGTCCTGTGCCGAATGTTCCCGACAACCTTCAAAGGTACCGCTTTGAACTGGTACTACTCGATGCCCCCCAAGTCGATAAGCTCGTTCTCGGCGTTTTGCGACCACTTTCAAGCTCGGTTTGCCGACGCCAAACCGACCCCTGCAACTGCCATCACCCTATACCATTTGGTCCAAAAAGAAAGGGAATCTTTGCGTGACTATATGATGCGATTTTCGGAAGCATGTCGAACGATTCCCGATCTCCACCCGGCGGTAGCGTTGCAAACAATTCAAGCCGGGCTCAGATCGGGTGACTTCTCGAAGTCTTTATTTGCCGAGCCACCCCTGGATATGAATGAACTAAGGAAGAGGGCGACCAGATTTATGGCTATAGAAGAGAACACGGGCGAGAGCCGGCTAAACCTAACGAGAGGTCTATCCGACGATCCGATAGCAACAGAGCCCGGTATAGCTCGTATACCGCACTGAATTCATCCAGGGACAAAATCCTCCGAGAAGCCTATGCCTTGGACTTGGTAAGGCCACCCACACCTTCCCCGACGCCGAGAAATGCCGACCCCAACAGGAGATGTGCCTATCACCGGAATCAAGGTCATACCACCGAGGAGTGCAGGAATGTACGGGATATCATAGAAAGACTAATTCGCAGTGGCGAACTACGTCACTTCATACAAGGTGAGCAGTCCCGGCGTGATCAGAGAAACGATTATAACCCTCCTCGCTGAGAGGAGAATAAGGAAGACCGATGCCCGTGGAAGAAACGAAAGGAGCA
This sequence comes from Hylodesmum podocarpum, assembly GCA_026586105.1. NCBI lineage: Eukaryota > Viridiplantae > Streptophyta > Magnoliopsida > Fabales > Fabaceae > Hylodesmum > Hylodesmum podocarpum. The sequence continues at coordinate 3,029,506 of JALJEV010001371.1, forward strand.
AGATCGGAAACGAGAGCCCGACCAGAACCCGGATCAGGTACGCGGAACTATAAATAGCATCGCGGGCGGGTTTGCCGGGGGAGGAACCTCCTCCTCGGCCAGGAAGAGGTATGCTCGGAGCGTGAACCACGTAGAGCTCCCCAGGAAGAGGTCGCTCCCCACCATCACCTTCTCCGATGCCGACTTCAGCACGGACGACCCCGACCACACCGACCCGATGGTAATCTCGGCTACGATCGCCAATTGGCGTGTACGGAAGGTGCTGATAGATCAGGGAATCTCGGCAGACATTCTTTACTGGTCGGTGTTCAAACAATTGGAGTTGCCCGATTCCATTATCCTGCCATACCCCGAGCCGTTGCTCGGCTTCGTCGGCGAAAGGGTTCATGCCCGAGGTTATGTAGAGTTTCTCACGACCTTTGGGGGAAGCAACGCTTATCGGACGGTCAATGTGAAGTACATCTTGATAGACGCCGACACATCTTACAACGTCATCATCGGGAGACGTACTCTTAATCAGCTCGGAGCAGTGGTGTCGACCCCACATATGGCCATGAAGTTCCCCGATGGCGGCCAACAAATTGTCACCATTAAGGCCGATCCTAAGGAAGCTCGGGTATGTTATGCCCGAAGTTTGAAGGTTACCCCTACACAGTCCGATCTCTTGATGAAAAGGCTGGACCGAGACCTACGAACATATGCTCGATCCAGCTAACTGAGGATGAGGAATTCGACATGGATCCCAGGATAGAATTTAAGGAGGAACGCCCCTCCTTCTCGGAGCCGTTGGTAGATCTGATGATCGGCCCCCAGCCGAATCAAGTAACTAAGGTCGGTTCATCTCTGACCGGCCCGGCTCTGGATCACGTGATTCAAACCCTCAAGGATAACGCCGACCTCTTTGCGTGGAAGCCGTCGGATATGCCGGGTGTCGACCCCGACCTCATGTGCCATAAGTTGTCCTTGTTCCCTCATGCAAAGCCGATCTCTCAAAAGAAGCGGAAATTGGGTGAGGAGCGTAGGGCTATAGTACAAAAGGAGGTAACTAAACTATTGGAGGTCGGCTTCATTCGGGAAATCATATATACCACGTGGCTCGCCAATGTCGTCATGGTAAAAAAGTCAAACGGAAAATGGAGAATGTGCACTGATTACACCGACCTCAATAAAGCTTGCCCGAAAGATACTTATCCTCTGCCGAGCATAGATCGGCTAGTAGACAACACCGTCGGGTACGAGGTTTTCAGTTTCCTCGACGCGTACTCGGGGTATAATCAGATACCGATGTACCCCCCGGACGAGCCGAAGACAGCATTTATGTCGGCCACGGCCAATTATTGCTACCAGGCCATGCCTTTCGGTCTGAAGAATGCATGGGCCACTTATCAAAGGCTGATGGATAAAGTATTCGACAAACAGATCGGGAAAAATATGGAAGTATACGTCGATGACATGGTAGTTAAGTCCACCACTCGTGAAGCTCACCCTCTCGACCTACAGGAGATGTTTGCCGAGATCCGACGTCACAGGATTCGTCTTAACCCTGAAAAGTGCGCCTTCGGAGTAGGAGGGGGAAAATTCCTTGGATTCATGATCTCCCGAGGAGGGATCGAGGCGAATCCAGATAAGTGCGAAGCTATCCTCTCCATGCCGATTCCGACCTGCCTTAAAGACCTTCAACGCTTGAATGGACGACTTGCAGCGCTATCTCGGTTCCTACCAAAGCTGGCAGAATATAGTAAACCCTTGTTTCGACTACTGAAACAGTCAAAGGAATTCGAATGGAACGAAGAATGTGCCTCCGCCTTTGCAGGCCTACGCGAAAGAATATCGGCCATCCCAACATTGGGTAGTCCTCTGCCAGGCTTGCCCATATATGTGTACTTAGCAGTTTCTAATAACACATTGAGCTTGGTTTTGGTGAAAGAAGTAGACAAGGTACAAACGCTGATCTACTTCGTAAGTAGGACGTTGCAGCCCGCGGAAACACGCTATCAAACAGTTGAGAAGTTGATCCTTAGCCTGATCTTCACAGCCAGACGACTTCGCCACTACTTCCGAAGTCATAATGTAATCATACGCACCGATCACCCTATCCGTCAAATCCTCCAACGGCCCGACCTGGCGGGGAGGATGACTGCTTGGTCAGTAGAGTTATCCGAGTTCGGACTCGCTTACGAGCCGAGAGGTCCGATGAAGGCACAGTTCTTGGCCGACTTCCTCACCGAGCTTCCTGACATCGGCAACAAGGATACTTGGTGGACCTTGCGCGTAGATGGCTCCTCAAATAAGAAAGGGAGTGGAGCTGGGGTTCTGTTAGAAGGACCCGACAGCTTGATATTGGAACAAGCCATACGCTTTTCGTTTGTGGCCTCCAATAATCAGGCCGAATATGAAGCCCTTCTTGCCGGCCTAAGATTAGCACGTGACATGGGCGCTCGCCACCTACGATGTTTCAGCGACTCCCAGCTCATCACGTCACATGTGAATGACGAGTTCCAGGCTAAGGAGTTGTTGCTTCAACAATATTATCATCGGGTAAAGAATTGTCTTGCACACTTCGACAAATTTGAAATAGTTCATGTACCACGGGAACAAAATGACAGAGCCGACCTCTTGTCCAAATTGGCGAGCTCCCGAATTGGAGGACAACACCATTCTATCATCCAAGAAGTATTAGCGGCTCCCAGCTGGGACAGAGATGAAGTGCATGCATTAACCAATGAGCCGAGTTCATTGATGACGCCGATTATCACTTACCTCCGCGATGGGATTACACCGGATGACCCCAATGAAGCACGCTGATTACGTCGACAAGCGTCGTTCTATACCATACAAAACCAGGAACTATACAAGTGCGGCTTCTCCTCCCCCTTGCTCAAGTGTTTGGATGAAGATCAAGCTCAGTATGTCATGGCCGAGCTGCACAATGGTGTCTGTGGAATGCACTCCAGCACCCGAAGTATGGCAACAAGAATAGTCCGAGCCGGATATTACTGGCCGACGCTCAAGGAGGATGCAAAGCGTTTCACCCGAGCTTGTAAGAAATGCCAGGAGCATGGCTCCCTACCTTCTCTCCCACCGACCACCCTGCAGAGCATAGTCTCCCCCTGGCCATTCGCATTATGGGGGATGGACATCCTCGGCCCCTTTCCCCAGCTATAAGACAAGCTAAATTTTTGATAGTCGCAGTCGACTACTTTACGAAATGGATTGAGGCCGAGCCAGTCGCCAAGATCTCAGCAAGGCAAGTGCAACAATTTACATGGAAACATATTATCTGCCGGCATGGAATCCCTCATACAATTGTGACAGATAACGGTCGTCAGTTCATTGACAAGACCTTCCATTCCTTCTTGACCGACCTCGGCATCCTACATCGGACCTCGTCCGTCGAGCACCCACAGACAAATGGTCAAGCTGAAGCCGCTAATAAAGTCATCCTGAATGAGTTGAAAAGGAAGATCGGTCAAGCAAAGGGTTCTTGGGCCGAAGAAATACCGAGCATATTATGGGGTTATCACTGTACCCCCCAGTCATCCACTCAAGAAACTCCTTTCCGTCTAACTTATGGGACTGACGCCATGATCCCCGTAGAGGTTGGAGAGCCGAGCATATGACGACTATCTTATTACCAAAACCAGAACCAAGACCTCCTCAGAGAGGAACTCGTCCTTGTAGAGGAACTCCGAAGCGAAGCTCAGGTACGGGACCTCGCCGCCAAAACAAGGGCAGCTCGACGTTATAACTCGCGAGTTCATCACCGATCCTTCATCCCGGGAGACTTAGTTTGGAGGAAGACCGGAGAGGCCAGGAAAGATCGGACATGCGGAAAACTCGCCGCCAATTGGGAAGGACCATATCGCATCTGTGACAGCTTGGGCAACGGCTCATACAAGCTACAAGAGTTGGGCGGCCGACCTCTGCCCAATACTTGGAACGCCACACATTTGAAGACTTATTTTAGTTAATTTTTTGTAATTTGAATTTTTTAAGTAGGATTCAGTAATTTGTAAGGCCGGTGCACTCTTTTTCCTCAGATCAGGTTTTTCCCTAAGGAGGGTTTTACTGGCTGAGTTTTTAATGAGGCATCGACGAAGGCCATCAATAAAGTTTGATTTTACTTATTATCTAAAGTTAACACGGAACTAGTGTTCCATCATTGACACTCGGCCTCACCTGAGCAGAGGAACTAGTGTTCCATCATTGGCACTCGGCCTCCTCACCGAGCGAGAGGAACCGGTGTTCCATCATTGGCGCACTCGGCCTCACCGAGCAGAGGAACCAGTGTTCCATCATTGGCACTCGGCCTCACCGAGCAGAGGAACCCGGTGTTCCATCATTGGCACTCGGCCTCACCCGAGCAGAGGAACTAGTGTTCCATCATTGGCACTCGGCCTCACCCGAGCAGAGGAACCAGTGTTCCATCATTGGCACTCGGCCTCACCCGAGCAGAGGAACTAGTGTTCCATCATTGGCACTCGGCCTCACCCGAGCAGAGGAACTAGTGTTCCATCATTGGCACTCGGCCTCACCCGAGCAGAGGAACTAGTGTTCCATTTGGAGCTCGGCCTCACCCGAGTTACAGAGCGAGTTTAGTAGCACTCGGCCTCATCCGAGTTCAACATCGGCGACTTTATCACAAGCGGAGTACAGAAATAAAGTTACACAAGAGTACAAATGATAAAAGGAACTAATTTTATATATTTGTCCAAGGGTTATACAAAATTGTGAAATAAAATCAAAATTACAGGGCCAAGAGGTGATTAAAGGAAAAACAAGATCATTCTCGGTCCACAAGTTGACCGTCCTTCACATCCTTGAGGTAGTCGAAGGAGTCCTCGGCGAGGCCAGGCGCGAAAACCCGAGCTTGGCGCACAGCTGCGTCAAATCCACCATAGAAGCTTTCGGCCACTGCTCCTTACAGGGCTTCGACCTCCCCTTCTCTGGTAGCAAGATCCGCCTCTGCTCGACCTAGCCGGTCACTTGTAATCTTCAGCTCCTTCTCCCTCATCTTGGCCCTGTCCTCGGCCTCATTGGCGCGAGCCCCGGTCGCCTCGACCTTCTCTTCCAGATGCTGTATGTAACATCCCAAAAATTTAAAATATAGTTTAAGAGAGGTTTTTATGACAGAGAGAAATATAAAAATAATTAAAAATTATGAATTTTTGAAATTACTGTAGTAAATAGTAAATTACTGTGGTAAATAATAAAATTATTGTGGTAAATAGTAAAATTACTATGGTAAATAGTAAATTTACTGTGATAAAATTACTGTGGTAAATAGTAAAATTACTGTAGTAAATAATAAAATCACTGAGGTAAATAGTAAAATCACTAAGGTAAATAGTAAAATTACTGTAGTAGAATATTCTGTGGAATATTCTGTGGAATATTCTGTGGAATATTCTGTGGAATATTCTGTGGAATATTCTGTAGAACATTCTGTGGAATATTCTGTAGAATATAGAATATTCTGTAGAATATTCTGTAGCAAATAGTACCTTGGGAATTCTATAAATAGGGCCTAGGGGTTTCAGATGAGAAAACAAACCAAAGAACATTTCTATATTCTCTCAAGCTCTCTCTTAGGAAGAAATATCTCTAAAAGAGGAGCAAGTAAGTAGAGGAAGAGTATATAGGAAGTTTGGGAAAAACAAGTAAGGGGAGTCATCCTTATCCTACTCTTCTATTCTTTGTTTTGTTGTTACTTTCATTATATTTCTTTAGTTTTTCGGATACTAAGGTGCGAAGATAATTCTTGGTGTTTCTTGTTTCTTGGTTTCTTGATTTATTGGTGTTTATTGGTGTTTCTTGGTGTTGATTTCATATCGAAATATGTCTGGTTTTGAGTTGGATATGAATAAGTGGTGACATGCATGGTTGCATGAAATTGGTGATGGACTTGAATTGCTTAATGACCGATTTGAAATGCCTAGTGGAGAGGCAATATTCTAAGATTGCTTGGTGAATAGGCAATGCTTAGAAGGTTTTGAAATGAATATGACCTAGTAAAGAGGTCAAGATTTAAAATGTGATAAAGGTCATTATACAATTCAAGGTCCTAGAGCATGTTGCATGATGACTGGATAGTAGTAGACCAAGTCGTGAAGTTACGGATTCCGTCCGTGTGAGTGGAATACCGTGGACTAGAGGGGTTCTCTTGGTGGGGAAATTGCCCCGCTCATGATGATCACATGTTGCGGGGGAGGTCTGCGGGACAATCGAGGGAACTCGACAATTACGGAGTGTCTACCACCATTGGTGGGTCCGGAGGATGTGAGGACCGGATGCCCGGGCTATTTTCGGTGGATGGCGCCACATTGCATGTTGAGTAAATAGGAAAGTACATCGTGAGGATACATGCATCATATAGAAATAAGAGCATGCAATAGTGATTATGTGTACATGATTATTGTGATAAATTACTGATTCGTTTTATGGTTGATTGGTGGTTTTACCTTGTGAATTGAATTAATGGTTTGGACACAGGTTTTATATCAATAAATTACTATTTTTAAAGAAATTGAAGAATATTAAAGAATATTGGTTTTATGAATATTTTTCCTTATTTTCAAAAGTTTTACTATAATTAAAATTATTTGAGGATTAAGGAAAGCTCACCCTTGCAATTCTATTTTTACAGATTTACAGTTGCGGGGATTGAGAAGTTGTCCTTTGTTTCGCAATGGTTGTTACTACTATCTTGTTGAAGATGCTTGCTATGTTTTGCATGTAGAAGTGTTGAATAAATGTTCTAAGGTAGTAGAAAGGTAGTTATGTAAAATAATAATAGGACAAAGTTATGTAATCTGGTTGTAATGAACTTTAAAACCTATGTAATAAAAGTGTTGTTTTCTAAATCTCTCTTTTATCTACTATATCATTAACCACTTTAAATTACAAAATATAAGTAAAATAAGTAAATAAGAGGAGGGTGTTACATTAGTGGTATCAGAGCAGGTCGAACCAGTTCGACTTGTGAGTTATGCGCTTGCTATGCTTTTACTGTGTGTGAATGATTGTTTGTTTGCTTGAGTGTTTGTTTGATTATTCGGTGTGCTTTGATTGATTGAATAGTCACCTAGTCTAGAATAGAATGTAGACTAACTCTATGATATTCTATGCCCTACTTTTATTAGAAAAGTTATGGCGGTAAGAAATGATAGAGTTATAGCAGAAGCTTTACAAGCTCGCTCGAGCTATAGAAAATCGAGAATCGAGGAAATAACGGAGGAATGGCGAAAGTACCAAGGGCTGAATCACTTCTGAAGAACAATCCACCATCTTTTAATGGGGGTTACAACCCGAGATGGTGCTCAAAGTTGGATAAGGGAAATAGAAAAGATATTTGAGTTACGACTTGTCCGGAAGAACAAAAACTAGCATTTGGAACTTATATCTTGTGAGAAGAATTTGAATATTGGTGGGAAAACACCCGTCGGTATTTAGAAACTAATGGACAAGTCATAACTTGGGAAATCTTCAAAAAAGTGTTCTGGAGAAATACTTCCCCTGAAGATATTAAGAATAAAAAAGAAATGGAGTTCTTGGAACTTAAACAAGGGAATATGATGTGGTGAATACGTGATCAAGTTTGAGGAATTGGTACGATATTTCCCACATTACCAAGGAAGGGAGGGGGAAAGCTCCAAATGTGTCAAATTTCTTAATGGACTTCGACCTGAGATCAAGCAAGCTATCAACTACCAGGGTATTAGACAATACCCTATTTTAGTAAATATGTGTAGAATATATGATGAAGACTCTAGAGCTAAAGCGGCTTATTATAAAGGCAAGAATAATGGGGGACCCATAAGAAACAAGGAACAAGGACGAGAGAGGAAAGCCATATACCCATCCTAAAATGAAAATGGATAACAAAGTAAGAGGAAGTGGCAACTTTCCACCCCCAACCAAATGTTTCAAATGTGGGGAGTCTGGGCATATCTCCCCTCAATGCCCCAAATCGGACATTACTCGCTACAAATGCAACCAAAAAGGACATATCCAAAGGAACTGCGCACAACTAAAAGAAGAAACTAATGGAAGCGCTAAAGGCACTAATAACAATCAACAAGGGAAACCAAATTTGTGGGAAGAGTATTCACCCTCAAATGGAGCGAGGCCTCGAATGCCAATGATCTTGTACAAGGTACGTGTTCCATACGTGGAATTCCTTTACTTGTACTATTTGACTCGGAGCCACTCATTCCTTTATATCTTCAGATGTGCTAAAAAGTTACAACTTCCACTATCCCTTTTAAACATTGATTTAATAATAACTACCCCTACCAATGAGTCGTTACAACTACTTACATCTGTTTAGATTGTCAAATAAAACTAAATAACAAAACCTTCCTAGTCAACTTGGTTTGTCTACCACTAAAACAAATTGATATTATTCTTGGAATGATTTGGTTATCTTCCAACCATGTCCTTATAAACCGCTTTCGATAAAACCTTAATCTTTTTCGACCCTGGAAAGCAAGTAGGGATATGGAGATAATCTCTCGCCAACCAAGTAAAAAGGGACTTAAAGAAAAATAATGACGTGTACATGATCCTTTCTAACCTAGAAGTGGAACGAAAGGTCACATTCGATAATATACCGGTAGTGTCTGAATTTCTCTCGAGGTATTTTCGAAGAAGTAAACCAACTACCACCGAAAGGGAAGTTGAATTTTCTATAGACGATACCGGATTTGGACCAATTTCTATTGCACCTATAGGATGTCACCCTTAGAATTAGTGGAGCTAAAGAAACAAATAGAAGAACTATTGAAGAAACAATTTATTAGACCTAGTGTATCACCTTGGGGAGCACCCGTACTCCTAGTAAAGAAGAAAGACGGAACTATGAGACTTTGTGTAGATTATAGACAACTAAATAAGGTAACCATTAAGAATAAGTACCCCTTACCAAGGATAGATGATCTTATGGACCAACTAGTAGGAGCTTGTGTATTTAGTAAGATTGATCTAAGATCTGGATATCACCAAATAAGGGTAAAAGTGAAGATATCCCTAAAACGGCTTTCGGTACCCGATATGGACACTATGAGTACATGGTTATGCCCTTTGGCGTAACTAATGCACCGCGGTATTTATGGATTACATGAATAGGATATTTCAACCATACTTGGATAAATTTGTGGTAGTATTTATAGATGACATTTTGGTATACTCAAGAACCAAAGAGGAACATGCTAAACATCTTAGAGTGGTATTACAAATCTTGAAAGATCAACAGTTATATGCAAAATGGTCCAAATGTGAATTTTGGTTAGAAGAAGTTAGTTTCCTAGGACATGTAATATCACAAGGAGGAATTGCAGTAGATCCACATAAAGTAGACGCAGTTCTAAAATGGGAAAGACCAAAATATGTGACAGAAATAAAGAGTTTTCTAGGATTAGCTTGATATTATAGAAGATTTATAAAAGATTTCTCCAAGATAGCTTTGCCTCTCACAACCTTAACTAGAAAAGGCCAAGCTTTTGTATGGAATAACGATTGTGAACAAAGTTTCCAAACCTTAAAAAAAAAAAAAAAAACTAACTCTTTGCTCTGTTTTGACCCTACCAAACCCAAGTGAATCGTTTGAAGTTTATTGTGATGCCTCTAAACTAGGTTTAGGAGGAGTGCTAATGCAAGGAGGAAAAGTGGTAGCCTATGCATCAAGACAATTGAAAAACCATGAAAGGAACTACCCAACCCATGACCTAGAACTAGGCTAAGTAGTATTTACGCTTAAAATATGGCGACACTATCTTTTTGGAACAAGATTTGAGGTATTTAGTGATCACAAAAGCCTTAAGTATTTATTTAGCCAAAAGGAGTTAAACATGAGACAAAGAAGGTGGATGGAATTTTTAAAAGAATATGATTTTGATCTTAAGTACCACCCAGGCAAAGCAAATGTAGTAGCTGATGCATTAAGTAGAAAGACCATAGCAATATCAAGTTTAATGGTCAAAGAGATGGATTTAATAGATCAATTTAGGAACTTCAACCTTGCATGTGAGTTTACTCCTGTTAGTATTAAGTTAGGAGCCTTAAGAATAACTAATGAATTTATGAATGAAATAAGACAAACAAGAAATGGATCCTTTTCTTAATAATCAGATTGAAGCCATAAGAAAAGGACAAAATAGTAACTTCAATATTGGAGTTGATGGAATTTTAAGATTTCAAAATAGAATATGCATACCTAATATATTGGAACTTAAGAAGGTAATCTTAGAGGAAGGACATAAAAGTAAGCTTAGTATTCACCCTGGTGCCACCAAGATAAGGACACGAAGACCACTGTTTTGGTGGCCTAAAATGAAGAAAGAAGTGAACGAATTTGTATATGCATGCTTGGTATGTCAAAAGGCTAAAATCGAACACCAAAAACCTTCAGGAATGCTGCAACCCTTAGAAATACAGCAATGGAAGTGGGATAGTATCTCTATGGATTTTGTAGTAGGATTACCAAGAACTTCAAAAGGAACAGATTCTATTTGGGTAATAATAGATAGGTTAACCAAATCCGCTCATTTTATCCCAATTAATGTAAGGTATTCATTAGAAAAACTAGCCAATTTATATATAAGTGAAATAGACGATTACATGGTGTACCCACAAGCATAGTTTAGGATAGAGATCCTAGATTCACTTCTAGATTTTGGGAAAGTTTGCAGGAAGCATTAGGAACAAGGCTAAAACTAAGTTCTCGCCTATCACCCTCAAACAGATGGACAACCGAAAGAACTATTCAATCCCTAGAAGATTTATTAAGGGCATGTATTTTGGAATATAAAGGAAATTGGGATAGCCATCTACCCTTAATAGAATTCACATATAATAATAGTTATCACTCTTCAATTGGAATGGCCCCATATGAGACATTATATGGAAAAAGATGTAGGACACCTCTATGTTGGGTAGAGCCAGAAGATCACATAACCTTAGGACCTGAAATAATACAACAAACTACTGAAAAGATTAAACTAATCCAAGAGAAGAGAGAGAAAGACACAAAATAGGCAAAAATGCTACTATGATGATCGAAGGAAGGACCTTGAGTTCGAAGAGGGGGATCATGTATTCGTAAAAGTAACACCTTGGACTGGAGTTGGCAGGGCTCTCAAATCCCGCAAACTCACACCTCGTTTCATAGGACCTTTCCAAATTCTCAAAAAGGTTGGACCCGTAGCCTATCAAATTGCATTACCACCTACTCTTTCAAATCTTCATAATGTCTTTCATGTATCTCAATTGAAAAAGTATATCCATGATCCTTCACATGTGGTGGAACTTGACGATGTTCAAGTAAAAGAAAACCTCACGTTTGAAACCCGACCTTTAAAGATCGAGGATAAGAGGATCAAGTTCCTGAGAGGAAGAGAAATTCCCTTGGTCAAGGTTATTTGGAAAAACGGAGCAAGTGAAGAGGTTACATGGGAATTGGAAGATCAATAAAAGCATTACCCCTGAATTATTCCAATAAAGGTAAATTTCGAGGACGAAATTTTTTAAAAAGGAGGGGAGTATTGTAACATCCCAAAAATTTAAATATAGTTTAAGAGAGGTTTTTATAACTGAGAGAAATATAAAAATAATTAAAAATTATGAATTTTTGAAATTACTGTAGTAAATAGTAAATTACTGTGTAAATAGTAAATTACTGTGCAAATAGTAAATTACTGTGCAAATAGTAAAATTACTGTACAAATAGTAAATTACTGTGGTAAATAATAAAATTACTGTGATAAATAGTAAATTACTATGGTAAATAGTAAATTTACTGTGATAAAATTACTGTAGTAAATAATAAAATCACTGAGGTAAATAGTAAAATTACTGTAGTAGAATATTCTGTGGAATATTCGTGGAATATTCGTGGAATATTCGTAGAATATTCTATATTCGTAGAATATTCGTAGCAAAAATAAGACTTTGGGAATTCTATAAATAGGGCCTAGGGATTTCAGATGAGAAAACAAACCAAAGAACATTTCTATATTCTCTCAAGCTCTCTCTTAGGAAGAAATATCTCTAAAAGAGGAGCAAGTAAGTAGAGGAAGAGTATAGGAAGCTGAGAGAAACCTGTAAGGGGAGCTGTCCTTATCCTACTCTTCTATTCTTTGTTTTGTTGTTACTTTCATTATATTTCTTTAGTTTTTCGGATACTAAGGTGCGAAGATAATTCTTGGTGTTTCTTGTTTCTTGGTTTCTTGATTTATTGGTGTTTATTGGTGTTTCTTGGTGTTGATTTCATATCGAAATATGTCTGGTTTTGAGTTGGATATGAATAAGTGGTGACATGCATGGTTGCATGAAATTGGTGATGGACTTGAATTGCTTAATGACCGATTTGAAATGCCTAGTGGAGAGGCAATATCCTAAGATTGCTTGGTGAATAGGCAATGCTTAGAAGGTTTTGAAATGAATATGACCTAGTAAAGAGGTCAAGATTTAAAATGTGATAAAGGTCATTATACAATTCAAGGTCCTAGAGCATGTTGCATGATGACTGGATAGTAGTAGACCAAGTCCGTAAGTTACGGATTCCCGTCTGTGTGAGTGGAATACCGTGGACTAGAGGGGGTTCTCTTGGTGGGGAAATTGCCCTGCTCATGATGATCACATGTTGCGGGGGAGGTCCTGCCGGACACTGAGGGAACTCGACAATTACGGAGTGTCTACCACTGGTGGGTCTGGAGGATGTGAGGACCAGATGCCCCAGGCTATTTTCAGTGGATGGCGCCACATTGCATGTTGAGTAAATAGGGAAAGTACATCGTGAGGATACATGCATCATATAGGAATAAGAGCATGCAATAGTGATTATGTGTTCTATTGTGATAAATTACTGATTCGTTTTATGGTTGATTGGTGGTTTTACCTTGTGAATTGAATTAATGGTTTGGACACAGGTTTATATCAATAAATTACTATTTTTAAAGAAATTGAAGAATATTAAAGAATATTGGTTTTATGAATATTTTTCCTTATTTTCAAAAGTTTTACTATAATTAAAATTATTTGAGGATTAAGGAAAGCTCACCCTTGCAATTCTATTTTTTACAGATTGGCAGGATTGAGAAGTTGTCACTGTTTCGCAATGGTTGTTACTATTATCTTGTTGAAGATGCTTGCTATGTTTTGCATGTAGAAGTGTTGAGTAAATGTTCTAAGGTAGTAGAAAGGTAGTTATGTAAAATAATAATAGGACAAAGTTATGAAATCTGGTTGTAATGAACTTTAAAACCTATGTAATAAAAGTGTTGTTTTCTAAATCTCTATATCATTACCCACTTTAAATTACAAAATATAAGTAAAATAAGTAAATAAGAGGAGGGTGTTACACTGTAGGGTAGCCCGCATCTTCTCCATCTCGGCGGTCAGAGCGGCGACATTCAGCTCGGCCTCCTCCCTAGCCCGAGTTGCTTGGGATACCTCGGCAGCCATGGTCGATAGCCGAGCATCAGCCTCGGTAGCATGAGCAGCCATATCGACCTGTTGACGGAAGGTTCATTGCTTGGCATGGCGGGCTATGGCGAGAGTCCGAGCTAGCATCACCTCCATTCCCTCGATGCTCTTGTCGATCCCAACAGCGTTCATAAGGGTGACGTCATAGGGAAGAGGGAACGCATCCCCTAGCCGCACATCTTTGGCTTTGAAGTCGGGACCCCACATGGATTCCCCAAGGCCGACCCGAGCAGTAATTCCCTCCACGCGCACATCGTCGCCTTCCACACCCGCCCAGCATACCCCTGGAGGAAGATTTGCTCGGCCTAGCAGCACGAAGTCTGATGGCTGCGGGGGAGGTGGGGGAGGAGCCACATCGGCACTGTTGGGGAACTCAGTCTCCATTGGGGTCGGAGAGTTGGCCCGAGCTCTCTTTGCCGTGAAGGTCGAGGCGGAGGAGGTGGCGGCTGGGGTATGTTGTTCGTAGGGTTAGTTGGCGCGTTCACCCCCTCTCCTACGGCCATGCTCGGCCCCTCTGCGACAGGGACTCGTATGCGTCCGGTCTCCCCAGGTCGCCCCCTAGCGAACTTGGGGTTCTTGAGGATGGTCGTCAAGTCGATGTTGCCCGCCATGTATTCTGCACAAAAAGTAAGAGTCAGGAGACCGATCTGTGACTACGGGGAAAACAAGTTATTGATGATTACCTATAAATTTACCCTTTGGATCTTTGTCCCTAGCAGAATGTATTAGGGCTCGGGTACTGAGTGGCCGAGGAAGCCGAGAGAGGGCACTTATAATATTCAAATCAGTCGAGGTAAGCTCGGCTCGGGGTATAGAATTATATTTACGGGGAAGACACCAGTGGAGAGGAAATTTGGGAGAGGTGTCTCCTTTATTATAAAACATCTTGCGGAGAGTGTCATCGGTGGTCGGAATCAACCAGAAGTACCGATGTTTAAAATTCTTAAAGGACGAGGTGTATAGACTTAGAAAGGACCCCCCGACTTGTGGAGAACTACAAAGGGAGGCCCAACTGACCTTTTTGCCGTATTTTAGTTGGAAAAAATAAAGAAAGGACCTAGAGGTCGCCCTCATACCTAATAACTGACAAATGAGCTGGAAAGCTCGGAGGAAGGCCCAACTATTTGGGTGGAGTTGACTAAGGGCGATGTTCAAAAAGGAGAGCACTTCGCTTTCACATCGGGTCAAGGGGAATTCAATGCTAAACTCCCCCACCATGTACTCATACACGGAAACGGCAGGGCAACGGTTAACAAAAAGTCTTTGGTGTACTCGGTGAGAGGCCGCCGCGGCCCCGAACTCGACAACCTCCACATAACGCGAGTGCACCATGTTACAGGAATCTATGACTCGGCCCAGCTTCTCAAGGTCGTCGTACATAGACGCCTGATTTGACACGACAGTCGACAACCACGAGAAGTTGGGCTCGGCCGCTCCCAACGGATGATGGCGGGAATGACCTTCATCATCCCTTCCGAAGATGCCAGCGGGTCGTTGCCGAGCGCGCTCAGCCGCTCTAGCGACAGGAGCTCGGCTCTCTCCCCTCCGAGATGACGCTTTCGCCTCGTGCTCGGCCTCATCAGGGGAGGCTTGCACGGGCATGGACACTTCCACATTTTCCTCAGAGCAGGGAGCATCGCGTGAGGGCGACCCCGCCGAGGAAGTGGTAGACTCAACAGAAGCTATAAGGAGACTGTCAGAGTCGCGAGTCGCGGCAAAGAAAGAGGAAGAAGACATACCTAAAAAAGGGACGCGAACGAGAAGGAGATATTGAAGAAGGACGCTGAAACGGGGAAAGAGAGAAGGAACGAGAAGTGAGGCACTGTGAGAGCAAGGAAATGAAGGGGTAAGAGAGTATGCAAGAAGCAAGAAGTGAGCAAGAAGTGAAGAAAGAGAAAACAAAGAAAAGGGGGGGTTGGTATTTATAGGGCAAAAGCTGTTGCAGGGCAGTTAATGGGATGCAAGGGAAGATGAAGCGTTTGTAACGCACTTACCCACGCGCAATCATGGCCCATAACTGCCAGCACCCACAATAATGACCATAACCGCCACTTATTTCACAAATCGAGACTTAAATATCAACCGTTTCGCATACCTGATCGACTTCGGTCTTCGGCCAATTAAATAAACTCGAATCACAAGTCTGGGCTTCAAGCTCGGGGGGCTGGTGTACCGGGACGAGTTGAGGAGCTCGCCTCTCCCTCGTGCTCGGACCTCGGCCAGGATCCGAAGTGGAGAGCTCACCTCTCCCTCTTACTCGGACCTCGGCCGGAATAACCGTTCCCTGAAAAAGAGGAACTTATGAACTAACGGACTTATCTAATGGACTTATATAACTACCTTTGCGAGATCCATGGAGAAAACCCTAAAAACGGCCTATAAATAACATGGACTAAGCAAAGAGAAAAGACTAATGAACAATCAATAATCATACTCTGTAATCAGAGAAGAACCTACCTACAAAGGGAGGATACCCATTCTCTCGTCACCTTGTTTTAATAATTCTTCCGTTCCATTTTTTGACTTGAACTCTCTCACTTAAGCCGTCAAACTTACCCACAATTCTGGATAAATTCCCTCAAAACTTTCTCATTACTGAATTGAGCATTGGAATATCCTTGCAGGTACACACTACCCTATCATTTGAAGATTGTATCACCAAAGCCAAGAACATTGCTTACTCGAGCACCCAAGAGTGCCACAACAGCTCGGCCTAACCACCCACATCTGTATCCAAAGCTCGAGACCGGTAAGATCATTTAGCGTACACTGTAGGACTCTAGTAAAACTCTCCCAAGACTACTCATACATGGTAAATAGGTAGAGCCAACCAGCAGCTTTGAATTCCCAGCTAGATATAGACCTATCATTCCTCGGTGCATTAAAAGCCAATATTTATTCAGCAGGAGTACAAAACCAATTGGATGGAAACATGGAATGGCTTAGAGCCCAGCATCGTGATGAAATACAGTCATTAAGGATTAAGGAAGCAGCACAGGAAGGAGATTTTGGGCTTGCGCCAACAAGTTTCATCCATCCAGCATCCAGCATGCAGCATGAGAGAGATGCCCAGCCAACCGATTAGCACCCATAACCACAGGCTGAGCATGAGGTCGAATCATGCCCAGTCGCAAAATCCCTTCCATATGAAGTACCTCGACCGCCCACCCATGAACTAACCTCGAGTCACAACCACCACTTGCACCGAGGATCGACCAATGTGGATGAGGCTGCTCCTGTGGTCGGCCAGACTTATGCCACACAATCATGCCCACAACAAATACCTTTCAAGGCACTCCCGACACCGCAAAGTAAAGGAATCTCAGCGTTCTCCTCCTTTCATACTGTTTGTTACTTTAACCATCATGTTACTCTAACTAATTTTTCTCATTGATCGGTAATTTTTATGAATGATAATCTGCATAGAGTTCTTAGAAAGAGATACTGTTATTGGTCGCTAATTCTCAATATTCATATTCGCCACTTCATTGTTAGTAGTTGAAGAAGATGAAGTAGAATCAGCCATGATAGCCTTATGGTTTAGGATCAGAACCCTAAAGCTGCTGATAACATGTAGAATAGATAGAATGATTTTTATTATTATCTTTTCACTCTTTTTTGTTGTACAACATATAAATAGATAAGAGAGAATAATGACTTGTTCTTAAAATTACATAATATTAGGAATTGTTTTATTCCTAATTTAGGTTCCATAATTCTAGGAATTTTATTTTAATATTTTCTATTATAATTTGAATTTGATACCAAAAACAACTTTCCTAATGTATCAACAGTTTTCAAATTAATAAAATGTTCAAAACCATCTAGAATAAGCTCATGCATCACAGGATCTGACTAGCTAGTTAATAAAAGATGTCAACTAATCTCACACGCCAAACACTGTTGCAACCAGTTGATAGTTGGGCATAGGCAAATTTTACAGATAACATAAGATGACTCAACAACGATAGAAAGAAATAAGTTTAAGAAAAAAAATATTTTGAGGCTTGAAAAACTTGCTTTTTTGATTAGGAAACACTTGCCTATTTAATTAGAAACAGTAGGAGTAGAATATTAATTGGCACAATAGTAGCTTCTTACCTTAAAAGTTTTAACCAAGTCTACCAGGTATGGAATTCTGGCCTTAGTAAAATATGATAGATAACAAAATATAAGGAAACTAGAAAGCTCCTATAATATCATGAGATATGACAGAGATTACATATAAGTTATAACCAGGAAATGAGGGAATTCTAATTGACACATAGGATGAGAATCAAAGATTTTATCTTTTGATATCGCTTGGTATTATCTAAAATATTCTTTATTGATTTTGAGAATGTCTACTAAATTGTGAAGGGCATGGTGGAGGTTGGACTTCAACAACACCTTCAAGCATTTGTGTAACTTTTCTCATGGTAGGTCTAAGACTTGGATCCTCTTGAACACACCAAATAGAAATCATCACCAACTTCTCCATGTTCTTCTTGTCATCCAATGCCTCCTTGTCATCCTTAACCAAAGCATCAAAAGAACCTATTGTGTAGCAATCACAAGCCCAATCAGTTAATATTGCCTTCTCTTCCTCTTCTAAGTTCATTTCTACATTTCTTCTACAACTAATGATCTCAAGAAGCAACACACCATAGCTATATACATCCACTTTAGCTGTGATAGGCATATTTTTAAACCATTCAAGTGCCACATACCCCTTTGTTCCCCTTATACCAGTGTTGGTTCTGCTTTGATTCATCTTCAAGAGCTTGGCCAATCCAAAATCAGAAATTCTTGCATTCTGGTACTCATCAAGGAGTATGTTCTGAGGCTTTATGTCACAATGGATGATCTGAGTGATGCACTCTTCATGCAAATATGCAAGTCCTCTAGCAATCCCAAATGCAATTTCTAACCTTAGTTTCCAATCAGGTTTCTCCTTCTTGAAAAGAAGACTTGCCAAAGTGCCATTGCTCATGTACTCATAAACAAGCAATCTTTCTGCTTCAGCCTCACAATATCCTATCAACCGAACCAAGTTCTTGTGGTGAGTGAGACCAATGACATGCAACTCATTCTTGAACTCCTTCTCAACCTGTTGGAAAAGCAAAGTGTTCAATCTTTTCACCGCTATTGGAATTGTTGAGCCTATATTTATCACTCCTTCATAGACAACACCAAAAGACCCTCTTCCTAGCTCTTTTTGAAAACCATCGGTAGCATTTTCAAGCTCCTCATAACTGAAGCACCGCAAGTTAGTTTCAAGAGCATTTTCACTTTTTCCAATTCCTCTGAGCTTCTTCTTGTACTGAAAAATGAAGAAAAAGCTGATGCATAAGGCTCCAATAAACATGACATTGAGAAATGAAGAGCTTCCAAAAAGCACCCAAGCAACCAAACTCAAAGTGCTCCTACTACTCTCCTTCGCTTTGGCTTGTGGAACAAACAAAGAGGAATTGTCTTTCCTCACTTTGATGAAGGTTTTGGCACCATTGAGTCCAGCATCAACTCGACCATTTGAAAGAGGAAGCTTCTTCTTAAAGCAACTATTTCCTGATTTGAAAATAGCAACTGCACACATACAATCTTCCAGACATGACTGTTTACATTGTTCTTCAGTAAAAGGCTTAAGAAGCACATAATCTGAAAGAGGCCAATCTGTATTTATCAACAGCTCTAGATCATATTCATCTGCATCTTCTTTCCTTCTAATGAGCTCATCTTCTGCACATCCTTGTATAAAATCTGGCTTGCAGCTACCATAGGGGTCATTAGGATCAACCAAAGAGTACCATTTTGGGCATTGACAAATTGGCCTTTGATCATTTCCCAATGTGCAAACACTATTAAGCCCACAAATACCACTACCTTCAGTAGAAAGCCTACTAAGACAAATATTATCTGGCTGAGACCAAATAGGACTCCAACCATCACCCCCAAGGGAACTCTTTGCATGTTGATAGAGTGTGAACACCCCATCAAAATTAAGAGTTGCTCTGAAGTAAGACTCATTAGAAGAGGCTCCACTCCAAGTTGACAAGTTGAATTTCTCACTGTTCTTCCTAATAACATAAACATACCCTGATGGCTCAAACATCAACCGAGTTCCAGGACTTGATCCATTAGACTCTTCAGTCCTTGTTTCATAGTAGTTTTCATTGGCATACTCAGATGGTGAGTTTAAAGCATGAATGGAGAGAATACCATCCATTTGAAAAAGAAGCTCAAACCTTCCCTGTGAGAAATTTGACTCAAGAAATCTAGATGAAAGTTTCTTACCCTTTTCAAGACTTTGTGATGGCAACAAGGTGTCCCTTGGATCCTTGAAAGTCTCCCACACACCCTGATGGTTTTCATCCACAAGCACAAAGTTTCCATTGTCCTTTAAGAAACCTAGTGCAACTCTACCATTAAAAGTCTCAGTTTTCCATAATTGTTCACCATTTGGGGTAGTGATCACTAACCCTTCATCAGCAGTGAGTTCAACCTTTGATCCCTTTGGTGCTGGAGTGTCTCCATTGGCATACCAAACAACTGTTATGTCAGGAATCTTGGCATACCAAATGGAAAGCAAGAAGTGATTTGTATTCTCAAGTGGGAGAAAACCAAAGGCAAAGTGACCAAGAGGTGAAACCACCCATAATGACATGTTGGTGGTTGTTTCTGTTGCAACAAGAGAATCACCAATGGTTATGTTTCTTCTACTTTGGGCTATGCCACCAGAAGATGAAACTATCCATGAGGCTTTGCTAGTTTCTTTAAGAAGAGAGTGACCAATGATCCTTGTTTGGGCTACAACAAAGATGTGTAGTAGAATCATTGAGCAAACAAGAAAGGCAAACAGAGGAGAAGCCATGACTAGCTAGAGTCAACTTATTCTATCATATTTATATCCAGATTCAGTTTATATAAATCATGCAATGTTTTATACACTAGTATTTTATTCATTATGCAGATGGATAAGTTATATATATTTCTTTTATAAGTAAAATCTCTGATAAATCAAAACTATTAAATAAATTTTGTGTTATTATAGTCACAAATTTTTATAATTTATAATTTATTACTATTTTAGTGCTGATTTACAAAATTTACTATCATTACTCTTTATTATCATTTTAGTTTTATTTTGATGATATCAAAATTAAAATAACTAAGAATTTAAAAGGAAAAGTTTATCTATTATGCCCTAATGTTAGGGCGTTGTATGATAACATTCTACAAAAGTAGGCCCTAATGATAAATTTTTAAAAATAACTATTGGAATTGAATTAAGAAATATATATAAAAAAAAGTAGTTAAAAAACTTTTTGATTACTTGCAGGAGTAATATGGAAAATTTATATTATATATGATATGACTAGAATATACAACAAAATATCATATTTATTTGATATTTATAGTAACACAAATACATATAGTTTTGGATCCGATAAATGACAGTGGGAAAAGGTATTTTTAATTATATGATTAACGCTGTCAAAAAAATTATATAATTAATAAGGAGTAACTTTAGTGTTAATAGGTATTTTTATTTTAATATTTAAACAAAAGATTTCGAAAAAAAAATTGTTGGATTAAAATTTTTATAGTAACGGTGATGCTTACTTAAATATCTATTATATAATGTGTTAACGAGATGATGCAACATATTAATTGTCATCATACATATTTAATTATATATTAATTTTTTTATCTTATTTATATTTATTTATTAATTTAATTTTTATAAAAAATTGAATACACTAATTTATAATTTTAATTAATTAAATAAATAAATATATGCATGAAACTAAAAAATAAATTATGTAATAGAGATCCTCAAGTAAATAATAAAATTTCACATTCATGTATATTTTTAAATTTTCTTTTCTATTTAAGAATCAAAATAAAATATCTATCAATTTTAAATCCGAATAACTATTTACTTAATTAATTACTATCAATTACAATGAGCATTTTATTCAATAAACTTGAAGATTTTTAATATAAAAAATAAATATTTTTTCTTTTATCATATTTATGAGTGTGTTTATTTAAATTTATTTGTTAAAAATTACTTATTTTTTTTAAAAAAATAAGCAATTTAAAAAATTTTTTATGGGATTTTCTAAATTATTTTTGTTAAAATAATAGGTTCATATATTTTTTCTAATAAGAAAATCATATCTATACTTATTTAAAATGATTGAGAAATTCTTCCAATATTTATTTTATTTTATAAGGATAAACTCTTTAACACAATTCTTCCAATATTTATTTTATAATTGGTTAAAATTTATAAATTTAGAAAAAATAAAATCGGAAAAATTTTAAAAAAAAATATTTCAATATATTTTAACCAATAAAAGGAGTATATTGAAAAAAAAATATATATTAAAGTGTATTTTTACCTTAAAAAGAAAAAGAAAAAAAGGTGAGTTCAAATGTATGGTGCGTGTCCAACACTTAAAAACGAACATGGCTTACCTATTATTAACTGCGTTTCCATTGTGTTGGGTTGAATTCCTGTGCCTTGACTTTAGTGGATTGATTAGACACGCTTTCAAAGGGAACGAGTCAGAGATAATAACTACCTTCTTCTATGCTTATTATTTATCGGTGGATTCGACACGCTTTCTAAGTAAACTAGCCAGTCAATGCATGCATACTTGATTTTCACCCACTTTATCCTATTTTCGTTTTCATTTGCGCCAAAAATTTGACTTTAATTTTATCATCATTTTGGTTTCAATAATTTTATATTATAAATCATTAAGACCATGTTTAAAAAGGTAGATCTCTATTTTAAGATTTTTATCATAATTTTATTATAGTAGTAGGATCTTGTTTAATTTATTTATTAAGAGTGTGTTTAAATGGTAGATCTCAAATTTATATAAGATTAGATATACTAGAATATAATTGTATTAATTTAATGACATGATCTCATCGTTGCTAAAACATGATACTCTTTGTTATTTTCAACTGAAAATGTTTATTTTTAAAATGTTATTTTAGATTTAATTAAATGTATTTATATAAATAAAATGTAATTATCATTTTTATTTTTTTAAACATTGTTCATGACCCAATTCTCCCATGACAAAATTTCACAAAGATTGATGCAAGGTGGCAATTTCCTAAGATGTGCAATCTTTTCACTTTGGTAGATTTTTTTCCTAAAATTTTCTACATTATTCTTGGTGTGTGTCGTGATTTCCTTCATGCAACCACTAATAGATATTTTTATTCTACCATTTCATACCAGCTCATGTTATCTTGAACAACGCAGAGTAAATTTGCAAAGTTTTTAAGTAATTACAATCTAAAAGTTACACATCTTTGAAATCTTATAATAGATTAACAATATAACTTTTATAATAATTTTGTGATAATCTAACTTAAAGTGCTACCAAATTTTTTTAAAAATATTATCATTCATTTTTATATAAAGTTAATTCTAATCACATGTTTTGTTTTAAGAAGTTAAATTTAACCTGAACTCTTCATCGGAGAATTTTTAATTATTATTTTTATATAACTATATGATAGTTAAAATAAAATTCTAAAGATTCTAATGATATTTTTCTATAATATTATTATCTACATATTTTTCTAAATAAATTTTTAAAGTTATTTCTGTATTTAATTTTTATTAAATTCATTATAAAGTATTTTATTCTTATTTGTATATTTACTTATCTTATACTTAATTTTATATCTTATGAGTTTTAATCTCCTTTTAACTTTTTATTGTTTGAATTTTTTAATTTATATTATATATATAAACACGATTCGGGAAGCAATTGAGTTTTCTAAAAAAAAATTATATATATTTCTATTCTACACTCAATTCTCTATTACATATATTTTATTTTTCTTATTTTGTATATGTTTGAGAAATGCAACTTATATTGCATTAAAATTTATTGTCATGTAAATAATCAAATTTTTTTAAAAAATATATAATTTTTAAATTAAATTTTTTTTTCACATTATATATTTTTCACAATACAATTCAAACAAATATCATAAACAACCAATAACACTTATATATAACAAACAAAAATTAAAAACATCAAACAATAATTACAAACATCCATTAATAATTAAAAACATCAAAAACAAAATTTACATTTCGTTTAAGATTTATTAGAATGTAACAAAAAATTATTTTAAAATACGTTTTCAATTTAGTTGATTTTAACAACAATCAAGTTATTAACAGTGAAAATATCCAATTATAATAATTTCTAAAAAAAAATAATTACAAATAACATACATTTTTATAGAAAAAATATAAGCGTCTTATTAAAAAATCAAGTTGAAAGTGTTATCATCATGTCAGGCAAGATTGTAAGACCATATTTATCTTTTACTATAATAGATCACATTTTGAGATTTTATGATAACTTTAGGGTCCTACATGGACTCAACATTTTATTTTTTAAAATGTTACTTTAGATAAATAAATAAATAATTTTTATTATAAAATTAGAATAAAAATAGTAGAAAATTAATTATTTAAATAAATTTTAATTTTAAATTAACATTAATTATAAGAATGTCTCACTTGAATCCATTTACTATTGGATGATTACGAAAGTTTGAAAGTTTCTTTTAAACACAAGGAACTGACGGTTAGTTTTGTGAAATAACTTGTATAATTAGATATATAAAGATAGGATGACAGAAATGTAAGATGTGACCTCTCAAGCATCATCTCGTACGAGATGTAGTGTATCTCATGCGAGACAAGGTACAATAAATGTTTTTGGGGTCCTTAAAGCCCCATCTCACACGAGACGAGGTGACAAAGATATTTTTAAAGTTTCTAAAGCTCTACCTTGTATGAGATGAGTTTTCACTTGCACGAGACACCTCCAGAACTATGTTTTTGCTTCTTTGGATGCTTGACATGCTTATATTCATATATCTTCACACCATGAATGTGTTATTCCTTTTTGGTCGTTCGAACAACCACTCTAGATCCAAAGTGTGTTGTTTTGAGAAGTGTGATTTGTAAACGTTGGCCGATGAATAATTCTTAGTAAAGAAAGCTACCAATGGACGTTAGTAAGACGTGTGATTTTGCTCAACATGTGGATACACAAACTCGAAGTTGCGAGCAACTACGGGACAAGATGACTTTTGAAGTAAATATGATTGTTTGATTGATGAAAAATTCATTTCCTTCTCTTTGATGAGTTTGAAACAATAAAGGACTACCTTCATGCTTCCCACATTGATCACGACATTATCTTCCATCACATTGCCCATGCATATATAGACTTAAGATTCGTGAACGAGAAGTTTCTTGGCATCAGATTTAACGCTTAGCAAAAAAAGAGTATAGGAAGCTTCCTCATGAGATTGGTTGTCAATTCTCTTAACTTGCAAATTCAAACACACATTTTTATGTCTACCTGGAAAGGACTCGTCCCTATCAAGTAAAGATGTTGACAAAAAGGTAAAGTTGGCCGAAGAGGAAAGAGACGAAGTTCCCCACGTTCCAACATCAAGAAAACATCTTCTCTCTCTAGCCAAGTTTCAAACGTTATAGGAAGACAATCTCTTCAATGAAGAAAATGTTATGAGTAATACAACAACATCAGGAGACCCACATTATCAGATGATGACAAGTGCATACAAATGAATTGATAGACGCACTCCAAGACATATGATAAGTATCAATTCTTTCTGTCAATCTCATACTCTATACTTTAATCTTTAAATCTATTTATGTCGAGTACTTTCAACAAAAACCAACACTCAAATTATGAAGGTCAACCTTGTATTTGTTGAAAGAAACATTCGAAAGCCAAAAAGCATGTTTCTGAAACTCAAAGATTTGGTGTTGAAAACATATCACCTTTTCAGAATCTTTGAACTTCATATCAAAACAATTTTCGATGTTGAAGTTGACAAGGCTTGACTTGAATTAAATGTTGAAGTACGTTGCATGCTTCCACTATCAAAAAAGAAGATTTGAATCTCGCTCTATCTAACGGCTACACTAAATCTTCTTTTATAGAAAGACATAAGTTCGAAGATCTCAACATTCGTCTCTCGCTCGCTCTATACTTCTTTGTAACTAAGTTTTTTTAATACTATGTCTCTTTGTAATATTTCTCTCTATGTAGAGGTTAAACTTTGTGTTAGACAAAATCTTTGTAAAAATTCACTTTTCATGGTACTTAGCCTTAGGAGGTTGTGCTCAAAAGAATACCTATAGTTATTAGCGTGAAGAGGCTGAACCACAAATAATATTTGGTTTGGATAAGCCTGAAGAGTTTGCTCTTAAAATAACACTTGGGATTAGTCAGGAGTGACCGAGGTCAAACACTACTCTGAAGTAATAGTAAAACCTTAACTTTAGCAAATAAACTGGATGCAGTCTAACATAAGACTAACCAATATAAATTTCTCATGTTTTTATGTTTTCTTTTTGTCTATGACTAGCTGGGGTTAAATTGAATTAAGTTTTCAAACATTATTTATTTCGTTTGTTAAACAACCTTTTCTATTATCTATGTCTGACTTGATTAGATTAAGCCTTAAAATCAATTAAAAAGCTTGCGAAATTTTTAATTACACAATTCAGTCATCCTTCTTGTGTATTTTTACCTTTACACAACTTAGAAATTCAAAAAATCGAGTAGATAATTTGGAGTTGAGAGTACAAAAATTGATAAATACTAAAAAATAGTAAAAGCAAGTCAATAACCAACTTTAAATCTTGACAATAATTGATTGAGATCAAAATAGTGAATGAATTAAAATGTTGAAAAAGAGGTATATCATCAAATTACAAACCTATTTAGAGAAATTTAGTATGTGGACTACCTAAAAGAACAAATATTAACATAAGAAGGGGAGATGTTGAATTGTGTTAAGAATAAAAACTTTTTTGCAAACAATACAAGTTTAAAACACAATGAAATGGAAGAAACGCTTTATTTGAAAACAAGTTTTAAGTGTGTGTCTAAAGGTAAAGCAAAGGAGTGAAGAAGGTAAACAGATGGGTTTATACTAACTCATTTAAATTGCGTTATGTTTAATACCTACAAAATACTTGAAAGATTTCTACTAACCAAATTTAGTCATACTTAAATATTCTCTATTTCAAGTTACTATTCACTCAAAACCCAATAAACTTATAATACAAGCTTACTTAAGTCAAGTAATCTTCTTAAAGATTGAAACAATCTACTCTTAAAGGTATCTACAACTTTGCTAAGTAAAGAATTTTATGAACAAATATAATACTTAAAAATTTTACAAGAATAAGTGTTTTGTCCAACATAATATTGACACTTTCTTTTCTTGTCGATCTTTCTCTTTCTTTATATAAGTTGGCTTCTTATATAGGCATTGAAAACTAATAGTCGTTTTAAGATAAGAGATGTTGAGTCATACAATATTGTAGTGTACCCAATAATGCTTCAAAAATGATCCATAAATCTTTAGAGTATATTGGTCAAAGTAGCTTTATAAACCTTTGTTATATTGATACATATTGTCGTTTTCTAATATATATGAATTTACATTGTTGTGTAGTCTAACTACCAATTAACATGTGTGCTAACAGAGGAAAACTTAAATTTAAATGATTATAACTTCCAAATTCATTAAATTTAGCAATCATGCATTAGCTTGTAATTTTAGAAAGAAACATATTAATTCACAATTTAAAACTCATTTAGACTTGTCTTGTAGAAATGTTTATATCTTACATAAACAAAAATATTTAATTATAATTAATCAACTCATGTTATCATTAAAATTATTAGTCTTTTCATGAGTAAAAAGTTATGTACATATAGACGTGTTAGGTAGGAGCACGCCCAAGTTAGGTTTGAGCACGCCCAAGTTAGGCTTGAGCACTCTAACTTTAGAGCTCAAGTTAAGGCAAAAAGACCATTATGATCTTGTTTTTAAAAAATTTTACGCATTTAGGGCTGACTCAAAATTTATTACAGTCAGGGATCACTTTTATTGGAGGCACCAGCGTGAGTGACGCCTTCTACCATGTAGTCACATTTTCATCAACAAAGAAAGTGCACCAACTGCAACATCTCCCAACGTGTACGTCTCTCATTAGGAGCTGACATGTGGCAACCATCTGTTGAAAGTGCAAATCTAGTGGCGCTTCCCACCATGAGCTGACAAATGGCAAGCCTGTGTAAGAAATGCAAAACTGTTGACGCCTCAACTTCCTTTTGTCTTGTGACAGGTACATGTAGAAAGTCACACCGTGTAAAATTTTTTAATTTTATATAAAATTTCAATACTAACTTAACAAACTTATTTTTCTAATTTAATATTTTATTTTTTCTAATATAACGAATTTTTTTAAAAAAAAAATTGACACTAACAATTTTCTATAATAAATTGTTAGGAAAGTAGAAAATTTAGTATAGAAAATTGTTAGTAGTAAATGGTTTACTTAATAGATCTAGTTTGGTATTTTAGCACTTTCTACACAGTTTGTCCACGTTTTCCCACAAGTTTTGCACTTCCTATATAGGTTTGCCATGTGTTAGCTTATGATGGGAGCTGCCACCAGATTAGGACTTTTAACATATAGTTATCATGTGTTTAAATTTGCACTTTCAACAAAATAAATGATTATCATGTGACAACACAGGTGGAAATACCATAGTTGGTGCACTTTCTTCTTGGATGAAAAGATGACTACATGGGAGAACGTGGTGGAAAACACCACTCACACCAGCACCTATAACAAAAGTAACTCCTTACTATAATAAATTTTGAGTCAGCCTTAAATTTATAAAAAAGTTTTTAAAAATAAGACCGTTATGGTGTTTTTCCCTCAAGTTAATGATATCAGATTTTTTTTTATTGAAGTCTTTTTTATTAAAATTTTTATAATGACTTATTATATGATTGCTTTCTAAATTAAAATATAAATTATTTAATTTTTATATTTATAGGAGTAATACACGAAGATGCTACTTTTTATTGTAAAATGTGAATATTATATGTTTTATGTTTTATGATAGATTATTTTTATGTAGCAATGTAAACATATCATTGTTTTTATCATACATTTAAATATTATTGTTTTATTGTATCAGTTACCAGCATTTGTTATCCTTACATTTGAATATTATGTAGGTGATTTTTATTGCAGTTATCTCATATTCAACAAGTTACAGGTTTTAACCTAAAAAATTGATATCCATAATATTAAAGTTTTTATTGCTTGATTAATTTGTAAAGTAAAATCTTACAAAATTAATGAAAATGTTTTTATAGTTATACTTTTATAATTGATAATAATCAAAATCAAATTTTATTTGGGTAAGTTTGATAAAAAAAAAATAGTTTGAAGAGAATTGATTTTGTTCAGGTGAACAAAAATTTAAATTTTACAAAATAAAAAAGCATAAAAATAGTTGAAAAGAAAGAAGCTATTAAAAAATAGTCATTAGCTTCAAGGTTTCAGGTTAAAAAAATAAACTTATTTTTTTATGAAAAAGTTGTTTATAAATTTTAGCTATTTTATCATATAACACAACTTATTTTTTAAAAACTTTTTTACTAACAAAAATACTCTAATTATAGTTAGATTCATTGTTATTAAAAAATAATAATTAACTCTAAAATTTCAATTTAATGAATCATATAATAATTAACTCTAAAATTTCAATCTAATGAATCATAATTTCCAATAAAATCAAAATTGAAATGATTTGTCAATGAAATGCAATCCAGATTTTTTTGTTAAATAAAGACCAATCTTTTGATTCCTGTTTATAAATAAATAAAAAAATAAACAATGTGAAAAGAAATTGATTTGGGCCTGTTAAGCCCATTCCTGGGCCCAAAATCTCCTTGGAAGCAGGGTAAAACCCTAGTTCATTTCGTGCTTACACTCCAAGGTTTGAAGCTCTCAACAGAGGAGGCATTGTTCGTTCCTTCGTGCACTCGCAGAGAGACACATCAACATGAAGGTTTCAATTCCAAACTCTAATAATTACTCTATACTAACGCTTCGATTTCTAGTTCCGCTGGTTTCTCAATTTTCTCAATTTTTCTTTTTTTTTTTCGCAGTTCAATATTGCGAATCCAACCACTGGCTGCCAGAAGAAACTCGAGATCGATGACGATCAGAAGCTGTAATTAATTTCTCCTCTTTTTTTTTATTTTATAATTTCAAATGCTATGTGATGCGTTCGTGTGTATTGTGTTTGTTCGTGTTAAACGCTGCTTTTCGATGGTAGTTTCAGTTAGCAAGTTGTTAAGTTCACTTACTAGTTTTCCCGGGGTAACTTATTGTCTATCGATGCTTATAGAAGTGTTTCTGTGTTAAGTTTTGGGTAGCATTGAATGCTAGTGTTTAGAATCTTGAGAAAAATGTTGAAGTGGAAGTGGGTTGGTTTGATGGGACATCCTTGAACTGGGTTTCCTTTCTGCTGATGAATTTGATAAGCGTTTGATGATGTTCACCATTTAGAATTAAAGTCATATCTAGGTTATCTATGCAATAAAGGTTTGAATTTAAGGTTGGTATAGGTTGTTAAGGAGGAATTCCAATTGTAATTGGAGAACAATACTGAAAGCACATAAAGAACTACACTTAGTATTGTCTGAATCTGAAAAGGAAGTGCATTGAACATCAGGAGAAGAAAATGTTGATGCGAATTGCGAATATACGTTCCTGTTCTTGGACAATACATTGACTTTGCTCCCAGTTCCCGCACTCATTCCCAACTGTGATTTTTGGAAACACTGATATCTTTTGCACGTGCATCTCACTTGCAGTATTTTTTTTTACTATGTTCACCCTCTCCCTATTTCATGTTGGTATTACCTTTAGAGCAAAAGCGCTATACCTGCTGTCGTCATTTTTGTTTGTTTCAGTACGGGTCAACCCTTTGTGGAGAAGTGAAAATGAAAGCAGATTTGATGTTTATTGCAATTTAATTTTTCTGTTATAAAACCTAGTTGCTTCTGTTTTCTTTCCTAAGTATTGGTATGTTTAACTTGTTTCGCTGATATGACATTATTGTACCTGAAATTGCAGACGAGCTTTTTGGGACAAGAGGATCTCCCAGGAGGTCAATGGAGATGCCCTGGGTGAGGTATGGTCTCTTGATGAAATCTTTTCAATATCTGTTGTAATATATATTTTGAGTTTAAGGATCATTGATAATTGGTCTGTTCAACTTTACAATTCTGTTACCAACAGGAGTTTAAAGGATATGTCTTCAAAATCACTGGTGGTTGTGACAAGCAAGGATTCCCAATGAAGCAGGGAGTGCTAACCCCTGGTCGTGTTCGTCTTTTGCTCCACAGAGGTAGGATTGTAAATAAGCTTCATTTTTTTTTATTTGGGTCGATTTACCAGATTATAATGTGGCATAAGCTCTAGCATTTTTCCAACCCTTTTGTAATGCGCTGGCAATGGGCTATGTGAGTTTTCTGCTTGTTGTTATCCACCAAATGTGCCATGCTTTTGTTTAGCATTTTTTGTGAATTTCTTTTAAATATTGTAATATATGTAATTTATTCTTGCATGTGTCTCTCTGTGCTATGATTTTATGCTTTTTGAAGATGGTTGAGAGGGATATTGTTAATCTTCTTTTCTTTGATTGTGTGAACAGGAACTCCTTGCTTCCGCGGGTATGGAAGGCGCAATGGAGAGCGTAGGAGGAAGTCTGTCCGTGGGTGTATTGTCAGCCCAGATCTCTCTGTGCTGAACTTGGTCATTGTGAAGAAGGGTGAAAGTGATTTACCAGGGCTGACTGATGTTGAAAAGCCAAGGATGAGAGGACCAAAGAGAGCATCCAAAATTCGGAAGCTGTTCAACCTATCTAAGGAAGATGATGTGAGGAAGTATGTCAACACATACCGTCGAACCTTCACAACAAAAGCTGGTAAAGTTCTTTGTGCTAATAAATTGGCCTTTCAGTATTGTCATTTGATGTGGTCCACCAACCATTAAATAGAGAAAGGGGGAGAAGGATGCTTCATAATGAGAAAATGAGTTGAAGTTTAGCCTGTTCATATTTTTGACCTGGCTGAGCAGTCTAGATATTCTTGCTTTATTTTCATATTCTACCTGGAAACATGTTTTTATCTAGTTCCAAAGTTTGATAGTTTTACCTCATACCATTCAGAACTAATTTAGTTGTTCATCTGAAGCACATGCCTGCTAGTAATGTGTTTTTTGTGTCCATGCTTTAACAATGCACTGGACATGTAATGATTTTTGGAATATTTCTTCAGTCTTTTGGTCTATTCAAAGTTATCACTTTCATAAAAAAATAATAATGTTGCTTGACTTCATTAACAACACAGTTTAACTGATGCTGTTAAGGAGCAGTGTGCTGACTGTTTATTCAAATTTGAAAGCAAAAACTTTGATATTTATCAATTTATGACAGTTTGGAATGATGAACAAAATTCATTTCAATTGGATGGGTGTAAATTATGAATTCTAGTCTTAGTAATGGATTTTTGGTTGCAGGGAAAAAGGTGAGCAAAGCTCCAAAGATCCAACGACTTGTCACTCCATTGACACTGCAGAGAAAGCGGGCAAGGATTGCTGATAAGAAGAAGAGAATTGCAAAGGCAAAATCTGAGGCAGCTGAATATCAGAAACTTCTTGCCTCCAGGTTGAAGGAGCAGAGGGAACGCCGTAGTGAGAGTTTGGCAAAGAGGAGATCCAAGCTTTCCAGTGCTTCTAAGCAACCTGCTACTGTGTAGGTCAGCTGCTCTGACAGATATGGTGAAGTTTAACCTTCATGATAGTTTTGGTAGTGTCACTCCATGATGGTTTCTTCATGGTAAATGTTTATGGTCTTGCTATTTAAACACTTGAGTATATTCAATATATCTTGATGTTGCATTTGAGATGGCCTAATCAAAGAATTTTGCCTGCTTGAAGTTTGTTTCTGGTTGAATATCTATGATGTAGCTTGTTGGTTTTGTGAACTTAATATATTTTACTCTTCATTCTATCTGCTCAGTGATCAATATGACAACCATTTGTTTCAGATATTTTCTTGGGGAAACTGCATGCTTGTCTTTTGTTGTAATGTTGGGTCCTAGTTTTTCTTTTTCTCCCTGATAGTCATCGTGCACTGGAGCACAGGGCTGTATATTATGAAGTTAGTGTTTCAATTAAAACGTTTGAATCTGCTGAACATGTTTAAAACGTTTGAATCTGTTGAATATGAATAATTTGAGTAGGATTCCGCTGCAACTTGCAGAGTGGGAAAATCATAAAACGAACTATTGACAATGTTAATTCGGGAATATATTGAATTTTAATGTTACAGAAGTGTCATCTATAAATTATTATTTATTATTTATGCCTTTTTCTTTTGTTAGAAAACAGTAATTGTTATCTTAGGGGGGTTAGTTGAGACTGTCATTACTGTTTTGGAAGTTTTCCTTCCCTTAAATTGTGATATCATCAGTTTACTCTTTAACAGAAACCCCTATGTGAACCTTTATGGACCAAAGCTATAATATCATGTAATTAAGTGGAATGGTCCATATTTCGTGTTATATTCCTTAGTCAGAGCTACTGCTACGTGTGTAAATCTATTATTATAACGGTAAAAAGTTTGAAAGTTCTACTTGACTCCAATTTAACCTTTTTTGTATGTTTAAAAGATAGACTTTGCATAAATATTTGATAAATGCTCCATGGAAGACCTGATTCCCTTAGTGTCATTCACTAAAGAAAAAGCTGTATAACTCTGGATATGATATTGATAGTTAAAATACAAGGACGATTCTAAACACTTGTATTTAATAGGGTGGTTTATGTTTGGGGATCCATTTAAAGTGTTACGCAGGGATGAAATTTTGTTTCAACTTCTAAAGCATATTACACAAGAAAAATGAGGAACGTTTTATGGTTCACTTTAATTCTCCCCAGTAATGTCTGTGACTTTTGACATGAAATGTTATGCATTCTTTATTTGATTATCTTAATTATTTATACAATTTTTAATCAAACAGATTAGAAATGAAAGGAAAAAGTCTTCATTAGTCTCCACCCCTTTGAACGGGGATTCTCCTAAAATTATTTAATAAAATAAGGAAGTATTGTGAAATAAGAGATTTAATTGTCTATATTCATTCTGCATGATCTCTTAGGTCCAAACATTAACTTGATTGTTATGCGGGGATGTTCTTAAGCTAAGTTAAAAATATATGATTAAGATTAGAAAAATTAATCATGAGATAACTAAGTACTAGAGATAATAGTTAATGTATTACATTATCTAGATTGATGTCATTATGAAATAAATATTTTTATAAAAGGATTCAAGGAAATGAAAAAGTATTAATTCATGATTTTTAAATTTTTTTTTTTTTACTCTTTATGATTATAGAAAAATTGCAGCTTTCTTGTTTAAAATTGTTTACTCCATTCAAATTAAAACTTTACTACACCATGTTGCACATAGAGAAAGTTTTCGCTAGCTCTCTGCAGGTTAAATTATGTTTTTTTTCTTCTTAAAAATAATTGCTATATTTGTTTTTAAATCCTTGTTCAATTGACTAACAAAATAAATGATGAAATTTAAGTAAAATTTTTTTAGTCTAGTTTTTTGTTGTTTTAGGTGATAATTGCATTTGTTTTCATGTATTTAGTCTTTAACCTTCAGTTCTCGGCCAAGTGAAAAGGGGAGAGTGTATCCGCAAAATGTACTGTGATATTGAAGTTAATGTTGAATTTTAGAGTTTTAAAATATTTTAGAACCGGTCCCTTTATTTAAAATCTTTGTTAAGTATTTATTTGTAATTTTTTTTTGTTGTCCCTTTATTTGAAATTTTTGTTAGGTATTTATTTGTACTTTTTTTGGTTGTGGACAGAAGTTGTCGTCATCACTTCTATCCCTTCATTGTTTAATTTACCATTTCCTTTAATAGACTATTAATTAAGTATTTTGTTCTTAATTATTATTTTTTTACTGTTATTCACATTGTATGTCCCTGCTGAGTATTCAACTTTGGTGTTTGGTCTTGAGTGTTAAATCTTAGTGTTCAGGCTGCTCAGCTATGAATATCCTCTTGGTTTATCTTGGTCTATATTAAATATTACGTAAGTTTTCTCTTAAAACAAAAATTAAATGTATTAAAAAGACACACCATCAAGTTTTTAGTGCAAAAGATTAATCTATGATAAAATCAATAAACATTTGGCTTCAAAGTCACGTCATTAAAAAGAGGTTCCGTGCTATGTGCACTTTTCTCAGTTTATGAGTTGGAAGGAAAGGTTATTAAATTGGCCCACATAGTATTAATTAGATTAGATATCTAGATATCTACATTTTCTTTTTCAACTATACACTAAAATAGTAGTTCTTTG
Source organism: Hylodesmum podocarpum (assembly GCA_026586105.1). Taxonomy (NCBI): domain Eukaryota; kingdom Viridiplantae; phylum Streptophyta; class Magnoliopsida; order Fabales; family Fabaceae; genus Hylodesmum; species Hylodesmum podocarpum. The sequence goes on from JALJEV010001371.1 coordinate 3,064,325, forward strand.
TTACACCTTTATGTAGCTGCAACATTACTTCCTACACTGAAAGATTTTCTGATTACAGTAGTTTTTTTCTTAAATAGATATTAAAAACAGTTTATTCTTGCAAAGTCATGCAATCGATGTTAATTAGATGGAAAGTGCTTATTTATTATTAATTTACTCCTTTTTAAATTCTATTTTTGTTTTAAATTAAAACGATAGTAAATAATATTTTCATAATACTAAAAACATCGGAAGACTAGAGTAATAGACTAACTGTATCCCTAAGAATGGTTTTTGAACATTCACGTGTCAGAATAATACTACGAAACATTGAATGACTAAAATAAAAAACTAATTGTTTTGAATGAGTTAAATATTTTAGATGTAAAAAATCTACTTTTTACTTTAGATATATTAATAATTGATATTAAAAATCTTTTTTAGTTGATAAAAAAAAATTATATTGAAATTAATGGGTGAAAATAGTGACTAAATACAAATTTTGGTATATTTCTAAAAAGAAGAGACAAAAACTAAATACAAATTTTTGAAATTTATAAAAACCAAAAGCATATTTATTCCTTTTCTTTCAAAAAATGTATGTTTACTCTAGATACAACACACTTAGTAAATTTTACTTAAATAGGAAATCTTTTAAATTTGAGTTTTGAATTTCAACCAACAATGTGTGCTCTTTGAGTGTCTTCTGAACTGTAATGTAATATCTAACTAATAACTTGCTTGTATTTCATTTTGAAAAACGAGTTTCTGGCTCTAATAGCATATTTGGTAAAAGACTAAATTTGAAGAAATGATTCTTATTTATCAAATTCTTTCTCCACAAGTTAATTAACAAAATTAGAAAGAATAAACTAGACATATTATGACTGAATTTATTTAATATTTATGCTAGAAATATATTTTTTTTGCCTTGCCAAAAAAATTGTGCACCCCTTAAATTAATTGTTTTCCTATCAATGATTAATTATCATAACACTATATTTTAAGACCATAATATTCTAAATTTTAAACGTAGTCAAATTAACTAGTGGCAGTATATAGAGAAAATAAGTATTAAATAAAACACGCGAGTGATAAAAATCATTATATCAAAGATTTAATTTCCTTATTAAATAATATTAGAGTGTTGTTATTCAACAAAACCTAAACGTTTGCTAAATTATTGTCAAAAATAGAAAAATACAGTAGGTTACATCAAGGTGCCAAACAAATTTGAAAAAAATATACACATCTAATTATCATTGTTTAATTCGTAAATTATGAATATTTTTTAATTTACCGAAGTTCATCTCTGAGAAAAAAATCATTTGGTCAGATTAATATTAAAATAATACATAGAAATATATCTTAATATTAATAACATATAAAAAATTATTCGGTAAAATACATATTGACGAAGAAATAGTAGTGAGCTTTTTTATATATAGTATAATGTAATATAATATAATATAATATAGTATAGTATAATATAATTTATTAAAGATAAAAATTTTATTATTAATTTATTTTGAGATACTACACACACTAATATTAAGAATTAAAAACTCGTCACCCAGGTAAATATCAAAATTATGTACTATTAAAAGTTAAAATATGTTTCTAGTCTCAATAATTTTTTTAAAGTGTTTTATTTTTAAATTAATTTATTCCCATTTAATTAAAATTTATTTTTTAACACCACTAAATTTCAAAATATTTATGTAATGTTAAATTTTTTAACAAGTCATCACAAAATTAACTTTAAAAATAATGTAAAAACAAACATTTAATGATGTTTTATTTTGTTCATGCAACAGTGAGTTTAAAACATCTGCTATCTACAAATGATAATAATAACTATAATATTGATAAATTTTACATGTATGATAGTGTAATAACTGACAGCAACGATAATAATACATGCATAATGATATATTTTATATTTATAATAATAATAATATTAATAATATTAATAATTATGAAAATAATATATTTATAATTATGGAGATGGTGATAATAATCGTAACGATTTTTAGTTACGACAACTATATATTTACATTTATAAAATAATAGTGTTAGACGTGGTTATAAAATATATAAATTAAAAAATAAAAAATAATAATAAGCTAATAAAAGAAAGTATAGATAATAAATATTATCTATGATTTAGAAAAAAAAATTAATTCAATGATTTAAAATCATGGCCGTTTAAAAAATAGAAATTATAATTACGATCATTAAATTTAATAAGATGATTAAAATAAATAGATTATATATATATATATATTATGGTATTATTGGTATTTCACTTACACATTTTAATTAATAAATTTTTAAATAAATTAAATTTAACTATTAATCAAATCATATGTATAAAATTTATACTATTCTAAATTATTTGATAGTTAATTAAATTATTTTATTTTTAATATAATATAATATTATATAAATATTTTAGATAATATATTTAAAATTTCTAAATTATATAAAATTTTATATATAACCACAAAAATAGTATAACTTAAATTTACTTTATACAAAAAAAAAATATTAGAACATATAAATTAACAAGTCCTGTACTTATCGTTACTAATATGATTGACAGGTAAAGATTCTTAGACGTTAAACTCGGACAAGTAATGTCAAGACATAAAAAGGAAAAAAGGGGGCGGCGGACGAATAATAAATGGTGACAGATGAATGAATAAATATCACAGAAACATTTTTCTGTTGTAAAGCAAACTGTTATCTCAGCAAGTTACTCTCAACTATTGGGCCTTCAATTGGACAGCCCTGTAACTCAAAACAGTTCTCTAATCACTCCCATCAATGCTTATAAACATCATCATCAACCATTCTTAAAAAACACCACTTTCCTTATCTTCATAGTTAAGTTAAGATAATTACTTCTATTGTGTCTTCATTTTGCATCAGTAATTACTCTCTTGACTTCTAAGGTAACTAAAGTGTGCTCAACTCACATCAGTAGCAACTTGCAACAAAAAAAAATGTACTTTTTTGTATGTCATGGACCCATCACTCTTTCATTTAATATTCTTCTATAAATTGGACTTCAATCTTCATTTCTAATGATAAAGATTTTATCTTTTTTGTTTTTCCTTGTTTTTCTTATCTAACCAACAGGATGATGACCAAGTCATGTTGCACTCTTTCCATGTGTTTCCTATTACTTCAGATTTTTCTGTGCTTTGTGGCAACACAATCAGCACCTGAAAGTGCCATTGTGAGACAAGTTCCTGGCTTCAATGGCACTCTACCTTCCAAGCACTATGCCGGGTACTTTTGACTTTTTTTTTTTCTCTGAACAATTTTTTTTTTGTTTACTGAAATGTTGACCCTTTGAGAAATTAATTTGCATTATTTTTGGTTGTTGGGAAGGTATGTGACAGTGGATGAGAGTCATGGAAGGAACTTGTTTTACTACTTTGTTGTGTCAGAGGGTAAACCTTCTGAGGATCCAGTGGTTCTGTGGCTTAATGGAGGACCAGGCTGCTCTAGCTTTGATGGATTCATATATGAACATGGTAATTGACTTATTGTTTGCATTGTACATTGCCCTTTGTTTTCTTAATCCTAATCAAAGTTTACATTTGCTATATGCATTTTAGAGTATAAAGTGCAATAATAGCAATTTCATTATAAATCAAATACATTTATAATAAATTTTAAATTAATCACAGTATCACTGATTGCTTAATTAATTGTTATTTATTCTCTACAGTGCATCCCTCTACAAAAGTCAAAAGTCAAATCCCATATTTTGTGTTTGATGATGATTGCCTCTGAATTAGGATATATGTGAAAAACAAAAAAAAGGTTGTTTTCTTAATGACAAGCGTGGAAACGATACACTCTCTTGAGTGTAATTTGATGACTGTTATAATAGACCTGCTGAAAATAGTTCTGGTTTTAGTACATATTGACACTGAGTTTAATCTATAGATCATGTGGCAATTGATTATGTTTTTCAGGTCCTTTTAATTTTGAGGCAGCAAAGACAAAGGGGGGTTTGCCCACACTGCACCTTAATCCATACAGCTGGACAAAGGTATGAAATTTTTAAACAATGTTTGAGTTTAGAATGGAAAAGATGTTTTTTTGTGTGTTAAAGTTGTGTTATAGTTGTCTTGTTTTGCATTTAGTGACTGTGTAGTTCATCAATCGCTGGTTGTGTTTTATTGTCATTAAATTTTATGTGATTCTGTTTTACATTACAGGTTTCCAGTGTTATATATTTGGATTCTCCTGCTGGTGTGGGGTTTTCATATTCGAAGAATGAAACTGATTACATAACTGGAGACTTTAAGACTGCCTCAGATTCACATGCTTTTCTACTTAAGGTAATTAATGAAACAACAGAAAGATTTTGACAAAAATATTAGACTCAATAAGTTTGTGTTCTTCACAGTATTCTTAGATATCTACCTCTTTTATATATATATTTTTTTGTTTAACAAATCAGTGGTTTGAATTGTACCCCGAGTTCCTTTCCAATCCGTTCTTCATCGCTGGAGAGTCATATGCAGGAGTTTATGTGCCTACTCTTGCTTCTGAAGTAGTGAAAGGTATTACATTGTGTCTTTAAAGTGTTGAGTGTTAGAACGAGAAATAATGTGAAGTTTCTTGATCTTCCACAGGAATCGATGCTGGTGTGGAGCCCAAACTGAACTTCAAGGTCTTTATCTTTAATTGATCATTTTAGGTTTTTAACCTGTGGCTGGATGCAAGCTGATGGTCATTGTGTGCAGGGTTACTTGGTTGGAAATGGTGTTACAGATGAACAAATTGATGGGAATGCTCTTATTCCATTTGTACATGGGATGGGACTTATCTCAGACGATCTGTTTGAGGTAAAAATAAGCCCCTCAATTATAGCAATGTCACCTAGTGACTCATCATTATTTTGATTTATTTCATTATCTAAATAGACCATTAAATTAGATTTTTGGTTTTTGTTTTATGGAATGTGTAAAATAGTTTTCATTTTGTGCAGTATCCAGATCATTTAAATTTTTTTTAATCATATTTTGGCCTTCTGCAGCAGATAATCTAATTTTCATTTTCTCTGAATGTAATTGTCTCGTTCAGAGATTGATTTGTTATGTACTAAACTTGAAACGACTTATTTTCTTTCTAGCATTATTTATGTTAAAATGAGTCGGCCTGTCAATTTAGATGTATCATAGAACCACTGAAAAATGGAATGAAATTACCATTTAAATATGATCACAGAATTTGAGCTTTGGCACCAAATCAGCTTTTTGAATTGAGGACTGTCCAAGCGTTATAAGCACTACATAGGGCATTTCACTAGGCAATGTGGGCTAAACACACCCCATCACAATGAAGGTGCTAAAGACTGCAATGAAGGCTAACCAAAAAGGCCATAAGATAAGGTGAGCTAGGGGTGACCACAATTCAGGTGGCTCTAACACATTGCCTCATGCCTAAGGCTATGGACCTAGAGTGCAGACCATTCAGGTGGCCCAACAATGAATCTAGGTAGACTTTGATATCATCTTAGAATTTGAGCTTAAACTCTAATTCAACTTTACAAAACCAGTAAGGACTGCCCAAGACTTATCGCCATTATCTAGGACATACTGGATAATGTGGGACTAAAAACCCATGCCCCTCACACCTAGTATAATGGAGATGCTACTAGAGACTGAAATGAGAGCTGACCATATAGACTGCAATTAAGGTGGGCTAAGGATGACCGCAATTAAGGCAACTTTCAACATTTGACAACATGTATTATATTTTTGGGTATAAAAGCAATATGGATTATTCGAGAGCTAGTTGGAACTATATCTTTCTTGTTTTTAACTTGAATGTCTTTTGTTTTGAAACATACATGCTTTATAGTCTTCTAAATATGTTTCAACTAATGAGTGGTACTTGCTGCTACAGGAGATTAGCAGTGAGTGCAGTGGGAATTTTTATAATCCAACAAGTGATAATTGTTCTAGCAAGCTTCAAAAAGTTGATGAGGTGATTTAAATATATAACATTACTAGCAAGAAATGAACTATAAGTGCATTTGGAACTCATTGATGATTCCTGCTCTTTTAGGACATTGATGAGATAAACGTATATAACATTCTAGAACCATGCTATCATGGCCCAGAGTCAGAGAAGATTACAGCATCCTATATTAGTTTGCCATCTAGCTTCCGGAAGTTGGGTGAGACTGAAAAACCTTTTCCTGTGAGGAAAAGAATGTTTGGTCGTGCTTGGCCTCTCAGAGCACCTGTCAGAGATGGAATTGTACCAACTTGGCCCCAGCTGATGAACAGTGACAGTGCTCCACCATGCACTGTATGTAGCACTAATATTATTTAATTATCTATTTTTACCATATAACATCTACTATGCAGTTACCAATTGGTTTTATTTGCTTGATATAGCATAAATTTATTTATACTTGTATACACCTCATTGCTATTTTTTCCATATAACATCTACTATGCAGTTGCTAATTATTTAATAAGTGAAACAACAAATGCTGATTTCTGAATTAGAAAGTGATGAATTTAGTCCTTAAAAAGAGAATGAGCTCAAGTTAGTGAGAGACACTTAAATGTTAAAACGAAATACAGTCTTCTATCCTGTTCTAATCCAAATATTTGAAAAAAAAAATGTTTGTTTGTCAATTCAGAATAGAAATTAACAATATTGGAAAGAGATCTAACAAATAGCAATGTGCCAGATTTCATTGGCACAAAATTATGTCCTCAGAAAACTAGGCTTACGTTTCTAATAACAGTGCCTTAAAGGTCAAGGATCGTAAGTTCTAGCCCATTGCCTACTAACATCAAAGCTAAGTTATTATATGACAACAGTTTGCTTTGATCCCTTACTGTTGTTTGTGACAAGCTTTTTGTAACAAACATTTCCCAGATGAAGGGACAATCCTTTCTTTTCAGTCTTTCTTATTCTCTCATATATGCTTCGATCAAAATGATGCTGGTGTTCTATACTCATGATATAACTGTCATCATTTTTACGTTTATATATCATTGTATTTCATTTTCATTGAATGTTTAACATGATGGAATAATATCAGGATGATGAGATTGCAAACTCATGGTTGAACAATGAAGCAGTCAGGAAAGCAATTCATACTGCAGAGGTGAGATTTCTAGTAAGATTCCTGAACTGTGGATATGAAAGCACTAAATTGTGATGTTTCTGATGAAACAGAAAAGTGTGGTCAGTAGTTGGGATTTATGCACGGACAGAATTTCCTTTGATCATGATGCTGGGAGCATGATCAAGTACCACAAGAACTTAACTTCAAAAGGTTATCGAGCACTTATATTCAGGTTAATTTTCAGATACCTGCTTTTTTTTGGTAACCAGAAACATTCTAATCATATACATTTATGTACAATTTGTTGTTCCCGTTGATTGTATGGAATATGAGAAAGAAAAATTGGATAATTTTCACCTTTTTCTTTTATTTGAGAAGTCAGGGTTTACCATTTTTCATCAATCCAATTGCCCTTAATGTTTTCTGCAGATACATGTGTTAAATCACTATGATTTATTTATTTATAATTTAATCATTTTGAATATTTCGCAAAATATGCTTCTAGTTTGTTTTACCATGCTATATGTTTGTTCCATTTACTTTTCTTTGGTTTTGATTTGTTTGTACAACAAATTTTTAGTTTTATGCCATGAACTACGTCAAAAGAAGTACTTTGCCAGATTCTCTTACATTTTGGACTTTGTAACTATTGCAAAACTGCAGATTCAAGTGTATTTAATTTATGGTTTTGTCTGCCTGTCATTATATGTGCTCTTTAGAATTTACTGTGTCCAAACAAGAATCTCTTCAGTTGAAGTTGTTTTCTGTTCTAAAAATTTGTGTTCTAAAATGAAATGCTGAAAAACTTGCCAAAGACGACATTCCCTCATATAAGGCATTGTTTTACAAGAATGCTGCTTGCATATCTTCATTCTTGGAGTAATTCTCTGTTAATAATTCGAAGATACCTTCACCAGAGTCATTGTTGCTGTGGTGAGAATAATCCTATGGCACTTACATTAAGTGGTGATCATTTTCCCAACAATGCTGATAGTGAAAATGGCCATTTATTATTAGCTTAATTGCCTATTTGGTTCCTCGAGTATGGCCTATGTGCAATTTAGTTCCCTTAGTATGCCCTTAAAGTTTACTGATATTTACAATAAGTCTTTCTAAGGAAATAAAGCTAATATGCAGAAATTACTGCATTTTTGGAAAGTATTATACTCTTATTTTGGTTTATTTCTTCCATGTTGAGTAAATAGGGTCTGAAAAGTTAGAAAGAAAATCACAGAAGATGTGTCCATAAAACTAGAAGGTTCTTAAATGTGATGAGACTGATTATGAGTACATAATGACATTGCTAGTAACTAGTTTCTTAATTAGATGCTTGCTTCAGGTAGTGCATCCTATTTTCTGATGTTAATTGATATAAAACTTAAAAAAGTTTCATGTTTCTGGCAGTGGAGATCATGACATGTGTGTTCCATTTACGGGAAGTCAAGCATGGACAAGATCAGTTGGATACAAGATTGTTGATGAATGGAGGCCTTGGACATCCAATGGTCAAGTTGCTGGGTATTTCTAGTTCCATTTTCCTGTTAATTTTATCTCTACTAAATGAATCTTCAAATATTTTATTCAGTTAAATGGAAGGACATGTTTGAAACTCTGGAGTAGTTTCTTAGACGGTTTATAAGCCAATATAAATTGATCTCCTTCTTAGTGTGAATGTTTGCATAACACATTTCTTGGTATTGAATTTGTGAAGATACATGTATTCTATTAATAGGAGTTTAGATGTCAAGATTGCAATCTGTAATCAAAATATGCCTCATAATTGTTTTTCACTGTGTATATTGTATAAAAGACCAATCTTCTTTTATTATCTTGACTAGAAATTTAATTGAAAATCTTTATTATTGGTTGCAGGTATACTCAAGGATATGACAAAAATCTTACTTTTTTGACCATAAAGGTTTGTGTGGATGCATTACATATCAAATAAGATAATTAGAAGTAAACAGAGCCTTGAACATTCATTCTTTTGGTCAAGATGAGCTCTTGCACCTCACCTCACACACACACCTGATATGTTTCCTTATGAAGGGTATATCAAGTGAAAACTTTTCTCACTTATTATCACAAGAACAATAAACTTTGACTATACAACTATACTTAGATTATTAATATCGAGTTCTAGTCAATTTTAATCTTGACCACCTCTTATGGTTGATTAAGATTTGGCTAAGTCCTCCATTATGCATGTATTTTAATCTTGACCACAGATTTCAATTTTTAATATTTATTATAAGTGTTTACGTACACATATTTCTAAACATACTCATGATTAGGTGAATTTCATATTAGTCCCAACTCCCAATAAACAATAAGACTCATTAAAACACATAAATTTACCGTATAATTATAGAATTTAACTGAAATGCATTATGTGTAAAATTTTCTGAGGTCACTCTTCATGATATGTACTACCCTTAAAGTAATTAGAATAAGAGTAAATTTTTTTGAAGAATTGACAAGTTGTAATTAATTGATAGTATAAAAAGTATTTATGCTATGAATGTATACGAAGTAAATGCATAATTATATTGTTAGTTGAATTGATAACGATATTTGTAAACATTTGGTGCAGGGAGCTGGACATACAGTTCCGGAATATAAACCAAGAGAGGCATTGGACTTTTACAAACGCTTTCTGGCTGGATTGCCGATATGAGAAAGATATGGAGAATGATGCTTCTGATTTTCTTTGCACTTCACCAATGATTAGTGTTTTTGCTGATGACATGTTATATATGTATTCTATGTTTACCTCACTAATTTATTACCACCAGGTGACCACATCGAAGCATAGGTTTTTTATTTTCAATATATATATAATAAATTTATCTTAAAAATTTGGTCACTTTTTAGATTCTTTTAAAAATAATTAAGGTGAGTATTGTTGAGTTAATTAAGTTTTTGATTAAGCTTTTGATTCCTTGTATTTTTTATAATCTTATTTTTAGTCCTATATAAATAAACAACAAAAGTAATTAAAGAAAGGGGATAATAGTAACACTTTCTATTTTTTTTTAAAAAAGTGGGTAAAATATAAAAAAAATAGTTAAAAATAACTTTACTCCCACTTACATTACATGTTTATGTTTATGCCTGTCAAGTAATAAATATTCTTTAATAAAAATAAAGAATTTTTAATTAAGGATATTTGAATTCAAACCAAACAAATAAAAGAATCAAAAGTCACTAAAAAAAATTGAAAATTGAACCAAACTGCATATTGTTCAGATATGACTGGAATGAGTTTTTATTATGCGATTTGATTTCGCTAATGAAACCTAATCAAATTTAAACAAACTACATATTTATTAATAATAGGTTTGTATCTTAATCTAATTTTTTTTATTGTTAAAACATTTATTGTTAAAACTTAAACGTAAGAGAAGAGTGTAAAAAAAAAAAAACTAATCCATGAGTTAAAAGTATCTCCATATTTAAGAATCACATTGATTTTTTTTTTTATTTATAGAACTCTTAATATAATGCCAATAATCTCAACCATTAATATTAATTAATAATTAACAACCTTATAGATATTTAAATTTTAATATTAAATATACCGTTTTGTCACATCATAACAAGATGTTCATCTCAGATTGAACCCATGAGTTACACCAGTGACCATAAATGTTGGCTTAGCCAACCTACTGTGGTTGGTCAATTTAGACAAAAAATGTGTCGTATTGCTTGCACACTCTATCAACATTTCAAACTTATCATTACCTGCAAGACAATCTGACAATCATATCTGCGACCAATTCAAGGCGGACATATCAAGTTGACGCACGACCCAACATCTACTTGGCCACGTCACTTGATATTATAATGTCAACTCCTTAAAGTATAAAAACTCCTCTTAAGACCATAAAGTACACTGTGATCCTTGACTCATTTTATACCCTCATTTCTCTCTACAAATCCTCTCTCTCTAAACCCATCCCTATACTAATTTAAGCATTTGGAGGATCTTTACAAATATAATCTCATTCTTTTTGTCTGAGGAGAACTTCAACATGTTCATCAAATGTTTAAGTTCGCCATCTTATATCTTCATACTATTCAACGAGAACTTCAACATGTTCATCAAATGTTTAAGTTCGCCATCTTATATCTTCATACTATTTAACGTATCTTGAATAACTAAAAACAAATACTTGAAAGAAATACTACATGTAACTAAATTTATAAAATACCTTTCAATAAAAAATTAACAACTTCTACAAAATAATATTATCAACTACTAAACATATAAACTTAGACAAAATTGTGCCGTCAAATTAAAAAAATAATTATATAAAGATAAAAATAATAATATAACACATAAAATAAGTATATACTAATCATATAGTATAGTGTTGCTTTCCAATCCTTCTCATTTCTCATCAAATTTTTCTCTTTTATTAGTGTAAAAAGTATTTGGGTTTAATGAAACATATCAACGAGATTCTTTCTCAAAATCTACAATCTACAAGAGAAAAATGAGAATTAAAAAAGAAAATAATGAGTAAACAAAAAAATAAATAAAGAATTGATAAACAAACACGCTAGATAGCTCCAAAGGACAGATAAAAAAAATAAAATATGATGATTATTCAAGAATTATTTACTTTTACAAAATTGAATCAAAGAATTAATTTAAACTTAATAACTCTCGTGACTTATTAGTTATTAAAAATAGTATTATAGTCAAACACAGTTAGTTATTAGTTTCAATTCTCTTTTTAAATTGATTTGATCTTAAATATAAATGTCATAAAGCTGCGAGTTGGAGCAGTCAAAGGCACTAGCTAACCAGAGTAATAATTTTAAAAAGAGAATAAAGGATCACGTTTAATCAAAATAAAGATAAAAATAATAATAATAATGTATTAATATTATTAATTTTCACATGAATAATATTTTAATACCATTATAAAATAATAATAACTGTTTAAATTATTTATAATTTTACATAAAAAAATTATTTTGAAAAATACTTGAAATATATGTTAAAAAATTTACTGAGTAAACTATTGTTTTGATATTTGGTCCTTAAATAAATAAAAAAATAAGGAAATAATTCATAAAAGTGTAATATGATTATTTTATTTCGAAAAAATATTTATCGTGATTTTAATCCTTAATTATATTATTTATTATTATTTAGATATGTTTCAAGGATCGAAATGATTGACAAACATTCTGATTATTTTATTATTTTTTATTTTTTAAAGACTAAATTATTTACTCTATATATTTTTTTAGAATTAAAACATGATTTACTTTAATTTATTTATATATTTAAAATAATGAAAAGTTTTATAATATTATTAATTCGATTCAGAAGATTTAAAATAATTCATTTTAGCATCTATATGATATAAAATAATATTTATATGTGCCACAAAAATAAATAATATACACATATCTTCTAATCTAACAACTGAAATAAATGTTTCACTCGCATAACTTCTAATCTAACAATTGAAATAAATATTTCATTTGCATAACTTCTAATCTAACCACTAAAATAAATGTTTCACTAAAATCAATACTTTATAACCTTGATCTACCAACTTTACTTTATTTCTTATCACTTTTACAAATTCGTCTAACTTAGTTCCGAATATTCACTTTGTTCTAATTATACATTTTTGAGCACGTGTAGGTACAAGTGTCCACACATCATTCCTTGTTAACTGATTGAGTTCTTCCTTCACAGCAATGATCTAGTCATTTCTCCCGAAGAGCTTATTTTATGTTTTTCTGGTTCAATTTCTAAAACAAGAATATAGTTAGCATCATGTTTAAGGAATGATCTAGTGTTTATTCCAGAATTTTTGTCCCCAATAATCAAATTTTCAAAATGGTTAGATGTAAACTTTTAGTTTCTTTGATTTGACTGTTGGGAAAGAGTAGGGTGAGGAATAGATAGAATGGTGATAGATTGTCTGTTGGAGTTGCTTCGTCTGACATGATTTTTTATTTGATCCTTATACTTGACTAAAAGAATTATCTTGTGATCTTATCCACAGAAAATTAAAGGAATTTTCTAGGTTATATATATCTTTAGCAACCTTTAAGTTATCATTGAATTTTATATGAATAGATTCTTCTGTCACTTGGGTTCTAAAGTTATAAACTCTATAAGCCTTAGAGGTATCAAAATACCCAAGAAAAATTCCATTGTCTAAATGAATGAAAGTAAGAGATATTAGATCTTGCTAATAGTGGGGTTGTGACAAAGTGAAACTGGCCTAAATAATTTCGGACTTGATTGTTAATGTTTCTCCTGCTGTAATTGTTTGGTTGCCACTATTTATTGCACTTGCAATCAGGCGCAGTAATAAAATACAAAAATTTACCGGTGTTAACGTGTCATGCGTACAATCAATGTTTTCTCTGTTATTCATAGATGTATCAATATTCTCTTCGTTAGTACCCATTTTGGTAAGCAATGCTTTATTTATTGTGCCAATGTCGTAGCCCATTAATATGTTAGCACATCCTATATATATATATATATATATATATATATATATTTATTTCTTCTAAATCCGAACAGTTATAAATGAAATACATACAATTTATAAAGATTTTAGATTTTATTATTTAAAATTATTTTTTTAATTTTAGTTAGGATATAATAATATGTCCAATTATTAGATTATGGTGTTTATATTTATTTTAGAATGGGTTATTTGTTGATAATTATCTTTTTCTTTATTTTTGTGCGTCTTAATTCTCTGTCTTTATATTTTAATCTCAATTATGTGGTTATGTACTCAATGCTGTATTTTATTAATTATTGTGTTAGCATGACTAATTTATCTTCGTCATAATTATTTCTTTTAATTATGTTATGTTTTTCTGATAAAATTCTGGGATTTGTTTTACGCTTGTTTATTAGTGTGTGGATTTTAGTCCGTGTAGTTGGGTTAAATATTTTGTTATGAGAATATATTGTTGTGGATTGAGAGAGCAATATTGCGAAGCATGTTGCAATGATAAGTTGCTTAGGGTTATGATAATTAGCTGTTATTATTTGAAGTGAGAGGGATGGGTGTCTACTGTGGTGGAGAAGCAATGAGGTTGTCCTTGGTGAACATGCTTGAAAGGCATGCTATTTTAGAGAAAACGACGACGATTATCATGAATGCTAAGTGAATAAAAATGTTTTCGAAAAGTAAAGATGAATAGAACTAAAACGGTTGGCCCCTGACAGATTGATGTAATGACCTAGGACCACGAGGGTATTCGCGGTGGGGAAAACTTCCACTATAACCGATAACCATGAGTGGGGAGTGACTCCCGTTGCAACATTAGTTACCCTGACTGTGACTGTCTAGTATCTCTAGTGAGAGTGTCACAGGTGACATGTACTCCTAGACATCACTCAGTTGTTTTAATGGCACCACATTACATGCGAGTGAATTGTGAGTAGCATGCATCATACTGGGTTACACATTATGATTAGTTTTGATAAATTGTGAATAAGTGTATGTACCTTGTTGTATTTCTTGTGTTGAACTATTCTTGTTGATCTTATTATTAAAATGTGAACTAACCATGTGGTTGTGTTTGTGGTTGACACCTGTGATGACCCCGCGAACGGGCGAACAGATGACAGTTTGTTGGTTGACTCGATTACTTGAAGACGTGGCATACCATGACTCTTGTTTTTTCCTTTCTTAATTTTCAGTGGTTAATTCTATTTATAAATGTTAAAACTTCTTTACATATTTTATTATTTGAGAGTTTTGATTTGTTGAAACATGTGTAGTTGTGTGAAATTTCATTTTAATATTAACTCTATGAAGTGAAATTTAATTTTTCGTGAATCATGGAGAATTTATGTCGTGACGTAATAATAACTAGAGGTGTTACAAAAAGAGATGCTTATCTTTATGAAGTTACTCTCATTAAGTTCTATTCAGCTCCTTATGAGATATTCATTAGTCTACCTCAGGACCATTCTTTCATCTAAACTTCATCTTATGCACTCAATTTCATCTAAACTTCTGCACTCAATTTTTAAATTTTGTTTGTATATCATTTAGAGCTTCATCTTATCTAAGCATGTAAAAATGATCATTTAAAATATTTAAAAAGAATAAATTGTAATCTTAATATTAAGAGTCTTGATTTATATATTAAATTATTTTAGACTTTAATAATTACTTTGACACCCGTTACAGGGTTGTTAGTGTAATATTTTTTTACAATTGAGGGGTCAATGTAATGTACAAATTAAAAGCGTTTTTGTGTAATGTTTTTCAAAAATAATTAGGGTGTTTACAAAATAATTAAGATATTTATGAAATCTTAAAAAAAAAAAAAAAAAAACATCTTATGACGGGTACACCATCACTGAGTGGTAACTTATGTACTTTTTGACTAAGTGATTTGTGTTAGGAAGGAAATATTTATCTCTGTTGAAGGTACCTAAGAAAATATTAGTCATTATTTCTAACCAGCAAAAACATAAGCATGGGTGCAATGCTATGCCTGTGTATTCACATTTTTATGCAACTAAATTTTGATTAAAGAGATAATAGATATAGAGAAAGGAAGAAAGAACACAAGAAAAAATGAGTGAGTGGCAAATACATCTTCAATTCAAAATAAAATTTATAGAAATAATGTATATGATAATTTTAGTTTGTTAAATAAACTAAAAAGTCGTAACTGACATGTCAGTTACAAGGAACAAAATATTTTATAAGAATAGATATGAAACTGAATTAAAATTTTTAATTTTATCAGGATAACAAGAAGAAATAATGATTGAAACGTGGAAATGTAACAAATAATCACGTGAGTTTAAAAGGGTAAAATTATCCTATATAAATAAACAACAAAAGTAATTAAAGCAAGGGGATAATAGTAACACTTTCTATTTTTTTTTTTAAAAAGTGGGTAAAATATAAAAAAAAATAGTTAAAAATAACTTTACTCCCACTTACATTACATGTTTATGCCTGTCAAGTAATAAATATTCTTTAATAAAAATAAAGAATTTTTAATTAAGGATGCTTGAATTCAAACCAAACAAATAAAAGAATCAAAAGTCACTAAAAAAAAATTGAAAATTGAACCAAACTGCATATTCTTCAGATATGACTGGAATGAGTTTTTATTACGCGATTTGATTTCGCTAATGAAACCTAATCAAATTTAAACAAACTACATATTTATATTTGTTTAAACGCTATTATGTATCATATCATTATACTATTTATATTTATTAACGTAATAGATAAATAATTTTAAATTTTACATATTTTTCTTTCATCAATATTAATTGTTTATTTATTTCATATTTTTCAATTCCATAATTGTAAATTAATTTTATTTTATAATAATTTTACTCTATGTATTTATACAATTGAATTATTTTTTAACAATATTTGAATATATTTTATTTTTTAATACATGAAGAATTTTAAAATCACATAAATTAATTCAAATCAAATCATCGTTTGATTTATTTCGAATTTTATAACTAATTTAAAAGGAATAAAAATTGAAAATCTTCTGCTTTTAATATTTAACATTGAATAATTTAATAATAATAATAATAATAATGAAAATTTGAGAAAAATAATAATATATATTCGAGTTTTCTGTTTGAATCTAAATATCCCTAAATTAGAGTGTCTATTGTTAAAATTAAATTATTCGAGTCTATCGAATATGCATCTGACAACGGAAGTAACGTGTTTTATTCGAAATCAAAACATTCTTCAATAAAAATAAGAAACTTTTAATCAAAGATGTTTAAATCCAAACCAAACAAATTAAGAAAAATCAAAAGTCACTGAAAAAATTGAAAATCGAACCAATTTTTTGCTGTTCAGATTTGATTGGATTGAGTTTTTACTACGCGATTTAATTTACCTTGCGGTTTCATATTTTAAAGAACTTATTCATCATTAATTTAATATCAAATATTTTCAAAGTTACAGAACAGATAGATAATTCAAACACTGTATTTGTCCTCGTTGGGAAATTGAAAACTAAAGGTCGTGTCTTCACGTAGTAGTTTTTATGAGCTTTTTTAGTACGTAACCTAAGAACTCACTTGTTTCATAAGCAATTATTGTATTCACTTTCTCATCACATACATAAACATATGCTAATGGGAACACCAAAGGAGCACATTGAAGAAATACGAAGGAACAAGTTTTTCATTGGCAAAGAAGAAGCCAACCCTTTGATTGAAGATTTGCACCAAGCTGTTAAGAATCTCTCTGTTGAACTTTATGCCAAAGATGTTCACTTTCTTATGGAAATCATTCAGGTAGGTGCCCACTTACCATCATTTCATGTTTTCTCTTTTTGGTATCCTGCCTTCACATAATAAAAAAAAAGCAATGTAACCAAAAAATTATAACTTTATTTCAGTCAATTACAATGTGCAGCCAACTAGTCAATTTATTCATAAAAATATACATATATGTGTATTTCTCTTTTTTCTCATTTTCTAACTAGTTATATGATTGTCTGTGTATTTTAATTATCTATCAAAAATATTATTTTACTATTAAATATTATTTTACTGTTTGCTTGCTTGTTACTCGATAGAACGTTGTCATTTTAACTAATTATTAGTAACAAAATGACGATTATGTATGGTATTAATTCAAAGTTTGGAGAGAGGAGTAAAAGAAATAGTGATATGTTTTCTTGATTTGCACCAATCCTTAAATCTACAAAGTGTATTAATTTTTAGTTAGTGTGAGTTAAAATTATTTAGTGTGGAGGGTCTTTATTTTATTTATTTATTTATTTTTTGTAAAAAATTATAATATGTGAGATGGTTTGTAATTTTTTATATAAAAATTATGGGATATAACTTATAATGTATTAGTGCAAAGATTACATGTGAAATGAATTGTAATTTTTTTTCGTATACATAGAAAATTTGTAATTTTTTTTATAAAAATAAATTATACGTAGAAGTTGTGGCTTAAGAGAACCGAGTATATTTCTAAGAAGTTAAAAGTTTTTGCACAGCAAATAATCACTCTCACTTTTATGAGAGTTAGATAAGGGTCAAACTTCTTTTTCTAGAAGATGCAATGTTTCCTAGTTAGTTGATCGAATAAAAACTACATATAATATATACCAATTAAATCATATTTTCAATTGATTCACAATTTCATATTTAAAAAATATTATAATTAAATCTTTTATTTTTATTTAAATAGATTCTAAACGACTTTTCTATTTTTAGTAATTAAAAATTTGTTTTTATTAACTTTCAATAATTTATCTATTATTTAATTAACACAATAAATATTTTTTTTATTCTTCTATTCTGAAACTAAAAAATCTTTATCATTTCTCTAAGTTCTAATCTTATTAGAACATTTTTTTTAAGACCTTTTATATTATTTTTATACATAATATAACTTGTGTCATTAATTATAAAATTAACATCATCATCTATGTCTACTTTTAGTAACATAATACATTATTTAAAAAGAAAAAATCTTATTAACACTAAACAAATAACTTGATTAGAATTTAATTTAAAATTATCACTATCTTTTTTTTTTAACGCATCAAAATTTATTATTGTCTTTTTAGAACCTATAAATATCCCTCAACAATCCTACCATTAATATATACCACAATAATAATAAAAAATAATAATAAAAATTCAAAATTATACTATTTCTAATAATATACATTTATCAAATAAGATAAATAACTTTATATTAAGACAATTTATCAAAATTAATTCTTCAATCAAAACTTCTTCTGTAACTGCCTCAGAAAAAGTATAAATAACTCTTTAATTAAAAAAAAGTTAAAAAAAAACGAAAAGAAGAAAATTTATACAACAAATGGTGATAAAGAAGTATGAGTGTGCTATTTATAATGTTTAGGAGGGGTAGGGGTGATAGCACCTTGTTCAGGTGCAATAGGTAAAACAACTTTTATGGCCATATCTAGTTGCATTGAAGGTGTTACAGGTGGTGTAACCCCATGGGTCTCGCTACAGAGAGTGTAACCTGTATGGTACACTCTCTATGGCCCCACCATTATCTCGTTGCAAGGTGCTACACAGTGAATAATCTTCGTGGCCCCGCCGTTTATGGCATCTTTACATGTAAGCCAAGGGTTTACAGGCGCCCATCACGTGGCGTCTTATTGTATGTGGGCGCCTTCTCTCATGGCACCTCCTGTTTAAACAGCCCCACTATAAAATGTTTCAAGCCAGCCCCATTTTGAGAAATTGTTTATCAAATTGCACCTGTTTCTTTTCTTTGCCAGTAAACCACTAGAGTGGGCATCGTGGTAGGAGTTGAGTAGTATACAAGATCTTAGGTTTGAACTTTGTTGCAAAAGAGCTAAGAGACACATGAATGAAATCAATAAAATTTTGCTGTAGATATCCTCTTTTACTTTCCTTCTCAATTTATGGCATTTATGAATACACTAACTAGAAATGGTGCAATTATATTTTTCAATTGTAGTTGCTGATTTAACATCATCAATTGGTTGTTACTATCTCAGAATGCAGAAGATAATCAATACTTTGAAGGAGTGAAGCCTTCACTAGAGTTCATAATAACTTCTAAGGACATAACAGTCACCGGTGCTCCAGCTACATTACTTATTTTCAACAATGAAAAGGGTTTCTCTCCCAAAAACATTGAATCAATATGCAGCGTTGGACGCTCCACCAAGAAAGCCAAAAGGAGCAGTGGATACATTGGTGAAAAAGGTACATTCTCTATCTTAAATGTCTTTACAAAAGTGCTTATACTTTGTTTTAAGATGAACATTTGTTAAAGGGCTTGCTTTAGTGAAGATTAGTTAATTAATTTAAATGGTATTTAAATGCCAGAATAAATTGTTCATATATGCACACAGCATGCTTGAATAAACTCAATGTCTAATAATTTGTTCAGTGAAGAGAATGCTAGTTACTGCTATCAATGTTTTAGGAAATAGGACTGAATATCATGTGCTAAATATGCTTCTCACTACTCAAATTAGATATGTTACTATCTTTTAAAAGGTTATGTTAATCAATTAGCATGTTTAATGTATTATATAAAGGACTTCTAATGAAAGGCTTGAAGATTATTCATTAAAGTGGCCAAATGAAACTAAAAGATGAAAATGTATGACCCCAATCTCTTCTATGGTTGAATTGAATTGCAGGAATTGGTTTCAAGAGTGTATTTCTTGTTACTACTAGGCCTTTTATTTTTAGCAATGGATATCAGATAAGCTTCAATGAGAAGCCTTGTCAACATTGCGGCCTCGGGTATATAGTTCCTGAATGGGTTGAGGAGAAGCCAACCCTTCAAGACATAAAGCAGATATATGGTGTTGGTGATGATTCCCTTCCAACTACAGTGATTGTCTTACCTCTGAAGCCAGATAAGGTTAAACCTGTGATACAGAAGCTTTCAAACTTTCATCCAGAAGTTCTGTTGTTTCTTTCAAAGATCAGACACCTATCTTACAGAGAAGATAATGAGGATTCAATGCTGAATACTGCCAATGCTATATCCATTTCAAGTGAGATTAACTTCGCAACAAGAAAAAATAGGAATGCCGAGTCCTACACAGTGCATCTCTCAGTGGAGGAAAATGGTGGTTCTGAAAAGGAATGCAGCTACTATATGTGGAAGCAAAAGTTTCCTGTGAGGTTGGAAAATTTGGTGGAAAGGAGAATGGATGTGGAGGAGTGGTTTGTTACATTAGCCTTTCCACATCAGGAGAGACTTAATAGGGGAATGAGCTCACCAGGGATTTATGCCT
Organism: Hylodesmum podocarpum; assembly: GCA_026586105.1. Classification (NCBI taxonomy): domain Eukaryota; kingdom Viridiplantae; phylum Streptophyta; class Magnoliopsida; order Fabales; family Fabaceae; genus Hylodesmum; species Hylodesmum podocarpum. The sequence goes on from JALJEV010001371.1 coordinate 3,085,209, forward strand.
TTCTTCCAACACACATGGTCACTGAGTTCCCTTTCATAATTCAGGCAGATTTTGTCGTGGCCTCATCAAGGGAGACGATTCTTTTGGATGATAAGTGGAACCATGGAATACTAGAGTGTGTTCCATCAGCTTTTGTAGATGCATTCAAAACACTTGTCATGGGAATAGGATCAGATCAAACTCCTGTATCCAGTTTGGCTCAGATGTTCAAATTCATTCCTATTCGTAGTTCTCCTTATGAAAAGTTAAATTATGTGAGGGAGAAAATCAAAGAAATACTTCTTGGAGAAAACATTATGCCTATTGAGACATACGTGGAGCAGAAGCACTTCTGTAAGCCTTGTGAAGTTAGCAGGCTACTACCTAAATTCTGGAATATATTGACTGAGGCTCGGGCAGAAGGAGTATATTTGCATAACCTATCATCTCATGATGGAAGAAAAATTTTGAGTTCTTCACTTGACCTAAGCCTGTATAAGGGCATACTCAAATATTTAGGGGTACCAAAAGTCAGATTTGATTGGTATTCAAAGTGCATTCAGAGTTCCAATCTTGTGAATGGAGTATCTGAAGATGTCTATCTGAAGCTTTTACTTTTTGTTGCTAAAAATTGGAGTTTGATGTTTCGCAGCTCTAACATGGTGAACATTCCATTGTTGAAGTATGTGAGTTCTGATGGAAGTGTGTCCTATTGCAGTGTCTATGATTGCAAAAATGGTCTTAGGCGATTGGTTCGAGCATGTACTGACCAGTCCTGTCTTTCTTCTTGGATGATAAGTTGGAACAGGGAATTTTCATGTGCTGGCCGCCGTTTTTTTATGCCAGAAATCACACAGCAAGCAATATCACGTTTTCCCCGATATTCTACTTTGTTGGACTGGCTAGCTAATCAAGTCAATGTTAAATCTTTAAGTGTGTATGAGTTTGCAGATGTCCTCCGCGAATCTGTAGAAAATAACTCCAAGCTTGTCATTACCTATGCTCATTTCTTATATCATTCTTTCTCTAAGGGTTACATATCAGGACAAGAGGTTGATAAATTGTGCCGGTCTATGCCACTTTTGGACAGCTATGGCTGTGTGAATAAATCAAGAAAAGGAGTTCTTGTGCCTGTCAGCGTGAGCAAATGGGCAAACTTGATTGTTTCTAATCCATGGAGGAATGAAAATTATATTGAGCTGGGAAAGGAGTACTTGCATCAATCTTGTTATGCAGGCCAAACTACTACTGATTGTAAGAAGCTGGTCAAATTCCTGACTGATCACCTTGGTGCTTCTGATATACCAGATATTTATCCTCCAAATGCTGGTTTTCCTGCTCTAAATACACCACTTACTAAAGCCAACGTGTTTTTGCTTTTGGATTGGATTCGGAAACTGCAACATAGGGGAGTGAGTATACCTGAGAGATTCTTGACATGCATAAAGGAAGGAAGCTGGCTTAAAGTAACAGTCAATGGTTGGATGCCACCCTCAAAGTCATTTTTAATTGGCTCATCATTGGGAAAAATTTTGCAAAGTGGTTCTGAACTTGTTGACATTCCACTAGTTGATGAGGCTTTCTATGGAAGTAGAATACACAAGTATGAGAAGGAATTGAAAACTATTGGAGTGATGTTCAGTTATGAGGAAGCATGTGAATTCATTGGAAGAGAATTAATGCAGCGAGCAGCATCTTTCCAATTAACCCGTAGTCATGTTATTTTGATGCTTAAATTTATTCAATGTCAGAGGCAAAGTTTTCTTCCTTTAGACAAATTTGTCAACAGCATCAGGAATGGAAGTTGGCTGAAAACATCTCTTGGTCATACTCTCAGGTCTCCTGTAGGATCTGTATTATATGATTTGGAATGGGAAGTTGCATCGCAAATTAGTGATATCCCTTTTATTGATCAAGCTTATTTTGGTGAGGAAATTTATAATTTCAAAGAGGAGCTTAAGTTGCTGGGTGTAATAGTTGGCTTCAGTGAAAACTATAAAGTTGTCCTTGATCATTTAAAATCATCCTCTGATTTGGCCTATTTGAAAGTTGAGGCTATTCTGTTGATAATGGAATTGATAAAATTTTCCTCTGGATCTGATAAACTCATGAACTCTGTCAAGGGAACAAGCTGCTTGATGACAAACATGGGTTTGAAAACACCAGGTGAATGCTTCTTGTATGATCCTGTATGGGGTTGCATTTTGGAGGTTTTTGATGGTCTTCCTGTGATAAACCAAAAATTCTATGGAGAGAGGATTTTCACTTACAAGAGTGAATTGAAGCAAATAGGGGTGGTTGTTGACTTTGAGGAGGCTATCAAAAAGTTTGCTCATCTCTTCAAACAGAAGGCATCTCAAACTTCCTTTAACCAACAGCATGTTAAATCGTTTCTTTCATGTTGTAGGCTGCTGAAGGGAACTCAATATAATTTTCCTTCTGAGTTCTTAGCGACTGTACAAAACGAGAAATGGTTGCTTACCAGGGTTGGTGGTTATAGATGTCCAAAAGATTGTATTCTTGATGGTGAGGTATGGAAATCTATCTCTTCAATAGTGTGTCTTCCTATCATTGATGACAGTGACAACTATTATGGTAAAGGAATTCACGAGTACAAGGAAGAGCTGAAGAGCATTGGTGTTGTTACTGAATTGAAAGATGGGGTGAAGTTCGTGCGTAAATGTTTGAATTTTCCACCATTTCCCTCTACCATTACCCCTGAAAGTGTGTTTTCTTTTCTGGAATGCATTCGAATTCTAATGCAAAGGAGAAAATTTTTCATTAAAGATGACTTCAGAGAGAGACTGTCAAGAAATTGGTTGAAGACACATGCAGGTTATAGGCCTCCAGATAAGTGTTTGCTGTTCGATTCCAAATGGAATTTGTTTCTGAAGCCAACTGATGGGCCTTTCATTGATGAGAATTTTTATGGTCCCAAAATTTCAACCTACAAGAAAGAACTGAATGCTATTGGAGTGACCCTTGACATTGAGAAAGGGTGCTGTTTGGTTGCTAGTCACCTTGACTCTCTCTCTGATAAAAACACCATTGTGCAAATATATAGGTACTTTCTCTCTCAACAAGATTATTCCATTTTCTATTTTCTTTCAAAATTTGTGCTCAAGGAAATATCAATGCTACTTTCTTTCTAATAATTACAATATTGACAACTATATAGGTACCTAAGTGAACATAAATGGAAACCTAAGGATAACGCGGGCAGAAAGATTTGGATTCCAGAACGTGCAAAGTGGGTGTATCCTGAAGAATGTATCATACATGATCAGGATAATCTTTTTGGTTCAAAATTTTATGTTCTAGGAGATATCTATGAGAAGAATATTCTTCCCTTTTTGTCCTTTGCCATGGAAGTCAGGGACGGACCCTCACTTGATGATTATGTCCACCTTTGGAATGTTTGGGAGAGTTCAGCGGAACAGTTGTCATATGACCAGTGCTCTAAGTTCTGGATGTTTATGTTGAAAAATTTGAGCACAAATACTGAGAAGAAACTTTTTGACAGCTTGGTAAAACTACCTGCAACATCAAGCAGCAATGAGATATTTTTGTTAGACAAGAATGATGTTTTTATTCCTGACAACCTTCATTTGAAGATGCTTTTCGGGATGGAGAAAGTGTTTGTCTGGTATCCTCAGAACCTTTCGCCATCATCTAGGTGTAGTTTGTATGACTTATACAGAAAAATTGGTGCTCGGAATATCTCTGAATCAATATGCATTGAAGAGTCATCACTGCCGTGTAGTGTTCAACTCAAGGAGGTTGATCCTAGTAGTATTTGTAATGTGAAGGTGTTGGTTCAGCTTATTCTTGGTTTTCTTTCCTGTTCTAGCCTAAAAATGGAAGCAAACAAGAGGCATGAAGCTGTTCAATGTCTACTCAACCTGAGTTTCTTTGAGACAAAGGGTGCCGTCATTACAAGTTATAGTTTGTCACTAACATGTGGGGACATAGTCACAAAGAAGGAAAACAGAATGGTAAGATGGGTAAAGCAAAGTTCCAAGTTTTTCACCCAAATGAATTGGCATAGTGAAAATGCTACCATGATAAAATATGCTACATATTTCTCAGAAGCCATATCAGAGGGTGTTTTGCGTGAGAATCATGATCATGTCCCTGCACTCTCTGAGCTCATCTCATGGGCTTTTGTGCTGAAATTCGACAATGAAGCAGTTGAATTCCTTATGAAGTCCAGGAATTTAGAGATTTACTCCGAGGACATTGAGTTCATTGGTTCTTCATTCCCATCTGTTAGGGATCAAGAAACAAAGATACTCAATGTGCGCGCTAGAAAGAAAAGGAGAGTTACTTAGGTTTTTAAATGGATAACTAATTGGATACTCCCAGATTAGTTATCCAATTGGAGAAGATTTTTATTTTTGGATGCAAAGCTTTGCAACTGCTGTTTTTTTAGTAGCTATTTTTGGAGAAGATTTTCAATTGGATAACTAATTTGATACCAGGTTTTTTTTGTCTATAAAATTAGTGTCATTGGTGTTTTGAACTAAAAAAGTGATTAAGAATTTAGTGTAATGTTCCTGCGAGCGATAATTATGCAAAATTTATTTATAGACCTGTTATTAGCATAGAGGTCAATTATATGTATAATAAAAAATACATATATTTATACATTTTTTTAGTTAATTAACTAGTTAACTAGTTATTAAAAAATTGTCGAACAAACTTTTTTCTAAAAATACTTTGTCGTAAGTGATTTATGAGCATATAAATTAGGTTGTGATGATGGAGATCGTCACTACTGCAGGCGATTTCAACAAATAGATAAAATGGTTGTCAATGTTAATATATATGCATACACTGTGTGCGTTGATAAATTTATGTCAAAAAATAAAAAGCCTCTGAAAGAAAATCGTGGTGACTTAGATAGCATTCAACAAGGGATAAATTGAGTTTTACATTATTTTTTTTCGAAATAATTCGTGAATAAGTTAAATTTAAAATTATATAAAAATAAAAAAGTAATACTGAAAATATCAATTGAAATAAAAAATAAAATAAAAAGGGAAATATAAGTCACGAATATAAAACAATTTCTATTAATTTACAACAATCCAAAATCGTAAATATCATGACTCCTTAGCATTTTTTCATTTTCCACTGTATGTAAGTATGTTTTATTCCAGTTTTAGTATTTCTAATTTGATACATTTTCATTTTTAATTATTGTAATATTTTTATTCATTTTTATTTAATTATTCTATATTTCATTTTTCATATTTTTAACTATATTAATTATTTTTTTGTAATTTTTTTTTACAATAGATAAAAAAAATAGTAAGGACTAAATATTAAGAAAAATATAAGTTATACAAAATGAAGCAAAAGTTTTACATGGACTAAAATTAAAAAGATACAAAATTATAAGGACTAAAAAGAAAGTGTTGGATTTCATGAATTAAAATATTTTTAAATCAATTAAATTTTAAATTTACTAAAAATAAAGACAATCAATGGAGCCATAAAGTTAAATCAATAAAGAAAAAAAATAAACAAAGACGTATTAATTGAATGTCTTATAAAGAAAAAGACAAAAAGTCATATAACATTTGAACATTTTATAAAAAAAAATAAAAATTAACAATATTTATATTAAATTCTTCAAATTGTAACGACTTAGTTTTTCAAAATATTTAAAAATTATACAAAAATCGTGATCGAAAATCATACAACTTATTAAAAAAATAAAAAAAAATATTAAAATCATGTAATATGAAATCTTTAATTCTGATAATTTTTTAAAAGTGTTCCAATTTGATAATTACGAGACTTGCATGTATAAATTACTAATCATTAAGTAACTTTGATGTCTTATCGAAATGTTGTTAAATGTATAATAAATTGTTGGTTAATGTTGTGTGTACCTGAATCGAGGATGATCATCACATGGATTTAACCATTTAACTAAATTATTTTCTTATATCAGATTTTTATATTTGTGCAGTACAAAATCATAAAATTAAAATTTAAAGAACTAATAATAATATTAAAATGGAGATATTACAATTAGTTTAATTATGTAATCAATGACATACTCCAGAGAATATGGTCGACAATCCCATGTTGAAAAATCTTGTAAAACAAACAAATCGATAATCTGATATCAGCTTGGTAACGAAATTATGAACCTAACATAATTCTATAAGATTGTTCCTCCTTTTAACGTTGTAACTTGTGTCACAAGGGAAAATAGACATGGTTGCAGTACAATGAACATAAAAATGTACGGAAACAACAATAACACTTAAATAAATGAGTCTTATGTAAATAAAAATAATTATATTTTAATTGAAGGAAACAAAATAATTACAAAAATATAATATTTATAGTGCAATTTTGGAAGAAGTTTGTCTTTGTGATAATATTGAATCGTTGATAAAAAAAGTTAATTTTTTTAGTTTATATAAAAATAATATAATAATAAATTATAAAATATATATGTAGGAAGATGTTTTTCTAATATAAAAGTGGAAAAATGGAAAAGTTAACCTTGTTGTGAGATAAATAAAAGTTACGAGTTGAAGTGAATTTTTAGTGTGAGAGGGAAGACATCATTGTCACTCACACGGTATAGTTACATTAAAAGTGTATAACTTAAAAGTAACAGTTAAAACAATAGCATATCCATGTTAAATATACCGAATAGGATAAAACTTCTTTATCGATACAGTGGTTGGCCTTAATACTATTTAACAGAGTCTCTTAAGGAATTATGGATGTACACATCCAAGCTTGTCAAAGTCTACATAGACTCACGAGATATGTAAATAAATATGTAAAAGTCTATATATTAAAAATATTAACTTAATATTTATAAATAATATATAAAATTAATTTTAATAATATAATAAAGTAAAATAATAAATCATAAATTCCACGTTATTTAAATAACTAATTTTAGTAATATATATTATTGCTAGATAATGACTTGTTAACATGTTAATAATGGTAAATAATCCGTCAAAGACTGACCTTAAGAAATGAACATGTGATATTATTATTTGTGAAAGTTTTTCGCGATTCAGCAACTATATAAAACAAATTAGATATATTCAATCCTAAATATATAGCAAATAATTTAAAATAATATATATTTTAGTTTATTTTTTAAAAAACTTGTTGACTCATAAATAAACTCAAAAATTTACTTAATTTGCGTAGAACCTATTTTATTAAAAAGAGAATTTATATCCGAGTCCAACTCATTGTATGAGTTAACGAATTAATTCAAGAGTTTAATATATAATCATAATTAAGTTTATCAATATGCAACGGATATTAGTACATGTATTAAACAACATTTAAAATAATTGCAATTACAAGTTAAACTTACTGAGACGGGTAGAAATTAATTATCGACCTATTATTAGACACCTTTAACATTAAGTGTCACTTAAAATAATAGCAATTCCAAAGTTAAACTTATTGAGACAAATAGGTTTTCTTTATCCATCTAGTAATTGGCTTTGACACTAGTTAATATTATTCTAGAAGTAACAAATTAAGGATCCATTGAATGAACCTTGACACTAGTTAATGTTGTTCTATAAAGAACATGCGAAAGATATCATTATATAATTTAAGTAACATCTAAAACAATTAAAATTGCAAGTTTAACATGATATGGTAAATAAAACTTCTTCATTGATCTAGCAGTGGACATTAACAACAGTTAACAATGTTTTATATAAAGAATTAGGAATCCATTAACATGTGAATTTGATATTAATGTAGATATTAACCCGCACTTAAAATAATAATAATTCCAAGTTAAATCTTCTTAAGTGTGTATAACTTCTTCGTCAACCTATTAGACAGTCATTTTTTTAAAACTAAATTTTCTTTGTAATTGTAATGTAAATTAAGAATAAATTTAAAACTATATCAATTCGATGTTCAATATCGTATTCCTTATATATGTATAACATACGAATATTAATTTTTGTAACTCCTTAATACTTTTAGTGGTACACATAATTTGCGGAAATCAATTTATAAAAATAACATAAGAATAATTTTTTTCTTATTTTCACTGTATATTAAAGGGTAATTTTTAATTAATGTACATCATCTGCAATACTACATTGTCTAAGCTGGTTAATGTTGAATTTAATATCACAAATAGACAGTGGCTCCGTTAATCAAATGGGGTGGACAGTGGCCTCTCAAAATTTTCCAAATATATATAAAATAAATTTTAAATTTTTAGTTTTACTTTTGATTTATAATTTTATATTTAATTTTGAATACATATCTAAGACTCTCATTATACTCCCATAAGAATAGTTTTTAGTTTTAAAATTTTTAATATTTATTTTTAATTTTAAAATTTTACTGCATATTATATATTTATTTAGGAAGTTCTTGATTATGAAAATAATCTTTTATCACTGATGATGTGTATTTTATTATATAAAAATTATAACTAAATAAATTAAAATAACTTTAACTTAATTTTAAAAAATGCGATATGTCATTCTAGAGAAATTAAATAAAAATTTTTAAAAGTGAAAAGTTAAAATAAAAAAAAGTGAAATGATGAGAAAATAACGAAAAGTAAAATAAAAATTAAAAAAAAAATTGTTAACCTTTTCCACCTTTCATTGTCTAGATTCGGCCTGGATGGAGAGTCGTGTGAGAATTTAAAACATTACACTGGTGTTTAAAATTCATACTTTAATCTTTGTATTTTTGTTTTCACGGTGTCCATGAGAAAGGAATGCATTTGTTGTCTTCAAAGTTTGCATTCCAAGTATCTATTTTACTTGGTAAGTAACGAAAGTCCAAGTCAACAGCTACAGTGGTAACATAGACTTCAGTTGCGAGAGATAAGAGGAAGCTCTTGCGCAATGGATTGATCAATATTGTATTGAAAATGGAAGTAAGCAAGAACTCATGTTCATGGAACTCCCAAACATAGTGCTTCAAGTAGGGTATTAAAGGGGAACCAAATATAGAAACATTTATATATCGTATACTCTGTGTCCATTCCTATTATTATATTTATTTGTCATCCATTATGACATTTGTAATATGCCCTTGGTCGTGTTAATATTTGTATGTTAGGGCACTCAACAGAAGATACATCATCCAATCATTTTGTCCTTCATGAAAGTATACAAGCGATGCTAAGGGAAATTTGCACCATCGTATCTCTTCTTCAACTAGTATATACGCTGCATGGAAATAGGATAATTAATGGAAGACAAATAGAAAAATATTTGGAAGACACTTATATGTACAGATAACCAAACAACCAGTTATAAAATGTGAAGAGAAAAAAATATGTATATATTCAGTGAGTGAGTTAACTACGTATTGCAATTGGCTGCAGAATAAAATTAAGATAAATATCATAAGCACCTAGGTAATGGTTCAATGGAAGGATCACCTCCTTTTATATAGGTCGACTTGCAAAAAATTGAATATGGAGGCAAGGAAGATGGTGCAATGTTGCTCCAAAATTTGGTAGCATTTTAAGGAAAACAAATACGTGACTATAACTGCAATAATAAAGACACTAAAGAAAGAGTTACGTATAGCCATGCAGAATGCAATAATTGCGGTTGATGAAGTTTAAATATTTGGTGATGTGCATGTTGTTGAAAAAATATATATATTGTAAACAACTGTAATGAAGTACGTAAATAACTGGTTAATGTAAATATATATATATATATATATATATATATATATATATATATATATATATATAATTAACTAGTTGGTTGCGTTTCACAATTTTTATTAAAGGTTACCGGAAGGGTTGATCCTTAGTTAGCATATATATTGTTATTGACTTTCTTTTTCATAAGTTTCAAATTCATGAATGGTATGTACTGTGTGAACGTGGATTTGGTGTTAATTAACAAAATTTGAACTGCAAAGCATATTAATTGGTGCTTGTATAATAATAAAATATATTATGTAAGTGAGTTTTCATACAAAGTAGATATTCTTTAATTTTATTTTCCACATAAACATAGTCAATCAGTCAATTTACTCATAGAATATATATGTATTTATCTCTTTTCACATTTTATAATTAATTGTCTGGTTGTATGCGTATTATAGTTGTCTATTAAATATTTTTTAGGTCGACTAGAAAGCTAATCTTCTCCTGCAATGCTCTGATTCCCGTCACCATCATAAGTTCCAATTTTAAGGATTATTTTTAAAGTAAAAAAGTCATATGCTCGTGTTTCAAATTTATGAAAAGTAATTTATATCATAATATAATATTATTTTTATTAATGATAATTTATTTTAAAATTATGGAGATTTAATTTATAAATAATTGTTTAGTTTGTGAATAAAAAATACAATAAGGTTAAATTGTATTAAAATAATTCTCAGTTTTTAGCAAATATGTATCATCTAATAGGTTAAACACAAAATTTTAGAAGCTCACGGGATATATGTTTAGACAACCAAATTCAATTTTAAAATAGAGATTTTGAAAGATTTTCGCAAAAGGTAAAAAAAATAATTTAAGTCAACCCTAGTTAGTACAAACAAGAATAAATTTATTTATCTTAAAGACTACATTGAGTATCGTAACCATGACTAAAGTTTCACTATCTTTAACAAGACATAAGTATTATTTGTTGCAAACCACTTCTAGTTATACAAGTATTCTTTGAACTTAGTCTCTTCAGACTAAACACTCCAAATATTCTTTGAACATAATCTCTTTAGGATAAGTACTTCAAGCGTTCTTTAAACACAATTTTATCAGGCTAAACACCTACCACTAAGGATACATGATTTATAGGAGGGTTTTGATTAACAAAGATTAACGTTTGCAAAAAGAGGAATTTATAATGAAAAACATTAAGATTATATGCAAGAGAGAGAGATTTGAGTTTTCAAACTATAATAGCTTCGACTTGTTCAAAGTGATCTTTGTTTCAAATCTTCAAACATCAGTCTTTAAATAAATAGAGATCTTATAATAGTCATTAAATTTAGTAGCTTCAACATTTTCAATCCATCTGTTGGAGCGTGTTGTATGACCATATGCATTAAATGCATCTTTATTGACTGTTTTATCAGAGAAGACAACCTTTTGCAAAGGGAATGATAAATATTGAAAAATGTGTCTTCCTTATTGGAATGGATTTGTGTAATAGATAAGTTCCTCTTTTATCCTAATTTATGTTGTCATTTTAGATGAGAGATGGGTAGCAAAATCATAGTTTGACTTTATCTTGAGCTAAAATCATATTTTACAAAATATGAAAACATGAATGTAAAGATCAATTAGTATCAGTAAGATTATTTGAAAATATATTCATCTTAGTACAATGATGCTTTATTTGATGGCACATTAGTATGTTCAAGAGTTGGTGATTCGTCTGTTATTGTCATTCATTTGATTTTTAGATGCGGACTTTGTCTGATACATATTAGATAAAACATTCATTTTAATCATACGCAATTATCAAAATTGAGGGTCATGATTTGTCTTCAAACAAATTTGACTTAATAATCTCCTATTTTTTATGATTATATACTATTCCAATAAAAGTTTGCTCAAGTCTTGTCCGCATTAGATATAGGCAAAAGATTTAGCCACGCATAAGACATGATCATGTTTTTATACCTTAGACTTACCTTTATCTACATAAAAGCTCATCCAAACACAAAACACACACATACACGCGCGTGCACACATACAACTTAGACAAGAGGTGATTGATCAATATCATCAATTTCTATTCGTGTATTAGTGAGTGAGTTTTCAAATCAAAGTGATGTTGTTGCAAACTTGAATCCAAGAAATAAAGTAATAAAAAAACATCATCTTCTAATTGCTCCCCTTGAGCTTAAACTCTTCTACATTTTCCTTTCCAAATTTTGAAAAACTCTCCCTCAGACAATGTTTCTCCTTTTATTAGTGGATTTAAGTCTTGTGCTTATTTGACTAATCACACTTCTCCCCACTTTTATCTATTATTTCTCCCCTTTGGGTTGGAAGCCTCAAACTAAAGCTATAACTCGCAGAAGGAATAAACATAAGAAGTTGCATAACCATACTCTCTGGCCTCTAAACCTTAGACTTAAGATCCTCATGCTCCATCTTGAACTCAGCATGTCACGTCTTCAAAGTGGAATATTTATGCTTTAAAGTTTTATACTCACGTCTTGACCAAATATGTAGATGTTCAATAAAACACAATGTTGAAAGATAATTCACGTTCTCAGGTCCATTCATACACATGTTGAGGCTTCACCAATACAAAGTCCCTCAACTATGGTGCATGGGTGTATGCAAAACTAAACCCTAGAAAGATAGTCCCCACCGTCTTAACATCCTCAGACAAAAAATTAGGGAAACACAATGAGTATAAATCCATATCACATAAGTGACCCTTTAAAAGAAAAGTCATTAAATTGCATTTCTATTGTGGTCAACATTTCATTAAATTGGTCAATGTAACACCCCTAACTTACTATGATCGCAATGTCATAAACTCCCTATGGTTCGCGGAAAAATAACTACGTCATTAGGGGAACTAAATTACATTTCATAGAGTAATTTTCAAAGTAATTTCTACAACTATATATCTCTCATAAAATAAAAATTGTCTCAAATAAAAAAATATTTATGATATAACAAGAATCTTAAACTTCTAATATTCCTATATCATAACAATTACTTAAGCAAAAGAACATCATGTCACGTCTTTGGAAAATTAGGTTCCTTCCCTAGCCTAAGATCTTTCCACCTCCAAAAACTGTTCAGCTACTCGCCCGTTCACGGAGTCATCACAGGTATCAACAACAAACACAACAACATGGTTAGTTCACATTAAAAAAAAAAACAATAAGATTAACAATGACAGTTCAACACAATAAATATCAGAAAATACAGGAACACCTCATTCACAACTTATCACAATTAATCATGTCGTGCAACCCAATATGATGCATGCTACTCACAATTCACTCTCATGCCATGTGATACCATTAAAACAACTGAGCGGTGTCTAGCAGTACATGTCACCTTTGACACTCTCACTAGAAATACTAGACAGTTACAGTCAGGGTAACCAGTGTTGCAACAGGAGTCACTTCCCACTCATGGTGATCAACCATAGTGGAAGCTTTCCCCACCGCGAATACCCTTCAAGTCCTAGGCCATTATATCGACCCGTCAGAGACCAACCGTCCTAGTTCCATTCATCCTCACTTTTCGAAAACTTTTTCAATCACCTAGCATTCATGACAATCCTCGTCTCTTTCACCAAAATCCCATGCACAAAAGCACGTCCACTAGGGGCAACCTCATTGCTCTATCATAACAACAGACATTTATCCCTTTCATCACAAATACAACACAATTACAACTGACTATCATGAACCTAGTAACTTGTTAATGCAATATACCCCCATCAGATCACCTCTCAATCTACACCCAATATTTCACCATAATGGAATATTTCCTCTCACCACGTTGTAAAAGATAGAACACAAGAAGGGGGGTTGAATTGTGTTACAAAAAAATTTATCCCTTTCGTCTGTGGGTTTAAATATGTTCAGACGAAACAATCTTAATCTTCAAAGGTTGTTTTTAATCGACAGACGTTATAGTTTGATTATCCCCATTAGTCAAAAACTTAGTGAAACAAATACATAAGTATTTTTATACTGGTTCGTCTATACAAGACTACGTCTAGTTACCTAGTAACAACTGAGTTTTCACTACCAACCGTGAAAGGGTTACAAGTATTATTTGCGCCCAACCACTTCTGGCTATTAAACGATATTCTTTGAACACAGCCTTCGTAGGCTAAACAACAAGGGTATTCTTTGAACAACTAGCCTCCTCAGGCTAAAGCACCACACAAGTGGATTTGAAAGAGTTCTTTTAAAAGAAAGTTTCCTCTTCGCAGAGAGGGTTTTACAATGAAGTACAAAAGATATAGTGAGCGAAATCACAGTAGATTGAATACTAGAAGCGTGTTCGCCAACTGAACTTTGAATAAGTGAAGTCTTTAAATAGGCAACGTCTTCAGATATCTGTTAGACACAGAAGAATGCCGTTGAATATTTTCCTCGAGAGTTTCCAAAAGGTGTCAGATATTACTTGAGTGATTGATGGCGTGTGCAGCGGATTTAGATAGCGTGCGCAATACTTTTTCTGACATGTACAGAGACTTTGACAAAAAGGTGAAGACCTTTTCGAGTTGCATGTGTAAGCGCGAATCCCCATACTGATCTTGGATGCTTTTAATGAGTATTTCTTAAGATTTGAAATCTTGGTGCGAGTGACTCATACTTTGCTTCACTTCTTGGACAGACGATAAACTTCTTCAGTCTAAGAGATTTCGTCTTATCCTATCGTCTGATGACTTGACTTGAGACAGACGAATGACTTCAACTTTGAGGGGTCATCTTCCGTTTGTACTTCTTTCGTCTGACTTGCTTGCTGATGTTCCGTCTGGGAAAGTTTCGTCTGTCTTGTAATAATCAAAACTTTAAATATGTTAATCATCTTGATCTAACAGTTAATCATCTTGATCTAACAATCTCCTCCTTTTTGATGATTACAGACCATACTGATAACTTTCTCAAGGAAGCATCTGCATAAGACAAAGTTAGTGATCACAGTTTAAGCACAAGTCATATTTACATCAAGATGATATTTTCTAAAACAATACCTCTTTATAAGAATTGTTACATCAATGTGATGTAAACCATATACAATGTTACAAGGTATACAGAAAACCAAAGCTCTAAGAATATATGTATAACACTATGCAAATAAATAAAGAATCAATACAACATAGCAAAAAGAATACAAAAAAAAATAGAATGTTAATTCCCCCTCAGACGTTTTGCTAACTCCCCCTCAGACGATGCTTGACTCCTCAGACGAAGGCTCCTCCTTAGCATAACAACCTCTTCTTACTAAGATATTCTCCCCCTTGGGCTGAGAATCATCAAAAGCTCAATCAAGAAGAAGGCTTAGGCTTCTTTTGAACAAGGCTCATAACGATCTCCTTCAGCTGTTGCATCTCAGATGTAAGAGAAGCTTGATTATCCTCAAGCTCTTTGTTCTTTTTCTTCAGATGCTCGCAATTCTCTTCTAAGGCATCATATTTA
This sequence comes from Hylodesmum podocarpum, assembly GCA_026586105.1. Classification (NCBI taxonomy): domain Eukaryota; kingdom Viridiplantae; phylum Streptophyta; class Magnoliopsida; order Fabales; family Fabaceae; genus Hylodesmum; species Hylodesmum podocarpum. The sequence continues at coordinate 3,100,335 of JALJEV010001371.1, forward strand.
CGCTTTAGAATACTCATCAGCGTCCCCTGCTTCATCTTCAATAACTGTAACCTTCACCTTATCAGCGATCTCCACAAAAGGCGATTGAGGCTCTTCCATGATTGGATCAGACTCTTCTTCTTTGAAGACCACAGTTAAAGGCTCAAAAATAGGAGTTTGAGGTTCTTCAACTAATGGTACAGAGTCATCTTCAATGAGCACAGTTGGAGTCCTCTTCATACGCAGAGTGAAAAGTGGAAGTGTAAGATACGCAGTGAAGTCTTTCTCCCATTTCCAAGTAAACACTTTACTGGGTACAAAGAGATCAAGATCTGGATGCTCCTGTGACGGATGTGTATAAGCAAAAGCTTCTCCAGGATACACCTTGCCACAGATTGTGGAATCTTCATCAAATGAAGTTCTAGAGTATAAAGCAGAGGTGGCTTCATGATCTTCTATCATCCTTTGAATCTTAGGATTGATAGGTCTTAAGGCATTGGCTTGAATAGATTTGAGATGCGAGTATGCAGCAGACGAAAGTCTCTTAGGGATGTGCCTTGCAAACTTGAAGGTTTTGGAGACAGACGGAGTCTTCTTCTCCTTTCCTTTAGCCAAAAACTTGACCAAGCAAGGTCGTTTTCGGTCTAAAACGATGGAGAACTTGGTTTCGTCTGAAATGAGAGAAGAAAATTGAGATCCCACCATGAATGAATAGTCTCTCAACTCCTTCTTTGCTCTCCTTTCAATGTGATAGAAGGAAGTTGATCTAGCTTTTTCTTCCCTTCTATAAGCATTAGCCATCAGTTTGAATGCCATATTGTAATATTCAGGAAGAGCATGAGCAAACTCTTCGGGGTCTTCATATTCCTTGAGGAGGATGGAGTAGCGTGGGCAAATTCCTTAACAATTTGGTCTTGTCCAAGGAAGAACAATTCCAAGAGTATATCCTAGACCTACATACTCTGTTTGGTTCATTGGAATTGTGAAGGGTACAGGATCATGACGATCAATAACGTCCAGATGCCAATGAGAGCAATCTTTTGGCTCATAGATGGTGGAGCTGGGATCTCCATATCTGCAGTGGTGAAATGCAGGTGTATTGATTTCATGCTGAACCTTCCACTTGATGTTTTCTCTGAAAGGAATGTGGGGTTCATAGCCAAGAGCTGGTCCTTCAATCACCGACTCAGCTAGATGATCCTTGTACACGTTTATTTCTTCTAAACCCTTGATGTCTAAAGAGGCCAGTTTATCTCAAGACAGACGCTTCAACCATTCGCGTTGCTTTTCAGGAGTATAGATGAAATCTTCTTTGAAGTCCACTGGCTTTAGGGGTTTGTGATAAATGATGGGGTTGACAAATCTCCCAAGTTGAAATCCTTTTTTACCTCTGTACCGATAAGGATTCTTCAACTCAATATATGGAGTGTCCTTTATAAAGCAGTCTTCATCGTCTGCTAAGTAACCATCTTTAGCAGACTCAGACGGTTCACCATCATCGGAGATATCTTCAAGTTTATCTCAAGAATCCGATCGGCTTGATGGTCTTTCAAAGACAAGAGTTTTCAAGCAAATTTTCTCATGACTAATTCGTTGAGGAACGAATAGTCAGTCTTGTGCTTGGGTGGAAGATCTTCTAGATTTATGACTTCAGCGTGAGATCTCACCCATGATACATCCACCCTTTTTATATCAACATGTTCTTCATCAGACGAAGAACATGTGTCCTCAATAATTATCACTTCAGACGGAATCTCCATCGTTTGTTGGTGGGATGCTTCTTCAGACGTAGCAGGTATCGTCTGATCAAAGGCAGCGTTGAGAGGAGACACAACAATAGGATCAGAAACAGTTATCCTATGTTCGTCTTGGAGTGTTGATGCAGAAACCTCCATAGTTGAAGCTTATTCATTAAGCATAGTCTCCAATTCCTCTGTATATTGAGCATTGTCCTTCTGGATCTAGGCAGTTTCTTTACTATTCATGCCTTCTGAAGTTGCTGGAGCAGACGCAGCTTCAGACGATCCAATGCCCTTAACGCTTTCGAGAAAGATTCTTTCTCTTTCACAAACAAAGATAGAGACCCTCATAGCCTCTTTTAGTTGTTTTGCTTCGTCTGTTTCTCCAATAACCACGAGACGCAAGCTCGCTTCATTTTCTCTTTGCCTTTGGCAGCTTTTTGAAGAGCAACTTCTCTAGCTCTTGCTTTCTCTTCGACTGCTTTCTTCTGCTTTTCTTCGTCTGGAAAGGATTTTACAGACGATATACCCTTAGACGATATCATAACCCCTTCATCTTCATTGGGGGATATTTTCTTCTCTTGCGTCTTAGACGCAACATGCTTTATTCTGATAGTCCTCTTCTTCTTTCTAAGAGGCTCTTTTTGAGCATCTTCGAAAGGGACTTCAGATATGATCACAAATGGAAGAGAAATAGATGTTTGGGTTTGTGTTTGGGCTTGTGTTTGAGTGTGTGTTTGGGTTTTGGCGCGTTTGATGCGAGCTCTGTGAGGAGGATCTTTGGTGATGGGTGAAAGAGGAACTTGTTCTTCACTCGTATAGTGATGAAGAAAGCTAGGGCTCAGATGCATCTTGGCAAAGGTGCTTCCTTTGACCTCCTTTCCTTCTTCATGCCAAACAACACCAGTGGCATCAAAACCTTGGTTAATAATGATTTTGGAGAAGAGAGTGGCGTAGGGGATACTACTTTTCCAACGAATGTTCCTATTTCTTAACGCATTTATCCAATGGTCGACAATGATGTGAGGGAGACCCATCCTTGCTTTTCTCAGACAGTAAAAGATGCAAAATCTGTCACGAGTACTCACATTGTCTCGTGAGCCTGTTCTGGGTGTGAAGATGTTGTAGAGAAGGTTGTGGATGACTCTTCCTGTGGGATATAGATTCCCTGATCTCAGAAACTTGGGATATTCGGGGTCGCGGACCTTTCCATAGAGAATCTTGTCTACATGCTCCTCAGATTCTAACCTCATCCAGTCAGTGCTGTAAAAGCGCCCTTCGGCTTTGCAACTCCCAGCTTCAGCAGTGGAGTCTATTGTGATAATATACTCCTTGTTGTCAATGGTACCTACAATACCATCATCAAATTCCTTCGCGTCACTCCAGAACTCCGCGTAGGTCTCCATCAGCCATGGGTCTCTCATCTCCGCGAAATCCATCCAGCCATTGTGTATCAACATCTTTGATACCCTGTCAGAGATGCTTTCAATAGTGGTCCTTGAGATCCATTTGCTAGGCAAGAAGAGATCTTGCGCAAAGAAGGTTGCTTCAGTTGCCTTGATATTCTTGGCGGCCATAGTTAAGTTTGAAAAGAGAGAGAAATTGTGTGAATAGAATACTCAGAGATAGTGTGAATGCAGTAAAGAATAAAAGTTTGAACTTTAAAGGTATTTATAGTCAAAGACAAAAACGGTTGTAATTCATCAGACGAAAGAAGTTGAAACCGTCCCTGATTTGACGTGTCCCCGTCATTGCCCTTTTAATGATTGATTTGACTTCTGCAATTCACAGCGCGTGCTCTTCAAAGTCCTAGAATAGTGAAATAAATGACAGACACATTTATTGTTGCCTTTAATTTGTCCCTACACACTTAACTTTAAATTAATTAAATAATAACCTTGTGTCTGTTAAATTTTCTCAGACTAATTTAACTTGATCAAACGTAATGTTTCATCTTAACACGAAAAGATATATGAAGGCAATTTTTAAAATGTACAGACGGAATGAAATGCTCAGACGGAAAAACTTAATCAATTAAAGAGACAATTCCCAAATTTTCTTTAATGAAATTGAAGCGAGTTTCGTCTAAAGCTTTTGTAAAGATATCTGCCCATTGAAAATCAGTTTGAACAAACTGTATATCGAAAATACCTTTTTGAACATAATCTCTTATAAAATGAAATCTAATTTCAATATGTTTGGCTTTTGAATGTTGAATAGGATTTTTGCTGAGATTAATTGCACTTGTGTTATCACAAAATACTGGTATTTGAGTTTCAAACCTGGAGTAATCCTCAAGTTGATGTTTTACCTAAAGTAGTTGTGAGCAACACCCAGCCGCAGCAATATATTCTGCTTCAGTGGTTGAGAGTACAATGGAGTTTTGCTTCTTGTTTGACCAAGAGATTAGTGATGAACCAAGAAATTGACATCCACCACTTGTGCTTTTTCTTTTCACCTTATCTCCAGCATAATCACCATCACAATAACCACTTAGATTGAAATCACTACTTTTCTTATAAAATAGAGAGAGATTAGTGGTTCCAATAAGATATCTTAAAATGCGTTTAACAGCTTGTAAATGTGATTCTCTAGGATCAGATTGAAAACGTGCGCATAGACAGACACTAAACATAATGTCAGGTCTACTAGCAGTGAGATAGAGAAGAGATCCAATCATACCTCTGTATACCGTCTGATCAATGGTCTTACCTGATTCGTCTTTGTTGAGACTAGCTCCAGACGAATGCATGGGAGTTTTCATTGGTTTGGCATTTTCCATTTTGAATTTCTTTAGAAGTTCCTTATTATACTTCTGTTGATGATTGTATATGCTTTGTTTAGTCTGTTTGATTTGAAGTCCTAGGAAAAACTTCAGTTCTCCCATCATGCTCATCTCGAACTCATCCTGCATTAATTTAGAAAAATCCTTGCACAAGGATTCGTTAGTTGCTCCAAAGACTATATCATCTACATATATTTGGACAATAATAAAGTCTTTTGAAACACTTTTCTTGAAGGGAGTAGTATAAACCTTCCCTCTTGAAAAACCATTTTGAAGATGAAAGGAACTCAGTCTTTCGCACCAAGCTCGAGGAGCTTGTTTAAGACCATATAGTGTTTTCTTTAGCTTAAAAACATGATCTGGTTGAGATGAACTCTCAAATCTAGGAAGTTGTTTTACATATACTTCCTCTTCAATAAAACTATTTAGAAAAGCACTTTTTACGTCCATTTGATATAGGATGATATTCTTATAAGCAGCAAAGGCAAGTAAAATTTTAATGGCTTCTAATCTAGCTACAGGAGCGAAAGTTTCAGTGAAATCTATACCTTCCTGTTGATTATAGCCTTGAGCTACTAATCTTGTTTTGTTTCTTACCACTTTCTCGTCTTCATCAAGTTTATTTCTGAACACCCATCTCGTTCCAATGATGCTTTTGCTTCTTGGTTTTTCTACCAAAGTCCAAACATCATTTCTGGTAAACTGGTTTAGCTCTTCTTCCATAGCTAAAATCCAGTCATTATCTTTTAGAGCTTCCTCAATATTATTGGGCTCTATATTTGACACGAGAGCATAGCCAGACGGTTCTTTTAGTCTTGATCTTGTTTGAACACCTTGATGTCTATCTCCAATGATAAGATCTTTTGTGTGGTTTGAGGCAAACTTCCACGTTCTTATAGTAGCTTGATCATCATGTTGGTGAGCATCAAACGAAGAGGGTTCGTCTGTACTTCTATCGTCTGCTCTTGTGTCAGTTCTTGCGTCTGACCCAGGTTGACCATTTGAACTTGAGCTTTGACCAGAAGGATTAATTTGCAAATTATCAAATAAATTTTCTAGGTGTAAAAGAAAGAACACAAGAAGGGGGGGTTGAATTGTTTTTTATTAAAAATTTCCCTTTCGTCTGTGGGTTCAAATATGTTCAGACGAAGTATTACTTAATCTTCAAGAATTGTTTTTAAGAAAGATACGTTATAGCTTAATTATCCCCGTTAGTCAAACACTTAAGAAGATAAGTAAACAACTATTTTTATACTGATTCGTCTATACAAGACTACGTCCAGTTACCTAGCAACCACTGAGTTTTCACTACTAACCGTGAAATGGTTACAAATATTATTTGCACCCAGCCACTTCTGGCTATAACAAGATATTCTTTGAACACAGCCTTCGCAGGCTAAACAACAAAGGTATTCTTTGAACAACAAGCCTCCTCAGGCTAAACTACCACACAAGTAGATTTTAAAAAGATGTTTTAAAATCAGAAAGATTCCTCTTCGCAGAGAGGGTTTTACAATGAAGTACAATCAGATGTATTGAGCGAAATCACAGAAGATAGAATAATAGAAGCATTTTCGCCAACTGAACTCTGATGAAGTGAAGTCTTTAAATAGACACCATCTTCAGATAACCGTTAGACACATGAGAATGCCGTTGAATATTTTCTTGAGAGCTTTCCAAAAGGTGTCAGATAGTACTTGAGTGATTGATGGCGTGTGCAGCGGATTTAGATTGCGTGAGCAGTACCTTTTCTGACTTGTACAAAGACTTTGACAAAAAGGTGAAGACCTTTTTGAGTTGCATGTGTAAGCACGAATCCCTATACTAATCTTGGATGCTTCTAATGAGTACTTCTTAAGATTTGAAATCTTGGCGCGAGTTACTCAAACTTTGCTTCACTTCTTGGACAGACGATATACTTCTTCAGTGTTTAAGAGGTTTCGTCTTATCCTATCGTCTGATGACTTTGACTTGAGACAGACGAATGACTTCAGTCTGAGGTGTCATCTGTCGTCTGTGCTTGTTTCGTCTGACTTGCTCGCTGATGTTCCGTCTGAGAAAGTTTTGTCTGTCTTGTAGAAATCAAAATCTTAGATGTGTTAATCATTTTGATCTAACAATCTCCCCCTTTTTGATGATTACAGACCATACTGATAACTTTTCTCAAGAAGACATTTGCATAAGTTAAGGTTAGTGATCACAGATAAAACACAAGTCAGATTTACATTGTAACGCCCCGCTGTTTTTCATTGCTTAAATATTTTCCTTTTTATCTATTTATTATTATTATTTGAAAATGTTTCCCTTCATTTAGATTTCTTTAAATAAAATTTTAAAATAATTTCCCTTGCTAACAAAAATGTCACCAAAATAAAACACATCACATAGATCACATCGTAATCATACATCAAAAGTTATTTACAAAATGTCACATAGTACGTAATATTGTGATAATTATAATATACACATTATTCACAAAAATCCTCATGTTTGCTTATCCTTCGTTCACATCTCCAATAGATTTATCCTGTTAATCTGCTCCCCGAATTAAAATTTAGGATCATCACAGGTGTCAAACCACAGACACAAACATGCAAGGGTAAGTTCCAAAAATCTTAATAAAAATACATATCATATAAAATTATCAATATAATACATATCATAATCAAATAAATAAAGAATGAATTATGACTTAAATGAAATTTCTATATGATGCATGCTCCATCCTCAACTCCAAAAATATGCAATGTGGTACCATCTCAGATAATACGACATCATCATCGTAAAACTTACCGACCAGTTGGGATTTCACAGTGGTGCATAGAATCTCATAAACAATCATGTGATCATCATGAATTAAATGAATTCTCACTATAAAAATCCCCAAGTCGGCATCCCACCTAGACGCACGGATTAAGTTATTATCCGCACCTCTAACCGAGGCCACCTCTTTTGAGGCATGCATGAATGAATGAAAACTTATCTCCCTTTCTAAAAATCTCATTTAAAACAACACCAATCTTGTTGATATTACAAGTCCATTCCATCATTATATTTTATATTATGGGTTAATAATTTATAGTATAATAATCATAGTTTTCATCACAATCTTCAACGTGCATAGCATAGGTAATTAATCACAGTCTCAATCATCAACCAAATTCAAGAAAAAGGTAAACATACACAATCCAAGTCATTATCCAAATATACGTCAAAAGTCATTCACATTCAAATCAAATTTTCCAATTACTCTTTAAAATTGTTAAAAATCTTCATAAAATTACGTATTATATAAATAACTTAAAGTTATGAAATCAGTAAAGGTGGCGAGCCTCTAGTTAGATCTCATAATTTTAAGATCTCAAATTATCATTTCTTAAAATTAAATATTATATAAATATCTTAAAGTTATGAAATCGGTAAAGGTGCGGAGCCTCCTAGTTGGATCTCATAATTTTAAGATCTCAAATTATTATTTCATAAAATTAAATATTATATAAATAACTTAAAATTATGAAATCAGTAAAAAGGTGGCAGAGCCTCCTAGTTAGATCTCATAATTTTAAGATCACAAATTATCATATGAAATATAAACAAATGAAAGCGGAAATATTTAAATATAAAGATATAAATATGCGATATTATAAATGAAATTTGGATTAGCTCAGTTGGTTAAGACATGACTGGAAACACCAAGGTCTTGGGTTCAATTCATGCTCATTTCATTTTTAGTTATATATATATATTTATTTTTATTTATTTATTTTTTTTTTATATTTGAAAATTTAAGTAAATTGCAACTTCTCTTACAATTCTTATTACTTTAAAACTTCAATAATAATTATAAGTTCATAAATTTTAGAACACAAATATTTTGAGATTATTCTAGAATTTTTAGAAAATTGAAAACTTAATTAAATTGAAAACTTAAAATAATTTAGAAACTTCCCTCACCTTGATTTCTTTTGGCTACTCTTTTGGAAGACTTTGAGAAAGCTTTTGAAGGTTGAAAGAAGGTTGATTCTACTCTCAAAGTTAAATGAAATAGGTTTTTGGTGAATTTAGAAAAATTTGGAATTTTAGCAAAATAAGCTTATGGTTTTGGGAAAATTGGAAAAACTAAGATTTTGGTGTTTTGGTGCAAATGAATTCATGACTGAAGTGTTCTCAAATGATTTCTATTTATAGATGAAATAAAATTTAAAATATTATTAGTGGTAAAATTTAATATACTTAGTGGTTTTACCATAAAAATTTAATTAGAATTCTTTTTCTTTTTAGTGCACCACTAATCAGATTGGTGCTAATACCACTAATTTAGTGCATCCTTCCATCACTCTTTACATATTGCACTTATCATAATTTTCATAATTTTTCTTGTTCACATTTTCTCTCGTACTCATTATATACATTATCAGATAGGCCTATTAGCTCAGTTGGTTAAAGCATTCTGCTACTAACCTGAAGGTTGCAGGTTTGAGTCCTGCATGTGACATTTTAATTTTAAAATTTTTTAAACAATAAACTAGTACTTAATATATATCTTATATTTTATAAAAGTATCAAACAAATGTAGTAGCTTAGTTGGTTAAAGTGGTGGCTTAATAACTTGTAGGTTGCAGGTTTGAATCCTGCATGGGTCATTCTAAGTTTATTTTATTTTTTTTTAGTAATAAAAATGTCAAACAACAAATTTATTTTTTTATTACATTTTTATTTAGAAATGTAATCATAATTTTCTCAAATTACGTAATAATATTGCTACCCAATGATAAATTATTTTTGAATTACATTTTCTGTCTAATCAAATTATAACAGTAAATAGTTAATATGCACATTTTTATAGAATTTTTAGTAAATGTTTTAACTACGAAATTATTTATGAAAATTAATTTTGAGGGTGTTACAACTCTCCCCCCCTAAAAAGAAATTTCGTCCTCGAAATTTACCTCATTGAAATAATGTAGGATAGCTTTTCTGCATCTCACTTTCCAATTCCCATGTTGCATCATCCGTTCTCCAGATAACCTTTACTAAAGGAATATCTTTTCCCCTTAAGGTTTTGATTCTTCTATCCTCAATTCTTATTGGTAATGCTTCATAGGTTAGATTATCCTTTATTTGTATGTCATCTAACTCAATTACATGTGATGAATCAGGAATGTATTTACGAAGTTGTGAAACATGAAAGACATTATGAAGATTAGAAAGAATTGGGGGTAAAGCAATTTGGTAAGCCACAGGGCCTACTCTTTTTATTATTTGGAAGGGACCAATGAAACGCGGTGAAAGTTTTCGGGATTTTAAAACTCTTCCAATACCAGTCCATGGATTTACCCTTAAGAATACGTGATCACCAACATCAAATTCCAAATCTTTTCTTCTTTTGTCATGATAACTTTTTTGTCTACTTTGTGCCGTTCTCATTTTTCCTTGAATTAACTTAATCTTTTCGATGTTTGTTGTACAATATCGAGGTCCTAAAATTAAACTTTTTCTGATTTAGTCCAACACAAAGGAGTTCTACATTTTCTTCCATATAAAGCTTCAAAAGGTGCCATACCAATGGAAGAATGAAAACTATTATTGTAGGTAAATTCTATCAAAGGCAAAAAGTCTACCCAACAACCCTTATGTTCTAAAACACAAGCTCTCAATAAATCCTCTAAAGATTGGATTGTTCTTTCGGTTTGTCCATCGGTTTGGGGATGATAGGCTGAACTTAATTTTAATTTGGTGCCTAAAGCTTTATGTAAACTCTCCCAAAATCTTGAAGTAAATCTAGGGTCTCTGTCGATACAATACTAGATGGTACACCATGTAATCTTACAATCTCACCTATGTACAATTTAGTTAATTTTCTAAAGAATACCTAATATTAATAGGAATAAAATATCGAGACTTAGTTAAACGATCTACTATAACCCAAATTGAATCAAATCCCCTAGGGGCTTCTTGGCAAAGCTACCACAAAATCCATAGATATGCTATCCCATTTCCATTGTGGTATTTCTAAAGGTTGCAATAAACCTGAGGGTTTCTGATGTTCAATTTTAACCTTTTGACAAATTAAACAAGAATACACATATTCACAAATTTCTTTCTTCATTCGAGGCCACCAAAACATGGTTTTCAAATCTTTGTACATCTTAGTGGCACCAGGATGAATACTTAATTTGCTTTTATGCTTCCTCCAAAATTGTTTTTCTAACTTCTATTATATTAGGAATACAAATTCTATCTTGAAACCTCAAAATACCATCCATTCCAATCTTAAACTCACTACTTTTTCCTTGATTCAAAATTTCCATTTGAGTTTTGAAAAGGATCAAATTCTTGATTCGTCTAATTTCTTCCAAAAATGTGTTAGAAATTTGTAAAGCTCCTAATCTAATACTCGTATTAGTAGTTTCACACACTAAACTAAGATCTCGAAATTGTTCTAATAAATCCATTTCTCTAATCATCAGTAAAGACATAATCAAAGACTTCCTACTTAAAGCATCTGCTACCACATTAGCCTTTCCGGGATGGTAATTAAGTTCAAAATCATAATCCTTTAAAAATTCCATCCATCTTCTTTGTCTCATGTTTAATTCTTTTGACTAAATAAATATTTAAGGCTTTTGTGATCGCTAAATACTTCAAATCTAGTTCCATACAAATAGTGTCTCCACATCTTAAGTGTGAATACTACAGCCGCTAATTCTAGATCATGGGTTGGATAATTTTTCTCATGAATCTTAAGTTGTCTAGAAGCATATGCTACCACTTTACCATCTTGCATCAATACTCCTCCTAAACCCATTTTAGATGCATCACAATACACTACAAAAGGTTCTTTGGGATCAGGTAGAGTTAATCGGAGCAAGTGGTCAATCTTTCCTTTAGAGTTTGAAAACTATCCTCACATTGAGTTGTCCAAATAAATGTCTGATTCTTTTTAGTCAAGGTAGTCAAAGGCAAAGCTATTTTAGAAAAATCTTTAATAAATCTCCTATAATATCCTGCTAATCCTAGAAAACTCCTAATCTCTGCTACACTTTTAGGTCTCTCCCATTCCAAAACAGATTGTACCTTACATGGATCTACAGATATTCCTCCCTGACATATCACATGACCTAAAAATTTCATTTTCTCCATCCAAAATTCACACTTAGATAATTTAGCAAAAAGTTTTCTCGTCCTTTAAAATCTGTAATACTATATTTAAGTGTTTGGCATGATCCTCCCTAGTTTTACTATACACTAATATGTCATCAATGAATACAATTACAAAATGGTCAAGATAAGGGTGAAAAATTCGGTTCATGTAATCCATAAATACTGCTGGAGCATTAGTCACTCCAAAAGACATAACTAAATACTCATAGTGCCCATAACGGCAGATCTTGAAAGCGTTTTTGGAATATCCTCGGATTTTACCCTAATCTGATGATATCCTGATCTTAAATCAATCTTACTAAAAATACAGACTCCTTTTAATTGATCCATAAGATCATCAATCCTAGGCAGTGGATATTTATTCTTAATGGTTACTCTATTCAATTGTCTATAATCTATGCACATTCTCATGGTTCCATCCTTTTTCTTAACTAACAAAACTGGAGCTCCCCAGGGTGATAAACTAGGCCTTACAAACTTGTTTACTTAACAATTCTTCAATTTGTTTCTTGACTTCTGCTAATTCTACAGAGACATTCTATATGGTGCTATGGAAATTGGTCCTGTTCTGGAACTAAATCAATGGAAAACTCTATTTCTCTTTCAGGAGGTAATTGATCCACTTCTTGAAATATCTCTGTAAAATCTTTTACTATTGGCACACCACTCACCTCATTTTCAGATTTAGTTTCATTAGCGGTGATCATGTATACTTGGATATTGTTTTCCTTTAAAGATTTTAAGACTTTATTTATGGAAACAATTTCAATATCCCTACTCACCTCCGGGTCTCGAAAAATAATTGTTTTGTCAAAGTTCAACAAAACATGATTAGTGGACAACCAATCCATACCTAAAACAACTTCAATTTGTTGAAGGGGTAAACAAATCAAATTGACACGAGAAAGTTTTATCACCAATTTTTATTTTACGATCTAGGACAGATATCGAGGTTAAAGCGAAGTCCCGGTTGGAGTATTTACTTCTAATTTAAAGTTTAATGAAGACACGGGGAGTTTCAATTTTTGTACACAAGAATATGACACAAAAAGAATGAGTAGCACTAGAGTCAAATAACACGGTTAAAGGAGTTTCATTTATGAAGCATTTACCTCGAATCAAAGGTTACGAAGTCTCGGTTCCATTAAGAGAAAAAATTCTTCCTTGAGCCTTCGGTTTTTGGACGGATTTTCGGACATGCTTCCTTTTCCTCGACAATCTTTTGCTAGATGTCCCTTTGTGTTACATTTGTAGCACCAGTTGCACGATGAAGCAGAGTGTCCAAATTCTCCACACTTAAAACACTTGACATTAACAGGATTAGATTCACGATTTCTCATAGGAGCTTTAGAAAAATTCCCAGGAGAACGTTCCTTAAATCCTTGAGAAGCTTGGTATGGTTTCCCTTTATTTTCGAACCCAAATCTTTTATTTTTAATGGGTCCACCAATATTTTTATTTTTATAATATACAGCTCTAGCACGAGAATCCTCATCATATATTCTACACATATTTACAAGCATTGGAAATTGGTGAATACCTTGATAATTTATAGCCTGTTTTATTTCAGGACGCAAGCCATTTAAAAATTTAACACATTTTGACCTTTCACCATCTTTTCCATGGTAGTGTGTAGAATATCTGACTAGATCCTCAAACCTAACCGCATACTCAGCTACTGTTAAGTTCCCTTGTTTTAATTCCAAAAACTCCATTTCTTTTTTATTCCTTATATCTTCAGGAAAATATTTTTCTAAAAACAATTCCTTAAATTCTCCCCATTTTATTGTTTCTCCTTCCTTCGCTTCATACTGGTAAGCATTTTCCCACCAATATTCTGCCTCATCCACCAACATATGAGTTACGAAAATTACCTTTTTATCCTTAGAACATCCCATTACCCGAAAGATTTTCTCAATTTCCCTTACCCATCGTTGAGCACCTTCAGGGTCATATCCACCTCCAAAAGTAGGCGGATTATTCCTCTGAAAACGCTCCAGACCACGATATTCATTATGTTCGTTGTTGTTCCTATTTTGACTTCCAATTGCTTGGGCAAGTTTTTCGAAAGTGCCTCAAGCAATTGCCTTATCATTTCCTCCTCCCATCTATTATTATTACGAGAAAATAAAATCACAAAGCACATCAACTAACAATCACACAAGAATATAGAGCACATAAACAAACAATCATATACTCCACCTTATAACTTCTACCAATCATTTAATCACAACAAAAATATGGTTAGCTCAAAATTCACAAGTCCAAGAAAACATCCGCTTCGATACCAACCGTAACGCCATTGTTTTTCATTGCTTAAATATTTTCCTTTTTATCTATTTATTATTATTATTTGAAAATGTTTCCCTTCATTTAGATTTCTTTAAATAAAATTTTAAAATAATTTCCCTTGCTAAAAAAAAATGTCACCAAAATAAAACACATCACATAGATCACATCGTAATCATACATCAAAAGTTATTTACAAAATGTCACATAAGTACGTAATATTGTGATAATTATAATATACATATTATTCACAAAAATCCTCATGTTTGCTTATCCTTCGTTCACATCTCCAATAGATTTATCCTGTTAATCTGCTCCCCCAATTAAAATTTAGGATCATCACGGGTGTCAAACCACACGGACACAAACACGCAAGTGGTAAGTTCCAAAAATCTTAATAAAAATACATATCATATAAAATTATCAATATAATACATATCATAATCAAATAAATAAAGAATGAATTATGACTTAAATGAAATTTCTATATGATGCATGCTCCATCCTCAACTCCAAAAATATGCAATGTGGTACCATCTCAGATAATACGACATCATCATCGTAAAACTTACCGACCGGTTGGGATTTCACGGTGGTGCATAGAATCTCATAAACAATCATGTGATCATCATGAATTAAATGAATTCTCACTATAAAAATCCCCCAAGTCGGCATCCCACCTAGACGCACGGATTAAGTTATTATCTGCACCTCTAATCGAGGCCACCTCTTTTGAGGCATGCATGAATGAATGAAAACTTATCTCCCTTTCTAAAAATCTCATTTAAAACAACACCAATCTTGTTGATATTACAAGTCCATTCCATCATTATATTTTATATTATGGGTTAATAATTTATAGTATAATAATCATAGTTTTCATCACAATCTTCAACGTGCATAGCATAGGTAATTAATCACAGTCTCAATCATCAACCAAATTCAAGAAAAAGGTAAACATACACAATCCAAGTCATTATCCAAATATACGTCAAAAGTCATTCACATTCAAATCAAATTTTCCAATTACTCTTTAAAATTGTTAAAAATCTTCATAAAATTACGTATTATATAAATAACTTAAAGTTATGAAATCAGTAAAGGTGGCAGAGCCTCCTAGTTAGATCTCATAATTTTAAGATCTCAAATTATCATTTCATAAAATTAAATATTATATAAATATCTTAAAGTTATGAAATCAGTAAAGGTGGCAGAGCCTCCTAGTTGGATCTCATAATTTTAAGATCTCAAATTATTATTTCATAAAATTAAATATTATATAAATAACTTAAAATTATGAAATCAGTAAAGGTGACAGAGCCTCCTAGTTAGATCTCATAATTTTAAGATCACAAATTATCATATGAAATATAAACAAATGAAAGCGGAAATATTTAAATATAAAGATATAAATATGCGATATTATAAATGAAATCTGGACTAGCTCATTTGGTTAAGACATGATTGGAAACACCAAGGTTTTGGGTTCAATTCATGCTCACTTCATTTTTAGTTATATATATATATATATTTTTATTTATTTATTTATTTATTTATTTTTATATTTGAAAATTTAAGTAAATTGCAAATGAATTCATGGCTGAAGTTTTCTCAAATGGTTTCTATTTATAGATGAAATAAAATTTAAAATATTATTAGTGGTAAAATTTAATATACTTAGTGGTTTTACCATAAAAATTTAATTAGAATTCTTTTTCTTTTTAGTGCACCACTAATCAGATTGGTGCTAATACCACTAATTTAGTGCATCCTTCCATCACTCCTTACATATTGCACTTGTCATAATTTTCACAATTTTTCTTGTTCACATTTTCTCTCGTACTCATTCTATACATTATCAGATAGGCCTATTAGCTCAGTTGGTTAAAGCATTCTGCTACTCCTGCATGGGTCATTCTAAGTTTATTTTATTTTATTTTTATTTTTTATTTTTTATTTTTTATTTTTTTTTATTTTTTTTTAATTCTTAAAATATTTCTCAAATCAAATATAAAATAAGATTTCTTAATAATAATATAATTAAAACAATAAATTTTCAGTAATTCGAAATATAAAATAATATTTGAAACATCAAATAGTAATAAAAATGTCAAACAACAAATTTATTTTTTTATTACATTTTTATTTAGAAATGTAATCATAATTTTCTCAAATTACGTAATAATATTGCTACCCAATGATAAATTATTTTTGAATTACATTTTCTGTCTAATCAAATTATAACAGTAAATAGTTAATATGCACATTTTTATAGAATTTTTAATAAATGTTTTAACTACGAAATTATTTATGAAAATTAATTTTGAGGGTGTTACATACATCAAGACGATATTTTCTGAAATAATACCTCTTTATAAAAAGAATTGTTACATCAATGTGATGTAAACCTTATACAATGTTACAAAGGTATACAGAAAACCAAAGTTCTAAATAAAATACATGTATGTGCTATACAAATTAATAAAGAATCAATACAATACAAAAAAAATTTTGCTCCCCCTCAGACGATGTAGGCTCCCTTAGCATAGCAACTACTCCTTTTCTTCCTTTCTAAGATACTCTCCCCCTTGGGTTGAGAATCATCAAAAACATGATCAAGAAGAAGGCTTAGGCCTCTTTTGAACAAGGCTCATGACAATCTCCTTCAGCTGCTGCATCTCAGATGTTAGAGAGGCTTGATTATCCTCAAGTTCTTTGTTCTTTTGCTTCAGATGCTCGCAGTTCTCTTCTAAGGCATCATATTTACGCTTTAGAGTATTATACTCATCAGCGTCCCTTGTGTCATCCTCAGTAACCTTCACCCTATCATCAATCTCCACAAGCGGTGTTTGAGGCTCTTCCACGATAGGTATAGAGTCATCTATGATAAACATTGTTGGAGTCCTCTTCAGACGTAGAGTGAAGAGTGGAAGAGTGAGGCACGCAGTGAAGTCTCTTTCCCATTGCCAAGTGAACATCTTAGTGGGAATAGAGAGCTCAAGAACTGGATGCTCCTGTGATGGATGTGTATAAGCAAAGGCTTCTCCAGGATACACCCTGCCACAGATTATGGAATCTTCATCAAATGAAGTTCCAGAACAGCACGCAGAGGTGGCTTCATGATCTTCTATCATCCTTTGAATCTTTAGATTGATAGGTCTTGAGGCATAGGTTTGAAGAGATTTGAGATGCGAGTATGCAGCAGACGGATGTCTCCGGGGGATGTGCCTTGCAAACTTGAAGGATCTGGAGACAGACGGAGTCTTCTTCTCTTTTCCTTTAGCCAAAAACTTGACCAAGCAAGGTCGTTTTCGGTCTAAGACAATTGAAAACTTGGTTTCGTCTGAAACCAGAGAAGAGAATTGGGATCCTACCATGAATGGACAGTCTCTCCTCTCCTTCTTTGCTCTCCTTTCAATGTGATAGAAGGAAGTTGATCTAGTTTTTTCTTCCCTTCTATAAGCACTGGCCATCAATTTGAATGTCATGTTGTAGTCTTCAAGAAGAGCATGAGCAAACTCTTCGGGGTCTTCGAATTCGTTGAGGAGGATGGAGTAGCGGGGGCAGATGCCTGAACAGTGAGGTCTTGTCTAGGGAAGAACAATTTCAAGAGTATGTCCTAGACCTACATACTCTGTTTGATTCATGGGAATTGTGAAGGGTACAGGATCATGATGGTCAATGGCGTCCAGATGCCAGTGTGAGCAATCCTTTGGCTCATAGATGGTGGAGCTAGGATCTCCATATCTGCAGTGGTGAAATGCAAGAGCGTTGATTTCATGTTGAACCTTCCACTTGATGTTTTCTCTGAAAGGGATGTGGGGTTCATAGCCAAGAGTTGGTCCTTCAACCACCGACTCAGCTAGATGATCCTTGTACCTGTTTATTCCTTCTAAACCCTTGATGTCTAAGGAGTCCAGTTTATTCCAAATCAGACGCTTCAGCCATTCGCGTTGCTCTTGAGGAGTGTAGATGAAATCTTCTTTGAAATCTACTAGCTTTAGGGATTTTTGATAGACGATGGGGTTGACAAATCTCCCAAGTTGAAATCCCTTTTGCCTTCTGTACCGATAGGGATTCCTCAACTCAATGTAAGGAGTGTCCTTTATAAAACAGTCTTCATCATCTGCCAAGTAACCATCTTTAGCAGACTCAGACGGTTCATCATCATTGGAGATATCTTCAATCTTCTCTCCAAAAATCCAGTCAGGCTTAACTGGTCCTTCAACACAAGAGCTTTCAGCAAAACATCTCATGACTAATTCGTTGAGGAACGAATAGTCCGTCTTGTGCTTGGGTGGTAGATCTTCAGGATTGATGACTTCGGCATGAGATCTCACCCATGATGCATCCACCTTTATTACATCCATATGTTCTTCATCAGACGAAGAACTTATGTCTTCAATAAGTATTTCTTCAGACGGAATCTCCATCGTCTGTTGGTGGGATGCTTCTTCAGACGCAGCAGGTATCGTCTGATCAAAGGCAGCGTTGAGAGGAGACGTAACAATAGGATCAGACACATTTGTCCTATGTTCATCTTGGAGTGTTGATGTAGAAACCTCCATAGTTGAGACTTCATCATTAAGCATGGTCTCCAATTCCTCTGCCAACTAAGCATTATCCTTCTGGATCTGGGCAGTTTCTTCACTGTTCATGCCCTCTGAAGTTGCTGGAGCAGACGCACCTTCAGATGATCCAATACCCTTAACGCTTTCAAGAAAAATTCTTTCTCTTTCAGCTTGAAGCAGCATAGAGACCCTCATAGCCTCTTTTAGTTGTTTTGCTTCGTCTGTTTCTCCAACAACCACAGACGCAAGCTTTTGCTTCAATTTTTCTTTGCCTTTGGCAGCCTTTTGAATAGCGACCTCTCTGGCTCATGCTTTCTCTTCGGCTGCTTTCTTCTGCTTTTCTTCGCCTGAAAGGATTCTAACAGAAGAAACACCTTTAGACGATAGCCTAGCCCCTTCATCTTCACTTGGGGATATCGTCTTCCCTTACGTCTTAGCCGCAACGTGCTTTATTCTGATAGTCCTCTTCTTCTTCTTAAGAGGCTTTTCTAGAGCATCTTCAAAAGGGACTTCAGATATAACCACGAGTGGAAGAGGTAAGGATGTTTGGGTTTGTGTTTGGGTTAGTGTTTTGGTTTTGGCGCGTTTGATGCGAGCTCTGTGAGGGGGTTCTTTGGTGATTGGTGAAAGGGGAACTTGTTCTTCACTCGCAGTGTGATGAAGGAAGCCAGGGTGCTTCCTTTGACTTCCTTGCCTTCTTTGTGCCAAACAACGCCAGTGGCATCAAAGCCTTGGTTGATAATGATTTTGGAGAAGAGAGTGGCGTAGGGAATACTGCTCTTCCTACGGATGTTCCTATTTCTTAAAGCACTTATCCAGTGGTTAAGAATGATGTGAGGGAGACTCATCCTTGCTTTCCTCGGACAGTAGAAGATGCAAAACCTGTCTAGAGTACTCACATTGTCTCGTGAGCCAGTTCTGGGTGTGAAGATGTTGTAGAGAAGGTTGTGGATGATTCTTGCAGTGGGACAAAGATTCCCTGATCTAAAAAACTTGGGATCTTCAGGGTTGCGGTTCTTTCCGTAGATAATCTTGTCCACGTGTTCTTCAGACTCCATCCTCATCCAGTCAGCGATGTAAAAGCGCCCTTCTGCCTTGCAGTTCCCA
The DNA here is from genome assembly GCA_026586105.1 of Hylodesmum podocarpum. Lineage (NCBI taxonomy): Eukaryota > Viridiplantae > Streptophyta > Magnoliopsida > Fabales > Fabaceae > Hylodesmum > Hylodesmum podocarpum. The sequence goes on from JALJEV010001371.1 coordinate 3,119,969, forward strand.
GCTTCAGCAATGGAGTCTATTGTGATAATATACTCCTTATTGTCAATGGTACCTACAATACCATCATCAAATTCCTTTGCGTCACTCCAGAACTCAGCATAGGCCTCCATCAGCCATGGCCCTCTCATCTCTGCGAATTCCATCCATCCATTGTGTACCAGCATCTTTGCTACTCTGTCGGAGATGCTCTCAATGGTGTCTCTCGATATCCACTTGTTGGGTAAGAAGAGATCTTGCGCGAAGAAAGTTGCTTCGGTTGCCTTGATATTCTTGGCGACCATTGTTAAGTTTGAAAAAGAGAGAGTTAAGTTGTGTGAGTAGAATATTCAGAGAAAGTGTGAATGCAGTAAAGAATACAAATGTGAACTTTAAGAATATTTATAGTCAAAGCTAAAACGGTTGTGATTCATCAGACGAAAGAATTTTAAACCACCCCTGATTTGACATGTCCCCATCAGACGAAAGAATTTTAAACCGCTCCTGATTTGACGTGTCCCCATCATTGCCCTTTTAATGATTGATTTGACTTCTGCAATTCACAGCGTGTGCTTTTCAAAGTTCTAGAATAGTGCAATAAATGACAGACACATTTATTGCTACTTTTAATTTGTCCCTGCACACTTAACTTTAAAATAATTAAATAATATCCTTGCGTCTGTTGAATTTCCTCAGACTGATTCAACTTGATCAGACGCAAAGTTTCGTCTTAACACGAAAAGATATACGAAGGTACAGACGAAATGAAATGCTCGGACGAAAGAGAAAACTTAATCAATTAAAGAGATAATTCCCAAATTTTCTTTAATGAAATTAAAGCGAGTTTCGTGTAAAGCTTTTGTAAAGATATCTGCCCATTGAAAATCAGTTTGAACAAACTGTACATTGAAAATACCTTTTTGAACATAATCTCTTATAAAATGAAATTTGATTTCAATATGCTTGACTTTTGAATGTTGAATAGGATTTTTTCTGAGATTTATTGCACTTGTATTATCACAAAATACTGGTATTTGAGTTTCAAACCTGGAGTAATCCTCAAGTTGATGTTTTACCCAAAGTAGTTGTGAGCAACACCCAGCCGCAGCAATATATTCTGCTTCAGTGGTTGAGAGTGCAACGGAGTTTTGCTTCTTGCTTGACCAAGAGATTAGTGATGAACCAAGAAATTGGCATCCACCACTTGTGCATTTTCTCTCCACTTTATCTCCAGCATAATCAGCATCACAATAACTACTTAAATTGAATCACAACTTTTCTTAAAAAAGAGAGAGAGAGATTAGTGGTTCCAATAAGATATCTTAAAATGCGTTTAACAGCTTGTAAATGTGATTCTCTAGGATCAGATTGAAAACGTGCACATAGACAGACACTAAACATAATGTCAGGTCTACTAGCAGTGAGATAGAGAAGAGATCCAATCATACCTCTGTATACCGTCTGATCAACGGTCTTACCTGATTCATCTTTATTGAGACTGGCTCCAGATGAATGCATGGGAGTTTTCATTGGTTTGGCATTTTCCATTTTGAATTTCTTTAGAAGTTCCTTAGTATACTTTTGTTGATGAATATATATGCCTTGTTTAGTCTGTTTGATTTGAAGTCCTAAGAAAAACTTCAGTTCTCCCATCATGCTCATCTCGAATTCTTCCTGCATTAACTTAGAGAAATCATTGCACAAGGATTCGTTAGTTGCTCCAAAGACTATATCATCTACATATATTTGGACAATAATAAAGTCTTTTGAAACGCTTTTCTTGAAGAGAGTAGTATCAACCTTCCCTCTTGAAAATCCATTTTGAAGAAGAAAGGAACTAAGTCTTTCATACCAAGCTCGAGGAGCCTGTTTAAGACCATATAATGCCTTTTTTAGTTTAAAAACATGATTTGGTTGAGATGAACTCTCAAATCCAGGAGGTTGTCTTACATATACTTCCACTTCAATAAAACCATTTAGAAAAGCACTTTTTACGTCCATTTGATATAGGATGATATTCTTATGAGCAGCAAAGGCAAGTAAAATTCTAATTGCTTCCAGTCTAGCTACAGGAGCAAAAGTTTCTGCGAAATTTATACCTTCTTGTTGATTATAGCCTTGAGCTACTAATCTTGCTTTGTTTCTTACCACTTTTCCGTCTTCATCAAGTTTATTTCTGAATACCCATTTGGTTCCAATGATACTTTTGCTTCTTGGTTTCTCTACCAAAGTCCAAACATCGTTTCTGGTAAACTGATTTATCTCTTCTTCCATAGCCAAAATCCAGTCATTATCTTTTAGAGCTTCCTCAATATTCTTGGGCTCTATATTTGACACGAGAGCATATCCAGACGATTCTTTTAGTTTGGATCTAGTTTGAACACCTTGATGTCTATCTCTAATGATAATATCTTCTGTGTGGTTTGATACAAACTTCTATGTTCTCACAGTGGTTTGATCTTCATGTTGGTGAGTATCAGACGAAGAGGGTTCGTCTGTGTTTCTATCGTCTGCTCTTGTGTCTGTTCTTCCGTCTGACTCAGGTTGATCATTTGGACTTGAATTTTGACCAGAAGGGTTAATCTGCAAATTATCAAATAAATTTTCTAGGTCTGATATTTCCTTATCAGCCTTTGAGTTATCTTGGAATTTTACATGAATTGATTCCTCTACAACTTGCATCTTAGAGTTAAATACTCTATAGGCCTTAGACGTATTGGAATATCCAAGTAAAAATCCCTTCACGACTTTTGAATCAAATTTGCCAAGTTGATCTTTGGTGTTTAAGATGAAACATTCACATCCAAAAGGATGGAAGTAAGAAATGTTGGGTCTTCTTCCTTTCCATAGTTCATATGGAGTCTTATTCAATATTGGTCTTATCAATATTCTGTTTTGAATATAACAGGAAGTATTAATTGCTTCTGCCCAATAATATTTTGGAAGAGAGCTTTCATGCAACAAAGTTCTAGCCATTTCTTGTAAGGTACGATTTTTCCTTTCCACAACTCCATTTTGCTGAGAAGTTCTTGGAGATGAAAAATTGTGAAAGATGCCATTTTCAAAACAAAAGGCATTGAACTCAGAATTTTCAAATTCTGTTACATGATCGCTCCTAACACACGCAATACATATTCCTTTTTCTTTTTGAACACGTTTGCAGAATATTTCAAAAACACTGAATGACTCATGTTTATGTGCTAGGAAGTATACCCATGTGAATCTAGTATAGTCATCTATAATTACAAATCCATATCTCTTTCCTCCAAGACTTTCAGTCTGAGTAGGTCCAAAGAGATCAATATGTAACAGTTCTAGCGGTCTTGTTGTGGAAACAACATTTTTTGATTTAAAAGAAGCTTTGAGTTGTTTCCCATGCTGACAAGATTCACACAGACGATTGGATTTCCAAGATATTTTCGGCAAACCTTTTACAAGATCCTTTTTAAAAATTTTCGAAATATACTTGAGACTTAAATGTCCAAGCTTTTTGTGCCAAATATCTCGTTCATCATCTGCTGAAATCAAATATGTTACATTCTGATCACTAAGGTCAGAAAGGCAAACCTCATAAAGGTTATTCCTTCTTTTCCCAATAAATAGAATGGATTTGTCTTTATTTTTGACTATACATTCATCTGAGTTAAAAGCTACTTCATATCCACTGTCACAAAATTGACTTATGCTAAGTAGATTGAAGTTAAGACCTTTAACATAAGACACATTTTAGATAAGAGGATTGGGTGTCTTACCAACAGTCCCAATGCCTAAGATTTTACCTTTCCCTGTACCATATGATACAGATCCTTTACTTGGTCTGAGATCTTGGAACATAGACAGGTCTCCCGTCATGTGTCGTGAGCACCCACTGTCTAGGTACCAGCTTGAAGTCTTCTCTTTTCCTATTAAGGATGTCTGCAACAGGAATAATGAGTGACTTTGGTACCCAAATCTTTTTGGGTCATTCTTTGTTAGTGAAAGAAGATTTCTTCTTGTTTAAGGTTCTTTTATCTTTTCTATAATTATTTGGAACCTTATTATAATTTTTAATCTTCTTTTTATGAGCAGACGAAACTTGTTTTTCATTTTGTCTGACTCTTTAACATAACCAAGTCCACTCTTGTCAGACGGAAATCTCCCATATTTTAAAATATTTTCTAGCACGGAGGATCCCTCAATGAACTTTGTTAAATCTTTGAGTAAGGATTCATTTTCTTTCTTCAATCTTTCAATTTCAGAAATAAAATTATCCTTTTCAGACTCAGATGATTTTTCATCTGATACCTCTTTTAGCAGTAACTCATTTTCAGTTCTCAAAGTAGCATTTTCTTCCAAAGTTTGTTTTAACTTGACTTTGCATACTTTGTATTGCTTAGCAATAAAATGTGAGTTGGCCAAAAGTGTATTGTATGAAATTTCTTCTGATTCTAACTCAGACTCAGATGAGGAGGATGAAGAAGTTTCAGATTCAGTTACCTCTGATGAGACGGTGTCTCCAGCCATGAGGCAGATATTCGCAGTTTCTTCTTCTTCAGTGGATTCCTCTGACCTTTCGCTATCAAGGTCTTCCTAAGTCACTAGACTTTTCTTACCCTTGTCTTTGCGAGGATTCCATCTTTTCTTTAATCTTGGACACTCTGATCTCATGTGTCCAGGTTTTCTACATTCATAGAAAATAACTTCTGAGCTCTCCTCCTTGCTTGATGATTTTTCAGGGAGCTTTCTTTCCTTCTTCTTAAAGAAGCGTTGACCTCTCCCCTTTTCATCATCATCTTCTTAAAGCGTCTGGCCATGAGAGAAATCTCATCATCAGACGATTCATCAAACGAATCAGATTCAGTGGTGTCAGCTTTCAAAACTTTGTGCTTCTTCTTTCTTTCTTTCTTAGGAGTTTCCTCCTTTGTTGTGTTGTTGACAGACGGAAGAGCTATTGGTTCTTAAACCTTGATCTTGTCTCTTTTGCACAAGAGTACCTCATGTACTCTCAAAGCTCCTATTAACTCGTCAAGAGTTAATGTCTTCATATCACGTCTGACTGAGATGGCAATGGACATAGCTTCCCATGGAGGAGGAAAACTGTCCAATATCTTCATGTTGTTTTGAGCTTTGGTGAAGGTAATATCCAGCGCAGTGAGTCCATTCAATATCGTTTGGAATCTACCAAACATCATATCGATAGATTCTTCTTTCTTCATTGAGAACATCTCATATTCTCTTTGAAGAGTATTCTTTCCTCATTCGCACATCCTCGTTCCTTCATAGGAAATTTTGAGGGCATCCCAAGTTCCTTTAACTGTTTTGTATGCACAAAATCTCTTGTATTTTGTCCTTGATAATGCACACATGATGGCATATCTGGCTTTGTTGTTGAGTTCCATAAGCGAGAATTCTTTATTTTCCCATTCAACCTCAGGTTTGACAATAGGGATCTTTCCTTGAGTTATGATGTTCCACAATCTGTACTGTGTGGATTTGATGTACATCTCCATCTGATCCGCCCAGTAAGGGTAGTCATCACCAGAGAACGCCGGTGGCTTGTTCATGGATGACCCTCCAGATAAGAACGAAGGTCCTTGAGACTCCATCCAGGATCTTTTTCTCTAGCAGCTGTAAAGCGCTCAACCTTTAGAGGTTGAGCTCTGATACCAAACTGTAAAAGAAAGAACACAAGAATGGAGGGGGTTGAATTGTGTTTTATTTAAAAATTTCCCTTTCGTCTGGTGGGTTTAAATATGTTCGACGAAGTATTACTTAATCTTCAAGAATTGTTTTTAAGAAAGATATGTTATAGCTTAATTATCCCCGTTAGTCAAACACTTAAGAAGATAAGTACACAACTATTTTTATATTGGTTCGTCTACACAAGACTACGTCCAGTTACCTAGCAACCACTGAGTTTTCACTACTAACCGTGAAATGGTTACAAGTATTATTTGCACCCAGCCACTTCTGGCTATAACAAGATATTCTTTGAACACAGCCTTCGCAGGCTAAACAACAAAGGTATTCTTTGAACAACCTGCCTCCTCAGGCTAAACTACCACACAAGTGGATTTTAAAAAGATATTTTAAAATCAGAAAGATTCCTCTTCGCAGAGAAGGTTTTATAATGAAGTACAAAAGATATAGTGAGCGAAATCACAGTAGATTGAATACTAAAAGTGTGTTCGCCAACTGAACTTTGAATAAGTGAAGTCTTTAAATAGGCAACGTCTTCAGATATTCGTTAGACACGGAAGAATGCCGTTGAACATTTTCCTCGAGAGCTTCCAAAAGGTGTCAGATAGTACTTGAGTGATTGATGGCGTGTGCAACGGATGTAGATAGCGTGCGCAATACTTTTTCTGACATGTACAGAGACTTTGACAAAAAGGTGAAGACCTTTTCGAGTTGCATGTGTAAGTGCTAATCCCCATACTGATCTTGGATGCTTCTAATGAGTACTTCTTAAGATTTGAAATCTTGGCGCGAGTGACTCATACTTTGCTTCACTTCTTAGACAGACGATAAACTTCTTCAGTTTAAGAGATTTCGTCTTATCCTATCGTCTGATGAATTGACTTGAGACAGACGAATGACTTCAACTTTGAAGGGTCATCTTCCGTCTGTACTTGTTTCGTCTGACTTGCTTGCTGATGTTCCGTCTGGGAAAATTTCGTCTGTCTTGTAATAATCAAAATTTTATATATGTTAATCATCTTGATCTAACAGTTAATCATCTTGATCTAACACACGTCAACCAATTCATAATATATAAACAACACGCATAAAATGATGTAAGTGAAGCAACAAAAGGAATACAATGGAAGGTGTTCTCGCTGGATTCTGAGGTGGCCCGAGCTCAGCTCGGCCCTGAGAATTCCGGCGGCGTGGGGGGTGGGAACCCTCGTTGATTTGTATGAGTAATTTAGGTTTTATTTCATATGTCGATTTTTAGTCCTCTATTGGTATTTATAGGTATCATAATTAGGGTTCCATATTCGTGGATTTCGTGGGGAATGTTGCTTCAGGCCCAAGAATCCCGAAATATCAGGTAAGAGTTATTGTCCAGATTTGTTCTGTTTATGTTCAGCTCGACCCGGTCAGTGAGGTGAGCCCGGCATCATGGGGGATGAGCTCGGTGCTCAACCTCAGCCCAGTACAGAAGGGAATTACAACAACACAATAATTGGTGGAATTCTACAATAAACACACAAACAATTAACTAACAGGAATTTCATCCAACCAAAAACCATAACAGTATACCAATTCAGGAATTAATGATACAATTAATCCTATCAAACAAGGCTGACAAAGATCCCTAACCAATTTCAATCCAAAATCAGTTAAATAGGAATACAACCAGAACAACTCTCAAGGATACACGATTACCACTAAACGTTCCCATTATTATCAACAATAGTAGATCTACCCATACTAATTAAATAAGTAATCATCATCTAATTAATTGTAAACTTTAGACTTAACAATAAATTTATAAATCTTACTTTCTATTATCATCATTATATTTTTTTATCATCATTATATTTTTTCTTATAAACCTGAAAATAAGAGAAGCCGTGAATTTGAAGTTTCATAATAATTTCCTCTTAGATGGCCTAAAGTAGTTTACCTACAGTACCTTACAAATTCAACTACGAATTCAACGACACTCCAATCATAAAAAGGAAGGAATGTTTAATGCTATTGATAATAGTTAATATTGATCAAATGGTATACAAGAGTTTTCATATCATATTTTCCTTGACAAAATTGTATTACAGGATAACCAGTTAAATGAGTCAGATATGTATACAATAACATAAAGAATGACTATAAAAAAATGATATTTATCGAACTCGTAGTTCTTCTTTGGTATTACCGCCAATATTCTTGCAGTGGCTAAAACCCCTTCCCCTTCCGCATCCAGCAAAACCAAATCCAAAACACTCACACCCAATCCAACAACATCACACACAGTACATAGAAGAAAAAAATAGGAATCAACCAAGCCAAAAAGAACAACAACAAAATTAAAACAAGAGATCTCCCTTTGCGAGAAAGAAAATAGACGAATTCAAAATATTCAATTTATATTAAATAAACAAAGGGAAAATGTGGGAATAACTCATTGTTGTTATTATTAAATAGAGAATCACCCAAACATATATTTGTCAGAAAGAATAATTGGTTGATCCAAAAATAATAAGAACAACAAAACATCAAGGACAAAAAGGGAGCACAGTAACACAAGTGAAAGGGGCCAACAATAACATAAAAAGAATCAAATTAATTAAATAAACATAAATAGAAAATAATGCATTATTATTATTATTAAAATTGAAAACACCCTGACCTGAGTGTGAATTGATCATGTGCAAGAAAAAAAATTGAGATGAATAAGATCCTAATTCTTAGTCAGAAATTTTGATCTCCTTTGTTGGGGAAAAGTTTGTAAACATGGGACGAGAGGGGTACGTCAGAGTGAATGGAAAAGAGAACCACTCCCTTGAAATATCTCAACCCGAGATATTTTATTTTATTTTATTTATTTACCCACTCACTTGAATCTTAACCGTTCCTTCAAGATATTTTGATTTATTCTATTTTATTTTTATTTTATTTACTTAATTATTTTATTTTATTATTATTTTTTAAAAAAATTGGGTCGTTATAGTCAACATTTCTATTGTGGACATCTTTAGTCAACTTTGAATGCAACAAAGAATTTCTCTCGAAATGAGTGAGCGCTCTCTTAGAGTTTTCTTATGAGACCTTTGAATCTTATCAATGGACCTTGATCCATAGTGGCGATTCCTTAATTTGAGCTTATTGATTTAATTATGGCGCTCTCCATCTTCTATCTTCTCCATTTTTGATTTCTTTCTTCACCCTTTTGTGTTAACCGTGAGCTATCATTTCTTTACCTTGAGTTATTTCGCTGTTTTGGTATTGATGATTGCTTGGTGAATGAAGATTGAAACATTTCCTTACAAATTCATGGAGCTTTCATCTCAAATCACCATGAGTTTGTATCACTTCACCAATACAAAGTCCCTCAACTATGGTGCATGGGTGTATGCTAAACCAACCCCTAGAAAGATAGTCCCCGACAAAAAATCAAGGAAACACCAGGAGTATAAATTCATATCACGTAAGTGACCCTTTAAAAGAAAAGTAATTACTTTAGTGTGAGGTCCATTGATCCAAATGCTCTTGAATTCATCCTCAATGAGAAGACACTTCCTGAATTTGGGCTTGAGAGGAGAATCATTGTCTTCCGACTTTTCTTTTCCTTTGGCCAACAACTAGATCTGACAAGAGCGAATCTTATCCAAGGAAATGTAGAATTGGGTGTTTGAGTGAGCTAAGCAGAAGAATTGTGAGCCAATGAACTTAGGAACATTTTGTCTTCGTGCTCAACCTTTCGTCTAATAATATGCAGTGAAATTTGACATTCTTTAATCTACCTTCTATATGTATTTGCGAGATTGTCAAAGACGAGATTGTAATCCACAAGAGTGGCATGAAAGAGTCTCGAGGAAACTCGTACTGATCGAGTTGTATGTGATGAATTGGGTAGAATCCCTAATAATGAGGCCTACTTTCTGAAAGAACAATCCCAAGAGTGTACTTCAGAGCAACGGACTCAATCTTATTGAGAGGAATAGATAAAAAAAAAAAAAAACAAATCATGATTTGTCTATATACTACAGTTTGGTGCCTCTTGAAAATGGATAGCTCTAAGCTTCAAACTCGATGAAGGAACACATTAATAATTTTTTATTGTAGAATAATCCAAAGTCTTAATACAAACTCAAAAGAATGTGAAAATCATAAATTAATATCTAGATGGACAAATGTGCCAATACTCACCAAACTAAATTACATAGTTAATTAGGATTATGTATTATTACTTAAGATTATTTTGCATGTTTAATAAATTATAAATTAAATTTTATTATTAAAGTCTATAAACTTATATTATATATTTTTAATTGACTAACAGCATTAAAAGAAATCATTAGTGGAGTGCATGTAATTTTTCTCGTTATTTAATCATATTATATTAAAATTATGTTTAATTAAAAAAAATTAAGAGCTAGCAGACAAGGTGGCAAAAGAATATTTGAAAATCTAAGGCGTCGTGCTTTATTTTGCCCGTCGGAAAATGCAAAGGTGGAGGGAAATTCAAAGCTCCATTATCGATACAGTACTTGTCCACCAAGTAGTTTTATGAGCTTTTAATAATTACATGACCCAAAACTTCTTGTATCCTTTTCATAATTAATTAAGATTTTAAAAATTATACATTAACGGATACTATAAAATAATTTTGCATAGTTAATTAATCATAAATTAATATTTATATCTTTTTAAAAACTTTCTTCTCAGAATCATTAAAAATATTAAATTTTATTTATTTATTAGTCCAAAACTCATTTAAAGTAAATATAAAAAGTTCATACTTTTTTTTCTTATTTAATAATTTACTAATATTTTTTAATAACTCATATTAAAAATATATTTGGCCCAGCTTATGCTTTTCAAGTGGGAACAAATCATATAAAACTTGGGTCAAATAATATCTTAGTCCCTAGAATTTAGGATAAATTTGGTTTTATTCTCCTAATTTTATAATATTTTTAGTTCCTTAATTTTTTTTTTATAAAAGAATTAGTTTAGTTCTTGATTTTAAAAAGTAGTTTATAATTCTTGTTAACACTTTATAATAGTTATTAGATGCACTTTTTTAATTCTTGTTAACACTTTTTTAAAATTAGAGGGACAAAAACATCAATTTTAAATTTAGACAACTAAAACTAAATTCATCCCTAATATAAAAGATTAGGTTAAGGTGAGGCATAGGATAAAACAAATCATACCAGACAAATAATCAAGTCACCGTTATTTATTATCCCCGTCATGTCTTGATGAACAATAAATAATAATAATAATAATAAAATAAGTCTTTTTAAAATATTATATTTAATGTTAATTATCATAATGTATTCTATAGTATTATATTATATATTATATAAATCTAAAATATAAATATTTATAAATAAATTATTAATTGATAATAATAATTAAATATAAATAAAATGATATAATTGTTATAATTAATATATATTGTACAAAATATTTGTTTAATAATTATTTTACTAAAAAAAGTTAAACTTTTATAATGCATTATATATTTAATTTTTACCTATATATTTTTTTCAAATTAGAGGTTCAATAAAAATATTTATTTTATACAATATATCATTAAGAGATGTCATTTTAACAAATTTGTCAACAACATCTTAATAATTATTAGTCACTCTAAAATTATTATTTGTTGTTTTTAATTGTTAATCTTTTATTTGTTTTTTTAATCTTTGTTCTCTATATATTTTACAAACAAAATTAAGCTAACAAATGGTGATATATATAAATTATGGTGGCTATTGATACTAGAAAAGAGTATTAATTTTTTTTAAAATAATATTAAATAAATTCTGACAATTATAAGACTTAGTAATAACTAAATAATTAAAAAGTAATTAAATAATCAAATGCACGACCTACTAGTTTAAATAGATAAAACAATTAAACTAGAAAACTTCATTTTAGCTAGAAAACTTGGTAATCTTCGTGTTGAACATGTTACATACATGTTGGAATCAACGACCACTACAAATTACGCTATCATTTATCAACTTAATTAGTTTGTAATAATCATGGATGATAGAGATTAAAAATAAAATATTTAATAATATAGAAATTAAAATAAAATAAAATAAAAAATTATAGGACTTAACATATTATAGACAGGGACGGAGCAGGATTTATGTATGAGAGGGACGAATCTTTTTTTTAATTTTTTTTATTTTCATTTTAAGTTTTAATTTTTTTTTTGGTATATTTTTATTTTCATTTAGTCATTCATTTTAGCAATGACTTGAAAAATAAAATTAATTTATTAAAAGAAACATAATATTCTTTAAAAATAAAATTTATTATTATATTTTAACTTTTTTTAAATTATAAATAATTTTATTTTTATTATTTATCATTTAATTAAAAGATCAAATTACGTAAGGTTATATTTAAGAAGGAATTAAATACTAATCCTATTAAAAATAAATTTAAATTTAAATTTATCATTATTATTAAAATTTTATTTTACTTTTATAATTATTATTATTAAAACCTTTTTATATATATATATATATATATATATATATATATATATATATATATATAAGTTTTGGAGGCACGGGCGCTGAATATATATATATAAAACTTATTTTACATTCAGTGAAAACTTTATTTTTTTCAAAGAGAACATAGATAATTGATCAGAATTTATAAACGATGTAACCGTAATATACATAAGTTTTCATTAAACACATCACCATTTAATGTTTATAATTAAGGATAAGAATAATTTTAAAAAAAATTAAATTTTTTCAAAATTATAATAAAATAAAAATCATATAAAGAACTAAAATAAAAATACTCCTGTTTTATTGCAATGAAAAATTATTTAAATCATAATTCCTAAAATTCATAATTAATTAAGAATTTGAAAGTTATATATCAACTGATTAAGTTATATATATATATATATATATTTTAAAAAACTTCGTTCTCAGAATCATTATATTTATTGGTGTGTGATTGATTACATATATAAAGGATTATATATTATATACCTTTTTCTCATTCATTAATCATATCATAGATTAAAATTATATTTAAGTGAAAAAGAATTTACAAGGTAGCTGAGAAGGTGGGAGAAACATATTTGACTATTCAAAGCCTCGTGATTTAGTTTTTCTCCATTGGAAAGTGTGGAAAGGTGTAGGGAAATTGAAATGTCCATGATCAATACAAAATGCTTCTCCATCCATGAACCTGTTTTTATGAGCTTTTAATAATTACATAAACCAACACTCCTGATATTCTTTTCATCTTCCTAATTAATTACTTACTCATTCTTAATCATTATATATTCACTATTTCCCATTGCTTGACTTAGTATTGTTGTGTGTTTGTGGTGTGTGAGTTTGAGAGGTGTGATCACATACATATATGGTAATGGGGACACCAAAGGAGCACATTGAGAAAATAAGAAGGAACAAGTTTTCAATTGGGGAGAAAGAACCAAACCCTTTGATTGAAGATTTACACCAAGCTGTTAAGAATCTATCTATTGAACTTTATACCAAAGGTGTTCACTTTCTTATGGAACTCATTCAGGTTGGTACTCACTTATACATTAGTTATTACTTGCATTCAATTTACTTGTATCACTTATTCTTAGTAGTGAATTCTGAGGCCTTGGACAATTTTTTTTTTATCTTATTCTGATACTACAATTCATTAATTTATACATTTTATTTTATTTTATAAAAATAAAATAAAATAAAGTGAAAAGCATTATTAGTGTAAGAACATTGTTAAATGTCAATATATTAATCAATATTCTATATACTAGGAATATTTTTCACTTTATTTTTTTTCTCTCACACACATACAAATATACAAATTATTAGAGGTAGATATTCAATTAATAAATACTTATCATTTCGTTAATAGTGAGATAAAGAAATTTGTTAAATTATATAAATAATTTTTCTGGGTTGTGAACTTTTTGGCAGAGTTTGATTCTTTTAGATAAATCATTGACTTCTTTGCTTAAATTACATGCTTTTGATGTTTTTATTTTTAAAATTTGTTCAAATATGTTTTTCTTACAAGCTTTATCTTTTATTTATTAAAATTGATCAATTAGTATTTTTGATTTATATGTTAATATGATTTTAATATGTTAATATGGTTTTAATCTCGTAATAGATTAAAAATGTATCAAAATATTGGTAGGGATTATAAATGTCATTTCAATCTTAAAGAATTTAAATGATTATTATTAAATTATATGAAACTGAAATTTCTGAAATTATAATTATAGTATTTTAAATTGTTATCGTGGTCTCCCGAACATTATGAAGAAATTTAATTATTTTTATAAATTTGAAAGATTTCACTATATTCTAACAATTTATGATACTAAAATTTTACTTTTAAAACCAAACGATTAAAATTATTCTGAGAGAAAATAATTGCAAAATGATGGCCACTAAGTGGAACAGTCTAAGCTTTTGGTCTTTCATTTCCATCTGTTTTAGTTTAGAAAAAAAATGTTTGGTGTACAAAGGCAAGAAAAAATGTAAAATTATAATATCAGATAATTAGTTATAAATTTCTAAAATTATTGTAAAGAATTATCTATTTAAAGTTAATTGACCGGTTGATTTGTGAAATAATTTTTTTTAGTTATAATTAGAAATTTAAAAATATGGACTCGACACCTCAAAATTTTTCATTTATTTTCCTATGTTGACATTTTTAGAATTAAATTGTTGTCACATATAATAGCGTGTTTATTACTACACAAGTCTTTCTAAAAGTATTTTAACAATTATATTTTATTTAAATAATATTTGTGTCTTTTTTTGGGCACGTATTAACAATTATGCTTTTTTATATGAAGTTTAAGCAGAAATATTAATAATTGTATTTGTGAATGATTCACAGGAATGTTCGTTAGATAAGTTTTCCCATCTTTTCATAATTTATTTTATGTGAAAGATTGGGAAGATTCTATTTCTTACTCATATTATTTTGTCTTAATCATTGTTTTAAATTTTAAAATAAAGCGTATGTCAAAAAATATTAAATAGTTATCAAACACGTGTTGTAGGTTTAATACTTCAATGGTATATTCTTGGAAATGATATTTCTATCCGTACAATTGGAAATGTTAGTATGTTATATTTATGAAGTAAACATAATTGTAATCATATTTTTACTAATTTTCTTCTTTTTAAATGAATTACTTTTGACTTATAAATATGCTGTGTTCTTGGGAAATCTCTTTATATGTTATTCAATTGTAGTGGCTGATGTAGCATATTTGATTGTTGTTTCTTTAACAGAATGCAGAAGATAATGTGTATTGTGAAGGAGTGAAGCCTTCACTAGAGTTCATAATAACATCAAGGGACATAACAGCAACTGGTGCTCCAGCTACATTACTGATTTTCAACAATGAAAAGGGTTTCTCTCCCAAAAACATTGAATCAATATGCAGTGTTGGACGCTCTACTAAGAAAGGCAAAAGGAGCAGTGGTTACATTGGTGAAAAGGGTACATTCTCTTTCTTAAACGTCTCTACTAAATTGTTTATAGTTTGTACTTTTATTTTAATGTTCCTCCTTTTAAGTAAAGATTGGTTAAATGATTTATGGGAATTAAATAGGAGAATCAATTGTTCATAGATACACAAAACTTGTTTGAATTGAATTAACTCAATGCCTAATTTTACCAACAGAATGCTTGTAACTGGTAACAACGTTTGGTATAGGAATAGGACTATATTTGCTGTTCAAAATATGGTTTTCGCTTCTCAAATATTAAAACTTTACTATTCTTTGGTTGGATATGTTCATCCATTCGAATGATTAATATATTATATTAGACTTTGGATTAAAGGGTAGTCGATTTTGCTTTAATGCAGACTAATGAATTAAAAATAAGCAAATATGTGATGTGATATATCGTGTGGTTGAATTGCAGGAATTGGTTTCAAGAGTGTATTTCTGGCTACTGCTCAGCCTTATATTTTTAGCAATGGATATCAAATATGCTTTAATGAGAAGCCCTGTCCACAATGCGGTCTTGGATACATTGTTCCTGAATGGGTTGAGGAGAAGCCAACGCTTCAAGACATAAAGCAGATTTACGATGCTGGAAATGAATCCCTTCCTACTACAACAATTGTGTTGCCTCTGAAGCCGGATAAGGTGAATCCGGTGAAACAGCAGCTCTCAAACTTTCATCCAGAAGTTCTGTTATTCCTTACAAAGATAAGACACCTATCTGTTAGAGAGGACAACGAGGATCCAAAGCTTAACTCCACGAATGCTATATCTATTTCAAGTGAGGTTAACTTTGAGACTAGGAAGAACATGAATGCTGAGTCCTACACGCTGCATCTCTCTGCTGAGGAGAATGGTGAATCTGAAAAGCAATGCAGCTACTATATGTGGAAGCAGAAGTTTCCTGTGAGGTTGGAAAATGTGGTGGAAAGGAGAGAGGGAGTGGAAGAGTGGGTTGTTACATTGGCCTTCCCAAATCAGGAGAGGCTTAATAGGGGAATGAGTTCACCTGGTGTTTATGCTTTTCTTCCTACGGAGATGGTCACCGATTTTCCCTTCATAATTCAAGCAGACTTTGTGTTGGCCTCTTCAAGGGAGACAATTCTCTTGGATGATAAGTGGAACCATGGAATACTTGAGTGTGTTCCATTTGCTTTTGTAGATGCGTTCAAAACAATTGTTTTAGGATCAGATCAAGCTCCTGTATCTAGTTTGGTTCGGATGTTCAAATTCATTCCTAGTAATAGTTCTCAGTATGATAAGTTAAATCATGTCAGGGAGAAAATTAAAGTTATGCTTCTTGAAGAGAACATTATTCCTATTGAGACATACAAGGAGCAGAAGCACTTCTACAAGCCTCGTGAGGTTGGTAGGCTATTTCCTGAATTCTGGGACATTTTGGTTAAGGAGCAGAAGCACTTCTACAAGCCTCGTGAGGTTGGTAGGCTATTTCCTGAATTCTGGGACATTTTGGTTGAGGCTCAGGTGAAAGGAGTTTATTTGCACAACTTGTCATCTCACAATGGAAAGAAAATCTTGAGTTCTTCATTTGATAAGAGTGAATATGATAACATTCTCAGCTTTTTAGAGGTACATTATGTTGATACTGATTGGTATGCAAAGTGCATCCAGAGTTCTAATCTTGTGGATGGAGTGACAGAAGTTGTTTATCTGAAGCTTTTACTGTTTGTTGCTACCAATTGGTCAACATTTAAAAGCCCTAACATGATGCACATTCTGTTAATTAAATATGTTGGCGCTGATGGGAGTCTGTCCCATTTCACTCTTGATCAATGCAGCAAACAGAAAGTAATCCTTGCATATTCAAGTCAGTCTTGTCCTTGCTCTTGGCTGATTGACTGGAACACTGAATTCGTATGTAATACCTTCCGATATTTTATGCCAGAAACCACACAGCAAGCTATCTTGTCTTTTCCTGACAGGCAGAATTTGGTTGGATGGCTAGAAAATGAAGTTCATGTTTCGACTCTAAATGTGTATGCTTTTGCAGAAGTCCTGTAAAAAATAACTCTAAGCTTGCCATAAAATATGCTCATTTCTTATATCACTCTCTCTCGAAGGGATATTTGACAAGTCGTGAGGTTGATGATTTGTGTAGTTCCATGCCACTTGTGGACAACTATGGACATGTGATTGAACGTAGAAATGGTGTTCTTGTGCCAGCAAATGTGAGTAAATGGGCAGACTTGATTGTTTCTAGTCCATGGAGAGAAGAAGATTATGTTGAGCTCGGAAAGGAGTACTTGCTTCCTTCTCATTGTGCTGGCCAAATTACAGGTTCTGGGAAGCTCATACAATTCCTCCAAAATCATGTAGGGGCTTCTGATATACCTCACATTAACCCTCCAAATGCTGGGTTTTCTGCTGTAGATTCACCTCTCACCAAAGCCAATGCATTCTTGCTTCTGGATTGGATTCGAAATCTGAAGTATAAGGGTGTTACTCTACCGGAGAAGTTCTTAAAATCCATTAGGGAAGGAAGTTGGCTTAAAGTTACGGTTAATGGATGGAGACTGTTGGATTCCAGCCTGTTTCCCATCATCACCACCAGCCAATTTAACTTTCGGTGGCCTTCAATTTAAAATTGGTGAACAGTGCAAATTTTTTTCTATAAAAGGAGAATGCACTCCATCACACAACACACACAGATAGCAAAGCAAAGGCAATCCTTGTGAGAAACAAGAGAGAGAAAAATTGTAGTAAGCCAATTTGTGAGTGTTATCCACAAATTGAAGATACAATTGTTATTGTATTTGTATTCCCATTATTATTATAGTGGAGATTTAAGAGGCCTACGGGTCCCGTGGTTTTTACCTTATTGAGAAGGTTTTCCACGCTAAAATTTTCTGGCGTTGTTATTATAATTTTCGCTTCCGCTTAGTGCCTATTTTTGAGTTCACAGAGGAGGGAAATTCTGCTGGTATTTCCCAACATTGGTATCAGAGCTCGTTAGAGTTCTGAGACACTAGGTGCTAGAGAAAAATTCTTAGTATGCTCTGTGGTTGCAGCATTGCCTGATCTTCCACATCAGAAAAGAATTTAAGCGTGTCCATTTGTGACCCACCTCTCTTTCCTGGGAACATATCTGGAGCACTGTTTGCATACTACAGTTATTATACGGCGTACGGTATAACACTGTTCATACGTACGGTATAGCACTATTCATACGTACGGTATAGCACTGTTCATACGTACGTTATAGCACTATTCATACGTACGGTATTTCCTGTGTAACTCAAGATGGAAGGAGCTGTCACTCATGATGGAGATATGTTCAAGCTAACTGCAGATAATTACTCCTATTGGAAGCCGATGATGGAAGACCATTTTTATGTAGTAAAGATTTACATGAGCCAATCACTCACCGTAATAAACCGGGAGGAGATGAAGGACAAAGAATGGGAGCTCCAAAATCGGGAAGCGATCATTTGTGATCCGAAAACATATTGATTAAGCTTTGTTCGAGCATGTATCAACTTATACAAACGCGTATGAGTTGTGGATGAAACTTGAATCCTTGATTCAAAAGAAGATAGAAACAAAGCTCACCTTGTCGACGATCATGGTGAAGTTGGAGTATTCGAATGGTCAAAATATGATCGAACATTTGAATACCTTCAAAGGTATAGTGAATCAACTAGCAAAGACAGATTTGAAGCTAGATGATGAACTACAAACTCTTCTACTCCTTAGTTCTCTGCTCGAGAGTTGGGACACCCTAGTTGTCACTCTTAGCAACTCGCTCGATGGAAAGCTAAGCATGAATTCTGTCGCAGACAATTTGCTTAATGAAGAATCAAGACGGAGAGAAAGAGGCTTGAACAATCAGTTTGAAGCCAACGTTGTTGACAACAGAGGAAGGAGTAAGAATCATGAAAAAGGAGGTTGTGGAAAGACAAGGTAGATCTAAATCTCGCACTAGACTAAGTTGTTACTATTTGGCAAACCAGGCCACATAAGGTCCGAAGTGCAGATTCTTGAAGAGAGACCAGCAGGCTGGAACAGTCCATCCTGATCAAATAAATCCAAAGAAGAAGAAGGATGAAAGATCTACTATGCAAAGTGGCCTCAAATGATGAGAACGTATTTCTTGTTGAAGAAGAAAATTATCTAAATATTGCATCCGATGATTGCATATGAATAATTGACTCAGGGCATCTTTCCACGCCACACCTCACGAAGAATTTTTCTCATCATACCAAAAGGAGACTTTGGTACGGTGAAGATGGGTAACCATGTCACTAGTAAAATAGTTGGCATAGGTGAAGTAAGCTTGATCACTGAAAATGGAAACAAGCTTGTGCTGAAGGAGGTAAGACATGTTCCAGAGATGCGCCTAAACCTTATCTCAGCAGGAAAGTTAGATGAAGCCGGAATGATAAACCAGTTTGGTGCCGGCAGATGGAAACTCAGCCGAGGAAGCATGATTATTGCTCGCGGCAGAAAGGAAGACTCTCTGTATATTATGCAGGGAAAGACATGCAAAGGGGAGATGGATGTTGCTCAAGATTCATCTAAAGAATTATGGCACAGACGACTAGGCCATATGAGCGAGAAAGGCTTGGAGATTCTCGCAAAAGATCATCTTCCAAACATAAAGGACAGCCACTTGAATCTGTGGAAGATCGCTTAGCAGAAAACAACACGTAGTATCTTTCAAAAGATCAAATGATGCTAAAAGAAGAAAGCACATTTTGGATCTTGTTCATTCGATGTTTGTTCGACATCCGAAAGGTCCCGTGGTGCCCAATATTTTGTTACCTTCATTGATGATCACTCTAGAAAAGTGTGGGTGTATCTATTGAAGACGAAAGATCAAGTTCTTCAAACTTTCAAGGAGTTTCATGTTTCTGTAGAACGAGCATCTGGTAGAAAGCTGAAATGTTTGAGAACTGACAATGGTGGAGAGTACAGAGGTCCATTTGAGGACTATTGCAAGACTCATGGGATAAGACATGAGAAAGTACCTCCCAAGACACCTCAGATGAATGGTCTAGCTGAGAGAATGAACAGAACGATTGCAGAGAAAGTCAGAAGCATGCTCTCTCATGCAAAATTTCCGAAGTCATTCTGGGGAGAAGCAGTAATGACTGCAATTGATCTGATCAATTTGTCTCCTTCAAGACCTTTAAATGAAGAGATTCCAGAAGAAGTATGGTCTGGAAAGAAAGCCTCTTATGGTCACTTGAGAGTCTTTGGGTGTAGGGCATTTGTCCATATTCCTAAAGATGAAAGAGCAAAGCTTGATGCCAAAACGAAGGAGTGCATATACCTTGGTTCACCAAGAGATGAACTTGGCTTCAGATTATGGGATCCTGTAAACAAGAAGATTGTTGAAGCGAGAGATGTGGTATTCTATGAAGATCAAACAATCCATGATCTTCAGCAATCAAAGAAGCCAAAGACCATTATGGTACACAATTCAGGGGGAGAGATTCCTCAAAGAAATGAGCAACCTGATCAGATAATACAGCCTCATCAGGTAGAGCAACCAGATGAGACAGAACAACCTGACCAGTTAGAACAAAGTCAGGAAATGCAGGAAGTACAAATGGAGACTGATCAGTTAGAAGAAGAACCTCAAGTGAGAAGATCAACAAGAGTCAGACAACCATCAAGAAAATATTTCTCAGATGAGTATGTCACTCTTACTGATGAAGGAGAACCTCAAAGCTTTATGGAAGCCATTGAGATGAATGATAAAGAAAAATGGATGCAAGCCATGCAAGAAGAAATACAGTCTCTGAATGAAAATGAGACATATGACCTGGTAAAATTACCAGAAGACAGAAGGGCATTGAAAAATAAGTGGGTGTTCAAACTCAAGACTGAAGAGAACAACCCAAACCCCAGGTACAAAGCAAGGATTGTTGTGAAGGGGTGCAATCAGAAGAAAGGCATAGATTTTGAAGAAATCTTCTCACCAGTGGTGAAGATGACATCCATTAGAGCGATCCTCAGTCTAGTCGCAAAACTAGATTTAGAGATAGAACAACTTGATGTTAAAACAACATTCTTACATGGAGACTTAGAGGAAGAAATCTATATGGAGCAACCAGAAGGTTTCGAAGAACCAGGCAAAGAACACCTAGTGTGTCGTCTGAAGAAAAGCCTCTATGGTTTGAAGCAAGCTCCAAGGCAATGGTACAAGAAGTTTGAACTTTTCATGACCCAACACAACTTTAAGAAGACATCCGCAGACCATTGTGTGTTTGTGAAGAACTATGACAATGGTGAATTCATTATACTATTATTGTATGTTGATGATATGTTGATAGTTGGGAAAGATAAGACAAAGATAGCTGCTCTCAAGAAGGCACTGAGCAAATCATTTGCCATGAAAGATCTGGGTGCAGTAAAGAAGATCCTTGGAATGAAGATCATCAGAGATCGTTCCAAAAGAATGTTGTGGATGTCACAAGAAGACTATATCAAGAAAGTTCTTGAAAGATTCAACATGCACAATGCCAAACCTGTACATGTTCCATTACCTGGTCATTTCAAACTGAGCAAGTCACAATGTCCAGGAAATGAAGAAGAAAAAGAAGAAATGGGCAAGGTGCCATATTCTTCTGCTGTTGGTAGCCTTATGTATGCAATGGTTTGTACAAGACCAGACATTGCTTATGCTGTAGGAGTTGTGAGTAGATTCCTTTCAAATCCTGGAAATGAGCATTGGAATGCTGTAAAATGGATACTAAGGTATCTGAAAGGAACTGCCAAAAGTTGCTTGTGTTTTGGCAATGGAAGTCTAATGCTCAGTGGGTATTCAGATGCAGATATGGCTGGAGATGTGGATTCAAGGAAGTCTACATCAGGATATCTGATTACTTTTGCAGGGGGAGCTATTTCATGGCAATCACGACTACAAAAGTGTATTGCTTTAAGCACCACAGAAGCTGAATTCATCGCAATCACTGAAGGTTGTAAGGAGATCCTGTGGATGAAGAATTTCCTACAAGAGTTAGGCCATAGTCAAGAAAGCTATGTTCTCTATTGCGATAGTCAAAGCGCAATACATCTCAGCAAGAACTCGACCTTTCATTCAAGGTCGAAACACATCGACGTAAGGTATCATTGGATACGTGATGTGTTGGAAAACAAACTGCTAAAGATTGAGAAAATACATACCAAAGACAATGGGGCAGATATAATGACAAAACCTCTACCCAAAGAGAAGATAAAAGTCTGTAAAGAAGTTGCAGGCTTAATATCAACTCCAAACTGAAAGTATGTGACAGTTGAGGCTGGAGGGGGAGAATTGTTGGATTCCAGCCTGTTTCCCATCATCACCACCAGCCAATTTAACTTTCGGTGGCCTTCAATTTAAAATTGGTGAACAAGTGCAAATTTTTTCTATAAAAGGAGAATGCACTCCATCACACAACACACACAGATAGCAAAGCAAAGGCAATCCTTGTGAGAAACAAGAGAGAGAAAAATTGTAGTAAGCCAATTTGTGAGTGTTATCCACAAATTGAAGATACAATTGTTATTGTATTTGTATTCCCATTATTATTATAGTGGAGATTTAAGAGGCCTACGGTCCCGTGAATTTTACCTTATTGAGAAGGTTTTCCACGCTAAAATTTTCTGGCGTTGTTATTATAATTTTCGCTTCCGCTTAGTGCCTATTTTTGAGTTCACAGAGGAGGGAAATTCTGCTGGTATTTCCCAACAGAGACCACCTTCAAAGTCATTTCTAATTGGCTCATCATTGGGAAGAATTTTGCAAAGTGGTTCTGTTCTTGTTGATATTCCCCTAATTGATGTGAGTTTCTATGGAAATAGAATAAATGAGTATAAGGAAGAGTTGAAAACAATTGGGGTAATGTTCAGCTGTGAAGAAGCATGTGAATTTATTGCAAGAGAACTAATGTCTCGTGCAGCTTCTTTCAATTTAACCAGGAGTCATATATTTTTAATGTTTGAATTTATCCAATATTTGAGAAAAAAGTATCTCCCTGTAGACCAATTTGTCAACAGTGTTAGGGAGAGAAGTTGGCTAAGGACATCTCATGGTCTCAGATCTCCTATAGGGTCTGTATTGTACGATTCAGAATGGCGAGTTGCATCAGAAGTTAGTGCTATACCTTTTGTTGATAAGGGTTTCTATGGTGAGGAAATATATAATTTTAAAGAGGAGCTTAAGTTGCTAGGTGTGATAGCTGGCTTCAATAAAAACTATCAAGTTGTCATTGACCATCTAAAATTACTCTCAGATGTAACCCATTTGACATCTGATGCTGTTATTTTGATAATGGAATGCATACGATTCTCGCGTGCCTCTAGTGAACTTGTAAATTCAGTCAAGAAAGGAGGCTTATTGAAGACTATTAAAGGTTTCAAAAAGCCAGCTGAATGTTTTTTGTATGATCCTGTATGGGGCTGCATTCTGCATGTATTCGAGATCTCCCTGTGATAGATCACGTATTCTACGGAATGAAATTTTCCACTTTCAAAGAGGAACTGAAGCAAGTAGGAGTGGTGGTTGACTTTGATGAGGCTATCCAAAAGTTTGAGCATCTCTTCAAACAGAAGGCATCACAGACTTCCTTTACCCAACAGCATGTTCTATCATTTCTTTCATGTTGCAGGTTGTTGAAGGGAACTGAATACAAATTTCCTTCCAATTTCTCAAACATCATTTATAAGGAGAAGTGGTTGCAAACTGGTGTTGGTGGTTATAGGTGTCCAAGCGAATGCATTTTGTATGGTCCGGAGTGGAAAGCCATCTCTTCAATAACTCGTCTCCCATTCATTGATGACAGTGACAATTGCTATGGTAAGGGAATACATGAATACAAGGAGGAGCTAAAGCGCATTGGTGTTGTTACTGAATTGAAAGAAGGGTGGAAGTTTCTGCCTAAATGTTTGAATTTTCCATCAGATTCCTCCACCATTACACCTGAAAGTGTGTTTTCTTTGCTTGAATGCATACGTGTTCGAATGAAAGGGGGTGTCCTCTCGGATGAAGATGAGTTCAGAAAAAGGTTGTCTAGAAATTGGTTGAAAACACATGCTGGTTTTAGGCCTCCAGATAAGTGCCTGTTGTTTGATTCCAAGTGGAATTTGTACCTGAAGCCAAGTGATGGACCTTTCATTGTTGAGAACTTTTATGGTCCTGAAATTGCATCATACAAGAATGAACTCAATGCAATTGGAGTCATCGTTGATGTTGACAAAGGGTGCTTCTTGGTTGCTAATCACCTTGACTCTCTCTCTGACTTTGACACCATTCAGAAAATCTATAGGTACTTCCTTTTTTCCTCAAGAAAATTATTCTTTTTCTCTCTTTTCAGTTCAATTTTTTTTGCTGAAGATGATATCTGTGATACTCTCTCGCTGATTATTACAAAATTGTGTGAGTGTATAGGAAATTGAGTGAAGATATTTCTGATACTTTCTTATTGTTCCAACTTTGTCTCTTTTCTGTTCAAAACTTATGTACAAGAAGATATTTCTGATACTTTCTTATTGTTCCAACTATGTGCATGTGGATAGGTACTTAAGTGAACACCTATGGAAATCTGGGGATAAAGCTGCCAGAAAGATTTGGATTCCGAAAGGTGCAAAGTGGGTCTATGCTGAAGAATGTGTGATACATGACCAGGATAATCTTTTTGGTACGAAATTTCATGTCCTTGGAGAAATCTATGATAAGCAGATTCTTCCATTTTTCTCCCTCTCCATGGAAGTCAGGAGCAGGCCCTCACTTGATGATTATGTTAACCTTTGGAAAGATTGGGAGAGTTCAGGGGAACAGTTGTCATATGAAAAATGCTCTAAGTTCTGGATCTTTATCTTGAAACATTTGAGCACTATTACGGAGAAGAAGCTGTGTGACAGCTTGGCGAAACTACCTGCAATTTCATGCAACAGTGAGATATTTATGTTAGATAAGAATGATGTTTTTATTCCGGACAACCTTCATTTGAAGAAGCTTTTTGAGATGGAAAAAGTCTTTGTCTGGTATCCTCAGAACATGGGGCCGTCATCCAGGGGTCATATTTTTGACTTATACAGAAAAATCGGTGCTCGAAATATTTCTGAATCTATATGCATGGAAGAGTCATCATTGCTGAATCGAGTAGTTGAACTCAAACAGGTTGATCCTGATAATATTTTTAATCCGAAGATGTTGGTTAAGCTTGTTCTTGGTTTTCTTGCTTGTTCTAGCCTTAAAATGGAATCAAACAAGCGACATGAAGCTGTTCAATGTCTTATCAATTTGAGTTTCTTTGAAACTAAGGATCCGGTCACTGTGAATTATAGTTTGTCTCTATCATCAGGGGAATTCATTACCAAGAAGGCAGAAAAATTGGTGCGGTGGGAAAGGCAAAGCTCCAAGTTTTTGACACAAATGAACTGGCATAGTGAAAATGCTAGCTTTATAAAATATGCTACATATTTCTCAGAGGCCATATCTGAGGGTGTGTTGTGCGATAAATATGATCATGTTCCAGCACTCTCTGAGCTCATCACTTTGGCTTTTGTGCTGAAGTTCGACACTGAGGCTGTTGAATTCCTCATGGAGTCCAAGAATTTGCAGATTTTCTGAGGATGATGAGTTTTTAAGTTCTGCATTTTCATCTGTTTTCTAACTGTTCTCTGAATATCTGTGAAGGCTTGCTCATGCATGTTCTTGTTTGCAGAATGTTTGTTTGTGTTTTCTGGTTGGTTTGGTTACTTTTATCAGTTAAGTTTGTGTATGTGATGACAGAAGTGTAGTATTTGTTGAAGACTTGGAAGTTACTTGTTGCTCGATTTCATGGCTATTGGCTAGTTAAGTTATTATAATATTGTATTTTTCTTTATCATAATGACTATTTGGACTAGAGTCTTGTGGAAGTGAGTTTTTGTGGAAGTTCATTTGCATTATTTTCCATTAAGAGATAGTACTTTAGTTAAATAAACAAACTAAAAGATTTTACTTTTTCTTTTCCCTTTCAAATTCCTTGCTTTCTATGAAAAAATCAGTAAATATTACACTTTCCAAATTCCTTTCTTTTCCCTTTAAAATTGTTTACTTCTCTTTTTAATTTTATTTTTAACTTATAAACTTCTATTACAACATTATCATTTCTAACAAAATATAAATATGTTCCTCTTTTATATTAAAACATAAGTTTTTCTTTTTTTGTAATATAACTATTATTTTACTATCTGTAATTTTTTATATTATCCTATCATGAGATGTTTAAGTATTATATTTAAAATTTTAAATATTGGATCTATAATAGATACTTTTAAAAATTATATTTTTATGTTATTTAGTTATGAGATAATATTTGAATTTATCTATCTATTTATTTGAATATTTAAAATTAAAAATATAATAGTTAAATATTTCACGCTACGGAAAATGTAAAGTATATTTTATCTATGAAAATGTTTTTATCTATAAAAATTATAAAGTAAAATGTTCAATATTTATATTTGATAAGGGTGTAAATGCATATTTTAAAACAATTACTTTTATAATATTATTTTCAGAAAAGATTAAAGTATCACAAACTAAAAGGGTGGAATGTATATTTTAATATAAGATAGGAAGGAAATGTATATGTAATATATATATATATATATATATATATATATATATATATATATATAACACTCGTGGAGATGGAGAGTGATTTAATTTAAATTAGTCCTCCCTAAAATTGCTTTCTTAATACAGCATAATTCATGATTAAATATTTTTTCCCACACATATTATGAAAATATCCTATTTTATACTCTAAAATTTTTTCTTCTTTATTCCTTGGATTTAACAAAATAACGTGATTTTTAGTCTCATTACATGTTTTTAGTCTCTATCATTGGACTAAAACCAAATTATTGTTACATGTGGCGAAATTCAACACTGATAAATGTTCATTAAAAAGTGTGAGGAAATTGTAGACAAGAAAACTCTACGAATTTGGTTGGTGGCATTTCACAAGAAAACCACATAGTCAGCACAAGCAACGTATCAGATGCTATGTTAGTAACAAGAAGCCAAGTATTATAACATATATGTCTATACCAGGGGGGCAAAAATTGATCACTATGGCTTACACAAATGTTATCAATACGAACCTTTGGTAGAACAACAACACCAACAAAATAAGAAAGAAGCATGGATTTTAATGAAACTCCAAAAAGACCTTCTACTAGTGAGCCAAAATGGAAGTTTGTTAATAACTTGAATCCTATATGCCAAGCTACTCAACAATTAACTCTCAAGGGGAAGTTTGTGATCACACACAACCAAAGAAAATCAATACCTGGAAAATTGATTTGTGTTCAGATTTATAGTGGGACAGATGTGGATCCTGGTTAGTGCACCTTCTACTATATACACTATCATTGGTCCATAATCTTTTTTTCATGAGAAATATTCACTTAATTTTGTTAACGTTAGAACTTAGAATAGAGCTTTATGAAAATAAGCAAGTATTTCTAAAAATTCTGAATAAAATGTTTTATATTTTTAATCTATTTCTTTTGTAAAGTTGTAATTAGTCTTGGTAAATTTTTCTTCTCATGTAATCTCTTTATTAATCTTTTGTTCTCTGTGGCATTGAAATTTGACATATTCAGAAAACATACCAGGAGTCTAAAAGGGAATGAGGTTATATATTATATGACTTTGTTATTTTATAAAATCAATAAAGCAGTAAATATTTTTTTTTCTATGATATCCTTCATTATAAATTACATTTCTTAATATCTAGCATAATATCTGTGCATAATTTAATAAAAAAAATTGAGGGGTTCTATGAAACATTGGACCTTGAAAATGAAACAATGATAAATTTGTGGAGTATTATTATGAAGGGCTAGTTAAAATTTCTTGGTTTACTATAACTATATGATAGATTTCAACAAAGGGGGCATAGCATATAATTATGTTTTCAACTTTGTGTTGGAATGGACAGAAACTGGTAAAGGGAAGTTGAGCGAGAAAGCATATTTCAAACAAGGTGAGAACATGAAACATGGCCATGATGCAAAAACCATGATATATAAAATAAAGATACATGTTGAGTCACATTTTGGAACTCCAAGAGCTTTTCTGATTCAAAACCAGCATAAGAAGAAATTCTTCCTTCAGTCAGCATCTATTGAAACTTCTAACAACCGCATCATTCATTTTGATTGCAATTCTTGGATATATCCAATCAAAAAGACCAAATCTGATAGACTCTTCTTCTCAAATAGAGTATGTTGTATACCTTTTTTTCTTTCCTGATTAACTAATCATTTGGTCCATACAGGTGTGAGAATTAGTCCTTATACCAAAAAAGATTAAACTTAACATTATTCTCTTAAATTTGGGTTACTTGTATTAAGTTTTAGTCCCAGTAAGCCTGATAGGGACTGATTCTGAAATGAGTGTCACTTGTTTGGAACCAAATGATTAGTTTAACCTTATTTTCTTATTTTTCTGGGAGTTTTATATAACATGAAATTGCATATCTATGTGATCATGACAGTGCTGTCTTCCAAGTCACACACCAAGGGCACTAGTGGAACTAAGAAAGGAAGAGCTTGATAGATTGAGAGGAAATGGAATTGGAGAAAGAAAGGAATGGGATAGAATATATGATTATGATTTCTATAATGACCTTGGTGATCCTGAAAAAGGTCCAGAACACCTTAGACCTGTTCTTGGTGGCTCAAGTTTATTTCCATATCCTCGCAGAGGAAGAACAGGTCGAAAACGCAGTACATCAGGTACTTTACTTTTTCCTAGAATTCAGTTCAATGTAGATATCTAAATTGGCATGAGCCTTTGGAATTCCAGCTTCTTGACATGCTTTTAATATATACACATGGTTTAAGATTGCTTAAGTTATAAGGTAGTACTTCCAAATCAATGATGTGTGTAAGTTCTCATTCAGGCATTTGTCCCCTGTAGTGTCATAAGCTTTCTCTTTTAATCTTTACAATTTAAAATGACTCTTTTAATCTCTGAACTGTACATTTTAATTCCCTCTTAGTTACAGCCATCAAAACATGGGCATCGGTCAATGCGTGGCTAGTTTTTTCTTGTTTGTAATGTTTGACAGAGTTAACCATGTTTTGACTAGGGACTAAAAGAGCCACTTTTAGATTATACAGATTAAAAGGAAAAGTTTGTGAAATTACATGGACTAAATAAGTAATTAAACCTTTGTTTTACATATCAGGCTCAACAATTCAAGTTTCATTCTCTGCTTTGGTACGTTTTGCCTTGCATTTGTGATTAGACTGCCGTGGAAAATTGAACCTATGTAAGAAATAGTCCTTAGAAATTAAAGGGTATTTTGTTACATCATGTATGCAAAATAGTCTAGCAGATTTTTGAGTTGATTCTGATTCCTTTATTCATGTATTTCCATGGAAAATCATAGGTCCATCAAGTGAGAGCCGGCCAGAACCAATGAACTTCGGCATATATGTTCCATCAGATGAGAGATTTGGCCCCAATAAATTGAAGGAGTTGAAAGCAAATTGTGTCGATGCTATGTTGCATTTTTTATCACCAAAGACGGAATTATTACCAAGACAAAGTTCTTCAAACTATCAATCATTTGAAGAGTTACTTAATATGTTTTCTAGCAATAGGGACCAAACAATAGAGGGATGGATGAGAGAAAACTTAAAGAAACTGATACCTGTTGAGCACTTAAAGGAAATAACTAATGCAATAAAAGAAAACCGAGGCCAATTACCTATCCCTCAAATCATATCTGGTAATACATTCTTGATCCTTTTGTTTGTATGTAAATATTTCAGTTAGTTTGTTACAATGTTAGTTAAGGAGATCAATTGTGTAGTAAATAACAAACCTTAGATGGCAATAGTTACTCATTATGGAATTCTACATTTAAACTTGGTTAAATTTCCAGTTTTCTCTTCTTAAATTAATGAAAATTAGTTTTGTATCAGAGCTACTAATTATGCTAAATTATTTTATGACATTGTTTTCAGGAAATGAATGGGCTTGGAAAGATGATATTGAGTTTGGAAGACAAATGCTTGCAGGAACTCACCCCACCAGAATCCAGTGTTTAATGGTACTTCACACACTTATGAACTAGGCTTTAGATATAATCTATTTTGTAACATGATGTATAAAAGAGGCATTATGATGTTTCCTTATCTCCCTGGGAGAAAAAGAGGATAATGTATTGGAGTGGATATCATAGGATATACAGCCAGTCAGTCACTATAGAAATAAGAGAATTATAAGTAAAACATTATTTCTTACAATGGAAACATACAAGTTCTTTTGAATTAGTTGTATAGCATTGCACAATTTTCAAAAATCTTATAGTTCAGAAAATGAATTTTCCATAAAAAGTATAATGAAATATTTTTCTAAAGTTTTTTTTTTAAAAGAATATAGAAGAAGCATTTTCAAGGATATGGTTTCTAAAGATAGACATGGTTTCTGAACTGAGCATGTTCCATAGTCTATACGAGTCAAAGTTGTAAAATCAACATTGGTGCTTCTGATACATCATTAGTTTTCTCGCTGTCTTAAAAGTTTCTTTTGGATGATTACATGGGAAAGCAAGTTTCAGTTCATATCCAGTCTAGTAACTGTTAGTTCTCTAGTTGTGTAACCAAAATGGTACTTCGACTCACATATTTGGCCTAATAATTGTCAGTTTCAATATTCGTTTCAGAAATTTCCACCTGAAAACAAAATCGGAATACAGAGTTCAATAAGAAAATCAATCATAGAATCGAAGCTAGAAGGTTGGACACTTGCTCAGGTAAGTTACAAATGTCAGGAAACTTTGACATTGTGAAGATCAATTTCTTTTCCACTTCGTTTAAGAGATATTAAGTAATCTCGAATTAGTCACATTCGTTGTTGATTTCAATAATTTTAACCTTACATGTACTTAGAAATTAGAAAATTAAATTTGTATTTGTAAAACTTTAGAAATTTTCAAACAACAAGTATCATGATACGATATGTGCCACAAGAATCATCTGAAGTGTAAATCATGAGATGATCAATTATCTGATGTTCTTTATGTCTAAATGTTTCTTTAGAAGCATACTGATGGTATCCCTTTAAGCCTAGAGTTTATAGACGATGATATGTCTTAAAAATAGTGTTATAGACCTAACTTAACCTACAAATCAGTTTATAAGGTAAGGATTCTCTCCCGTTAATAAATTATATTGTAGTAATATCTTTGGTCGACATGAGATATCCAACAATATGTTTCAAGGGTATGCTTATGTTGAGTGGCTTATGTTGATACTCAATCTATATCCCATACGCCTAAATTAGAGAAGAACAGAGTATATCATTCCATTCCAACCTATTTTAAGTATTGCAGTTACAAACAATAAAACTGTATGATGATCCTTTTTCTTCAATGGTGGTGTTATTTATTTGTTGTCCCCTTTCCCTACAAAATTGTGTAGGCAATGGAACATGGAAGAATATTCATGCTGGACCATCATGATTACCTCATTCCATATTTGAACAGGATAAATGCAAATGGTGTATGTGCTTATGCATCCAGGACTTTACTATTCTTAAGGAGTGATGGCACGCTTAAGCCATTGACAATAGAACTTAGCTTGCCAGGCTCAGCTCCACACCTTGAAATCCAAAGAGTTTTTCTTCCCGCTAATCAGGGAACACAAGCAGCACTTTGGCAACTTGCTAAAGCTCATGTTTTAGCTAATGATGCTGTTTACCATCAACTAGTTAGCCATTGGTGAGATCGAAATCTTTCTGCAATCACAGTTACTAAGGAAATATTGTTCTATTAGAGAAAATAATGAACTAATAAGAAATTAAGTCATGCTCTTACTCTATTACCACTTTACTTTTGGAATTAAAGTGTACTGTGATGGAATCTTTTGCAGGTTATACACTCATGCAGTTGTTGAACCATTTATCATTGCCACCAAAAGAAGGCTAAGTGTTATGCATCCAATCCATCGGTTATTGAATCCTCATTTCAAAGACACCATGCACATAAATGCCTTGGCAAGACTCATGCTTGTAAACTCAGGAGGAATTCTGGAGACAATATTATTTCCTGGTGAAATCTGTATGCAGATATCTTGTGACCTTTATAAAGAGTGGAAATTCAATGAACAAGGACTTCCTTCTGATCTACTTAAAAGGTACATCAGAAGCTACCACCTTAACTTACTAGGTTTAAACTTCCATAAAAATGTGTTATGTTAAAGAAAAGGAAAGGTTAAATTAAGTATTTGGTCCCTATATGTAAAACTCATTTAAGAATCAAGTTTAAAACTTAACTTTTATGCATGTGTTGGGACTAAGACTTATAGTTTTCATGTATATTGACTAAAACTTAAAATTGGAACTACATATAAGGACCAAGTGAATAGTTTAACAAGATGAGAAAATATCATGTTTTTATTCATATCACTTTTCACACGTGGTATTCCAACAGCAACTAATTTTGTAGGGGCATGGCTGAAAGAGATACAGACACAAATAACCCCACTGGGATTCAGCTTCTGTTGCTGGACTATCCCTATGCCACCGATGGACTTGAAATATGGGTTGCCATCAAAGAATGGGTGAAAGACTTCTGCTCATTCTTCTACAAAGACAATGATGCTGTAGAGGGTGATGTTGAACTCCAAGCATGGTGGTCAGAGATTCGAACTCAAGGCCATGGTGACAAACACAATGACACATGGTGGTACCAAATGACAACACTCTCAAACCTTGTGGAAGCACTAACCACCCTCATATGGATTGCTTCTGCTAAACATGCATCTCTAAACTGTGGCCAATATGCATACAATGGTTACCCTCCGAACCGTCCAACATTATGCAGGAAGTTTGTCCCTCTAGAAGGGACAGTGGAGTTTGGTGATTTCCTCAAGGACCCTGATAAGTTTTTCCTCAAAATGCTACCTGATAGGTTTGAGATGAGTCTTGCAATGGCATTGGTGGATGTTCTCTCAAGGCACACTTGTGATGAGGTCTACTTAGGGTGCCAGCAATCACCAGGGTGGATAGACAATGAAGTTGTTCAGAATAAGTTTTCTGAGTTCAAACAAGAACTGAAGGAGATTCAGACAAGGATCATGCAAAGGAATAGAGATCCTAAGCTTAAGAATAGACGTGGCCCTGCAAACATTGAGTACACTCTTTTGTACCCTGACACATCTACTTCTTCTGCCTTAACAAGTGGAATCACAGGAAGAGGAATACCTAATAGCATATCAATTTGACTTGTTATATAGCTTTGTGTTCAACAAATTGTGTATTTGTTGATGGATAAAACTTACAAAGTTCTTTGCTTTTGGTGTTCTTGATTATCTATACTACACAGATTTTACTGTAAAGCTCCACTATATTGATTATGGTAAAACTTAGAGAACTGTATACAGATTTTAAAGTATTACTAAAAGTAAATAAGAAACTACATACAAGTGTGTTGATATATAGGTCTATGCAATAATAGGAAAGGAAATAACAAGAGACAAATTCACAAAAATCATGTGAATTTGCTCTAGGATTGGGATAGTTTTTATTTTAAAGAAATTAATAATTTCTTAAAATAGTATTTTCTACATTGCAAAAAGTTGCTGTAAGTTTTATTAGACATGTAGCTTTTATCACAAAAAATAAGAGTTACCTTCAATTTTCAATCCCTCACTAATATATTTATTGACAATTTTTTTATTCCCTTTTAATTTTAAAATAAAAGCCTACGTTAATTCATACGTGAAATTTAAAGTTTGTGGAAGGTTACAAATATTCTGTTATTACCGTCAGAAAAGGTTGAATGCCATAAATCCGTTTTTTTAATTTCCTTGCAATTTTATTTTTTTATTTTAATCTTGAATTTTATTTTATTTTTCTTTAGTTTTAGTTCTTTTAATCTGGAATCCATATAGTTAGGGATTATCAAATATAATTTAATCCAAATTAAAAATGAAAATATTAAAAAATAAATAAATAATTTGAACCGAATTACGTATTATTTAAATTTCGTTTTTGGAAATTGTGCCATTCGACTTGGTCTGCCCTTTGAAGTTATTGTCAAGGCAAATTGTAATTATTATTTATTTTATATTTTAAAATATCTTATTTGAATTGGTTTTATGTTAAACATGTTTCATAGTAATAAGATTAGTATGGCTGCATGGAAAGAGACTCTAAGAAAGGGAGATGAAGGTTGTGTATTATTCTTCTTATTAACAAAAATTTAATAATGTTAATATATCTAATATTTATTAAATAAAAAAAATTTATGATTATTTTATTTTATATAACTTGTAATTTGAGTATAATTACATAATTAAATTTTTTATAAAAAATTAAGTGTCAATAACTCTCATTTGTTAATTGTCAATACTCAAATGTAAAATCAATCTAACACTCTCATTATATTATTCTCTCAGTCTCACTTATTCTCTTTTTTTTAATATATAATAAAATTTTGAATTAACATAATATATAACAAAATTTTCTTTAATTTAAAAAGTTATATATTATTTTTTTTCTAATAAATTCTTTTATGGAGATTATACTTCATTGTAGTATAATCTTCTAACTAATAATTCACTCATCTTCACATGAAATCGTCCTATTTTCTTTACAACAAAATCTTTTAAAATCATCTTATTGTAAAATTTTTTTCATCTTGATAAGAAGTCATTTCTATTAAATTTATGGAACCTCATTTTAATTTACCCTTCTATCAAACTATGTATGTTCTTCTTTATTCTTTGGACGTGGGCTTTATTTCCATCCAACATATGCACATGTTTTGCTCTTTGTAACATTTCCTAAGGAAGACGAAGTTAGTAAGCCATGTGGACTAATCTTCCGTGGAAGGGCCCTCTTCCACAAAAAGAGAACGTCTGACGAGAGGGCTTGCTCCATGATCTAAGCCTCATCGGTGTTAAAGGAGTATAATAGGTGTATTTTTCGTCAATTTGAGAAAAATCTATAAGAAACATAATTCGTCTTTTAAACTCTAGGAAAAAAAATTGATTTTAATGGAATTAATTATGCTAGAAGGGGAATATCAAGGTCTTAAAATAGTTGGTTACTAGCATCTGTGCTTCATACTTAATACCAATATGATGGTTATATAAAGAAAAGGATGATTCCGGTAATATTATAATTTAAGAAAGTATAAACTATTTTTCAGTCACTGCATATTGTTTCTATCTATATGTTTGATCATCGTAATTTTTTTAATTGGATAGTCTTCTACCCAAGAAAATAAGAAAGTAAACTGAGTTGACTTCTTAATGCAAGTTAATTAATTTAGCCTCTAAAAATTGTAAGTGAGGGAGCTTTCTATTAACAACTTTATCCAAACAAAAAATGCCTTTTCATGATTTTTAATAATTAAGTATTTAAAAAATGTCTGTAACAAAAGTTTGAATCATAACATCAAGTTTTTTTTTTTTTTCTTCTATTTTTTCTGTTGTCGCGACCTGAATAGCAGCCGCATTGAGACTGCATCTATGTGCAATTTCCATATTGCACTTGGATACTTACTAGGAATTACTCTCCCTGGACACAAGACCACACTGTTCGGGAATTCCTATTACTCAGGAGCTGATTCTTAAAGACCTTGAAATTCCTGAAAATCTTCCACATACATTGCCTATTGATTATGATCATGTTTTGCATAACATGACAACTGCATATCGCAAGGAAGGAAAAGCTCAAGCCAGCTCTTGGAATCCAATTTAAATCCTTGTCAGTAATGTATTGAAGTTTGTGATTGTTGTAACTTGCAACAATAAAAAGAAGGTAGCATAATGGTTTAAATCATAAATCATTTTCAATGTATTTCTCCCGTTTGATATAAAGCATAATGGTAGAATAATATTTTGCTATTCATTTGAGAATTTGAATGACCAATTAGTATTTTGTGCTGGCAGTGGCGGAGCCACGTCTAATGCTAGGGGTATGGCCCCCAAAATTTTTCTTTTTTTTTTTTCATATATATATATATATATATATATATATATATATAATTATTAAAAATAAATAATTATGATTTTAGTTTTATATTTTTAAATAAATTATAATTTTAAATAAATAATTATAATATTCCTAAAATAATTATGTAAAATAATAATTATATATAAATAATAATAACTAATATATATGATATATAATAATAATACTAAATTTTAATTTTGATGATTTTCTGTTTTTGAATTATAATTTTATATCTAATTTTGAAAACATATAAATTTAAAAATTTATTTAAATGATTTTAATTTTAAATTTTTTAATATTAATCTTTAATTTTAAAATCTCATCTAAATAATTTTTAATTTTAAATTTTTAATATTCATCTTTAATTTTAAAATTTTACCATCATATTATATATTTAAAGAAATTCTTGAGAGAGCAACAAGTTTTAATTGATATATATTTTATTACTTTACTCAAAAATTATAATTAAATAAACTAAAATAAAATAATTTTAACTTATTTTTTACGAACACTTATATCATTCTAAAGGAATTAAAATAAAAATATAAAATGTAATAAAATTAAAATAAAAAAAGATAAAAATAATTAAAAAATTTTAAAAAATAGAATTAAAATAAAAAGAAAATTTCGGCGCCTCCTATCCTAAAATTCTGACTCCCCATGTGTGGTGAACAGTGTTTTGATTAGCTTTGTGAATTTGCAAAGGAGAATAAGATAGCAAGTGAACACCGATTTCTGTGGCTTTTATAAAGCTTTTTCTATCGATTTACTCTTTCAATCATCGTCATTAGATCGCATCTGTTACGGATTAAAACAATAAAATAAATTTTGCATGAGGATTAAAATAAATATTCTTTTAGTATTGGTGGAACATTCATTTTATCATTGTAATTCTTATTATATTTATTTTATTGTTCATCAGGAAAAAAAAAAAAAAAAAAAAAAAAAAAAACACGTCTCGTCGGTACTAAGGATTGACGTCTACGTCGATTATATAATTAATCGAAAAAAACGTCTCATCGATTCTAAGAATTAACGTCTACATCGATTAACCGACGTTATTAAGATAATCCACGTTAGTTCTATAAATACCGACGCAGAAAAATAATAGTTAACAGATGAGTTTTGATGGAAATTAAAAGAATTGTGTTTGATATCATGAGGATTAAAATGATGAATATTTACGGGAATTAAAGTATATTTTAAGCGCAAAACACATTTAAATCATAAAAATATATCTAGTGGGAAATCTTTAATCACTTTGCGTTAGCATTTCTAGTGTGATAAATTTCCAATGAAGAAAATCCCACCAAACTTGACAACTCAGATTTCGGTATATGGATCTACTGATATGACTAGATTCATGTTCAAATTTTCATCAGACAAAAGTAAAGACATAGGATGAGAATATGTACACAGGTACTATTCAGTAATACAATAAAAACAAAGCATTGAGTTTTAAATCTTGTAACTAATAATTCTTCAAGTCTTAACCTGCCAATACTACATTTTACTTTATGTCATTAAGTAATCACACACCACTGACAAGGTAACAAGAAATTTCAGAAACATAATTTAATAGCCATATGCATAGTATATATACAGCAACATGCAAACTGCATTAAAACATTTTAAAACCTATGGAAAAGGCTTAATTAGATGGGAATGCAGAACTGAGGAACTCCTCATCCTCACAGAAAATCTGCAAGTTCTTGGACTCCATAAGGAACTCAATTTCCTCATTGTTGAATTTCAGCACAGAAGCCAGTGTGATGAGCTCAGAGAGGGTAGGAACAAGATCATGATTTTCGCGCAAAACTCCCTCTGATATGGCTTCTGAGAAATATGTAGCATATTTTATTAAACTTCCACTTTGCCAATTCATTTGGGTGTAAAACTTGGAACTTTGCCTTTCCCACCGTACCATTCGATCTGCCTCTTTGGTAATGTCCCCTGATGATAGTGTCAAACTGTAACTTACAGTGATTGGATCCATTGTCTCAAAGAAACTCAGATTGAGTAGACCTTGAACAGCTTCATGTCTCTTTTTTGGTTCCATTTTAAGGCTAGAACAAGAAAGGAAACCAAGAATAAGCTTAACCAACACTTTCATCTTACAAATATTACCAGGATCAACCTGCTTCAGTTCAACACCATTGAGCAAGAGTGGCTCTTTCATGCATATAGATTCGGAGATATTTTGAGCACCGATTTTTCTGTATAAGTCAAACAACTCACACCTGGATGATGGTACCAAGTTCTGAGGATGCCAGACAAAAACTTTCTCCTTCTCAAAAAGCTTCTTCAGATGAAGATTATCAGGAATGAAAACATCACTCTTATCTAACAAAAATATCTCACTGTTGCTTGATGATACAGGCAGTTTCACCATGCTGTCACAAAGTTTCTTCTCAGAATTTTTGGTCAAATGTTTCAACATAAACATCCAGAATCTAGAGCACTTTTCATATGACAACTGTTCATCTGAACTCTGCCAATCATTCCAAAGGTTGACATAATCATCAAGTGAGGGCGTGTTCCGAACATTCATGGCAAAGGTTAGAAATGGAAAAAGCTCGTTATCATAGATATCTTCCAAAACATAAAATTTTGAACCAAAAAGTTTATCCTTGTCATGCATGACACATTCTTTAGAACACACCCACTTTGCACTTTCTGGAATCCAAATCTTTCTGGGAGCATTAGCCTCAGGTGTCCATTTGTGTTCACTCAAGCACCTATACACTCACACAATTTTGTAATAATCAGCGAGAGAGTATCACAGATAATCTTCAGCAAAAAAATTTGAACTGAAATGAGAGAAAAAGAATAATTTTCTTGAGGAAAAAAGGAAGTACCTATAGATTTTCTTAATGGTGTCAAAGTCAGAGAGAGAGTCAAGGTGATTAGCAACCAAGAAGCACCCTTTGTCAACATCAACGATGACTCCAATAGCATTGAGTTCATTCTTGTAAGATGCAATTTCATGACCATAAAAGTTCTCATCAATGAAAGGTCCGTCACTTGGCTTCAGGTACAAATTCCACTTGGAATCAAACAACAGGCACTTATCTGGAGGCCTATAACCAGCATGTGTTTTCAACCAATTTCTAGACAATCTTTTTCTGAACTCATCTTCATCCGAGAGGTCACCCCCTTTCATTCGAAAACGTATGCATTCAAGCAAAGAAAACACACTTTCAGGTGTAATGGTGGAGGGATCTGAAGGAAAATTCAAACATTTAAGCAGAAACTTCCACCCTTCTTTCAATTCAGTAACAACACCAATGCGCTTTAGCTCTTCCTTGTATTCATGTATTCTCTCACCATAGCAACTGTCACTGTCATCAATGAAAGGGAGACGAGTTATTGAAGAGATGGCTTTCCACTCTGGACCATACAAAATGCATTTTCTTGGACACTTATAACCACCAACACCAGTTTGCAACCACTTCTCCTTATATATGATGTTTGAGAAATTGGAAGGAAAATCATATTCAGTTCCCTTAAGCAATCTGCAACATGAAAGAAATGATAGAACATGCTGTTGGGTAAAGGAACTCTGTGATGCCTTCTGTTTGAAGAGATGCTCAAACTTTTGGATAGCCTCCTTGAAGTCAACCACCACCCCTATTTGCTTCAATTCATTTTTGTAAGTGAAAATTTGATCTCCATAGAATTCATGATCTATCACTGGAAGACCACTGAATACCTCCAAAATGCAGCCCCACACAGGATCAGACAAGAAACATTCACCTGGCTTTTTGAAACCTTTATTTGTCTTCAATAAGCTTGCTTCCTTGACTGAACTTACAAGTTCACTAGAGGCACGCGAGAATCGTATGCATTTCATTATCAAAAGAACAGCATCAGCTGTCAAATGGGTCACATCTGAGGGTAATTTTAGATTGTCAATGACAACTTGATAGTTTTCATTGAAACCAACTATCACACCAAGCAACTCAAGCTCCTCTTTAAAATTGTAGATTTCCTCACCATAGTAACCCTTATCAATGAAAGGGATAGCACTAATT
This sequence comes from Hylodesmum podocarpum, assembly GCA_026586105.1. Classification (NCBI taxonomy): domain Eukaryota; kingdom Viridiplantae; phylum Streptophyta; class Magnoliopsida; order Fabales; family Fabaceae; genus Hylodesmum; species Hylodesmum podocarpum. Next base: position 3,160,156 of record JALJEV010001371.1, read on the forward strand.
TGTGATGCAAATTGCCAGCCTGAACCATACAATACAGATCCTATAGGTGACCTGAGACCATGAGACGTCCTTAACCAACTTTCCTCTCTGATGTTGTTGACGAATTGGTCTAAAGGAAGATAATTTTGCCTCAAATATTGAATAAAGTCAAGCATCAAAAGAATATGATTCTTGCTTAAAGTGAAAGAAGCTGCACGCGACATTAGTTCTCTTCCAATATATTCACATGCTTCCTCGCAACTAAACATCACCCCAATTGTTTTCAACTCATCCTTGTACTCATTTATTCGATTATCATAGAAACTCTCATCAATCAGTGGAATGTCAACAAGAACAGAACCACGTTGCAGAATTTTTCCCAATGATGAGCCAATTAAGAATGATTTTGTAGGTGGTCTCCCTCCATTGGCTGTAACTTTAAGCCAGCTTCCTTCCTTTATGCATTTCAAGAACCTCTCTGGTAGATGCACACCCCTATACTTCAGGTTCCGAATCCAATCCAAAATCAAAAAGGCATTGGCTTTGGTAAGTGGTGTATACACAGCAGAAAACCCTGCATTTGGAGGCTTTATATCAGGTATATCAGAAGCATCAGCATGAGTTTTCAGGAATTCTATGAGCTTCCCTGAACCTGTATATTGTCCTGCATAATGCGATGGATGCAAGTACTCCTTTCCCAGCTCGACGTAATTTTCATTTCTCCAAGGATTAGAAACAATCAAGTCTGCCCATTTGCTTACATTTGCAGGCACAAGAACACCTTTTCTGCATTCTATCACATATCCATAGTTGTCCACTAGTGGCATGGAACTACACAACCCACGAACCTCACTACTTGATAAGTATCCTTTTGAGAAAGAGTGATATAAGAAATGAGCATATTTTATGGCAAGCTTGGAGTTCTTTTCTATAGAACTACAAAGGACTTGTGCAAAAGTGTGGACCTTCAAAGTAGTGACACGAACTTGATTTTCTAGCCATTCCAACAAGGTCTGCCTGCGAGGTGAACACAAGATAGCTTGTTGTGTTACTTCTGGCATAAAAAACCGGGAGGTTTTACATGCCCATTCACTGTTCCAATCAATCAGCCAAGAGCAAGGACAAAAGGATGTTTGATCTGCTAGGACTACTTGCTTGGCACCACGGCGGTTGCTGCATTGATCAAGAGTGAAATGGGAAAGATTCCCATCAGAATCTACATATTTAATTAATGGAATGTCCATCATCTTGGAGCTTATAAATCTTGACCAATTTTTAGCAATAAACAGTAAAAGCTTCAGATAAACAACTTCTGATACTCCATCCACAAGATTCGAACTCTGGATGCATTTTGCATACCAATCAGTGTTGACTTGTTGAACCTCTAAAAAGCTGAGAATGTGATCATACTCACTTGTATCAAATGTGGAACTCAAGATTTTTCTTCCATTGTGAGATGACAGGTTATGCAAGTATACTCCTTCCACCTGAGCCTCAGCCAAAATGTCCCAGAATTCAGGCAGTAGCCTGCTGACTTCACAAGGCTTATAGAAGTGCTTCTGCTCCTTGTACGTCTCAATAGGAATAATGCACTCTTCAAGCATTTTTCCTTTGATTTCCTCCCTCACATAATTTAACTTTTCAAAAGGAGAACTATCTGTGGGAAGGAACCTGAAGAAGGGTGGCAGACTTGATACCGGAGCTTGACCGGATCCGATGACAAGAGTTTTGAATGCATCCATAAAAGCTGATGGAACACATTCTAGTATCCCTTGGTTCCACTTATTGTCCAAGAGAATTGTCTCTCTTGATGAAGCCAGAACAAAATCTGCTTGAATTATAAAGGGAAAATTAGTTACCATCTCTGTAGGAAGAAATGCATAGATCCCTGGTAAGCTTCTTCCCCTATGAAGCCTCTCCTGATTTGGAAAGGCCAATGTAACAATCCACTCCTCCACATCCTCTCTCCTTTCCACCATATTTTCCAACCTCACAGGAAACTTTTGCTTCCACATATAGTAGCTGCATTCCTGTTCAGAACCACCATTTTCCCCAGCAGAGAGATGAAGTGTGTAGGACTCAGCATTCATATTTTTCCTTGATTCAAATTCAATCTCGGTCGAAATGGATACAGAATTCACCGTATTCATCTTAGGATTATCATTATCTTCCCTTACAGAAAGGTGTCTGATTTTTGAAAGGAATAAGAGAACTTCTGGATGAATGTTTGAGAGCTGCTGCTTCACCGGTTTGACCTTGTCCGGCTTCAGTGGTAAGATGATTGTGGTAGTTGGGAGAGAATCAGCACCAGCACCATATATCTGCTTTATGTCATGAAGGGTTGGCTTCTCCTCAACCCATTCAGGAACTATATAACCAATGTCACAATGTGAACACGGTTTCTCGCTGAACCGGATTTGATATCCATTGCTAAATATGTAAGGATAAACAGTAAGCAGAAATACACTCTTGAAACCGATTCCTGCAATTCAACCATAGAAAATGTTCTGTCAAACATTTGCTTCTTTTTGTTTCATATGGCTACTTAAATGCATAATCCTTTTGATATTATACGAATCATCCTACTTTTATTAGCACGGCCTTTCAAAAGATACGGCACATTTTATTGAATAACATGTTTAAATTTTCAGAGCCATATTTTTACATAAGAAACAGGCCTGATTGCTAAACCATTGTGAAACTAGCCTCTCTTATTTTCTCTTTTGTATTAACAGTTACAACAAGCATTCTTCATAAAGCAAATTACTAGATATTGAACTGATTCAGGCTAGACAGGCTAGTTATATGCATGCATGTATGTCAAAATTGATCCATGAACTTAAATATTATTTTGTTGAGGATACAGACAAAGTCCTGCAATTACAGAACAAAAGAAGGAACATAGGTGTATAAACACGGAAATGTCTTCATTGGTATGTGACCTTCTGAATGATGATCAAAAGCAAATTCAATAGGGTTTAAGCCTAAAGTGGACAAACTCTCAGTGCACAACATATCTAAATTATTTAATTGATCTTCATAGAAAGCAAGCACATTAGAGCATGTCATTCTTGTAACAAAACCACAAGAGCCTTCTGTTTACAGTTGAGACATGTTTGAGTTACCATTGAACGTACTTTTGTCAACAGATCAGAATCCTTTCTTTTGCTTTTGTTTGACTTTGTCTGTTGAATTTATATTGGAGATTGTGGACAACATTTTCAACTGCAATTCAAACATGTACTTAAGAGAGTGAGAACTGATATTGTACCTTTCTCGCCTATGTAACCACTACTTCTGTTTCCTTTCTTTGTTGACCGTCCAACACTGCATATAGATGCAATGTTTTCGGGAGAAAAACCCTTTTCATTGTTGAAAATTAGAAGTGTGGCTGGAGCACCAGTAGCTGTTATGTCCTTAGAAGTTATGATGAACTCTAGTGAAGGCTTCACTCCTTCAACATACTTATTATCTTCTGCATTCTGTGAATTAATGCGGCAGGAAATTCATTATGGTTAGTTAATTACTAAAGTTAAGTTGTGTTTGGATGAGTCAATTTGGTGGAATAATTTTATAAGAAATTGAATTACTATCGAATCAAATTGAAAAATTTAAGATGATATAATTTAAAGAAAGAATTTCAATTAAATAAAATTGAAGAATTTGAAATTATATATAAAACTAATACATTTCAAATTCTTCCTAATCCTTCTTATTTCTTTTACCACTCCTCGAGTAAAATTTAGAAATTTAAAAAAAATTAATATTTATTTTTATTTAATATTAAAATTTTAATTTTTAAATAAATATTTAAAAATAAAAATTTAAAAATAAAAAATTGAATTAATTCATTTAAACAAAATAGATACAAAATTAAAAGAATTTAAATTAAGACAATTAAAATGCTAAATATTTAAATGTCTTGAAACTCGTTATAAAAAGTTATGTCCTAAAATAAAACTCATTGAATTCTTTGATTAGTAGAGTAAAACTTATTTTATAATACTAAAAGAGTATAAGATTAAACACACACTTTAGAGTACATTCCTCCTTTCATTTTCCTTTTACTTATTCCATTTCATTGCATCCCTAGTACCAATAATGGTTTCAGAGCTTTTTTTGGAAAATTTTGGTAATATTAGTTACTAGAGCAATTCTTTATTTTTTCTTTAAATTGTACAGCATCTCTTTATCTTAATTTAGTTTTACTTGGAAAGTTTTGCTAATATCAATTACTATACGAAATGGTGTATGGGTGAGCAAGTGAGAGAGTGAAATTCAGAGAGAAAACCTGATAATTTAGTGCATGGTTAACTTTTGGGGGTGTTGACATTTCACAATTAAATTAGATAATTATTTCAAATTTTAAAAATTTAACCATAATTACAATTAGTGCGCGTAGTATAATATAGTGCATGAATAAATTATTGTAATATAACTGTTCACTGTGGTACGTGGATGAGTTTCTAAGATTTTTAGTTGATCTCCTTGAAAAAATTAAAATTACTGAGACTTAGATAATGAACTTAAACCACTAAAAATTATATTATTTTTACTTTATAAGTCATGCTACGTTTGAAACCAAAAAGTGTCCTATACTTTTGTTTCATTGTTTGATAGGAGTAGCCCATAAAGAAATTCAACGAATTTGAAATTGATGGGCCAGTTTTTGATGACCATTCATGGTTGCCTTTAAAGGAAAATAAAAAATAAAAACTCGGTCATGAGAATTTGGTATGAGATGGAAAAAGTTAAAAACAATATTTTGACTGATTCCAGGGATTGTTGTACAAATCATTTTTACTATTCATGCTTTCCCATTCTTTATAAAAAAAAATAAAATATTAACACTTTTGCTTTTTCTTTTCATCTTTTGTTTTAATTAGTTTTATGATTGTTTTAAAAATTATACAGGAAATAATTATTGAATTTAATTTTGATTACTAATTAGCTAAAAGAATTTTAAACTGTCAATAAATATTATTTAATTTGTAAAATCATTACTAGAAAAAACCAATTCCTTACAATAAATAAGGATTCAAAACTGGATCAGTATAAAAGAAAAACTTGAACCCAACTTTTATAAAGTGACCAACTCACATTAAAGGATAAAGTGACGAATATCAGTCACTGATGAGAAAATTATTTGTAAATATTACATATACACACTTAATAAATAATGATTGTGTTAAAATATTAATAGTTAAGTTTTTCGTCAGCTATCAAATTTACAAATTTGACTGATCATATTCATTTTAGAGGGACCAAATAAAAAAGTTAATATTGTTAGTGCTCTAATTACATTTTGTTTTAGGAGTGACTCACGTAATCTTATTTCACCAAACTTTGATCCATAATATTATCCAAATACAAATAAACACTCAATCAACTATAAGCAAGTATGCATTATTATAAAATAATAGCCATAGCATATTGCATAGGAAATGATTTATAGTGAGACAGTCATGTATAAAATGTGAAAAAGAGATAAATACGTATATAATATATAAGTGAATTAGTTGGTTAGTTACGTATTATAATTGATTGCGAAATAAAATTATATCGCATAATATAACATAGGAAAAGTTGTAAAATAAATAAATGATGATGTATAGGTACCTGAATGAGTTCCATGAGAAAATGAACATCTTTGGCATAAAGCTCAGTGGAGAGGTTTTTAGTTGCTTGATGCAAGTCTTCACGCAATGGGTTTGGTTCTCCTCCAATGGAGAATTTGGTCCTTCGTATATGCTCTATGTGCTCCTTTGGTGTGATATCCATAAGGGTACCTCAACCTCACTCACAAATCAAATTATGGGTCACAACAAAATAACTAACGAAGCAATATGTGTAAGTGAGAGTGAGAATGTGTGAAGGGAAGAAGACTCGTATAGCTACTTAAGTAATGGGTTAAGTCTTGGTCTAATAAAAAGGTCACAAAGAACAAGACTACTTCGTGGAGAAGCAAAGTAAAAGAATCAATTATTGTACGAGACTATTGGGGAAACAGCGTCGTGCTTTCAGTTGCCCAAACAACGGAGAAAAATATTGAATATCTTTTCCCGTATTATAATTTAGGGATTTTGTATTGACTTAATTATATTTTGTTGTTCTTAAAATTTTATAATTTTATAATTTTTCAATTTATTTTCTTTTTTTAATATTATCTTCAAAGATTGATATCTTACCAGAATTTACTCCTATATAAAAAAAATTATTTTAATTGAGATGATTTGAAGGAAAAATTATTTCAAAATGTTTTAATTGTGGCTATTTTCCACGTAAAAAAATAATCATGAAACTATAAAATTTTTAGAAACAAATTAGCAATAAAGAAAAATTAAGAGGGAAAATCGGGAGATATGAAGTTTTAAGAAAAGAATGCAACTAACTTTACTAAATATATTAGGCCGATATTAGTTAGTATGATTTCAGGTAAATGCAATCAAATTCACCCGTACGTAAATTGAATATCTAAGTCTAAGGATTAAAGATTAATTAAATTTTTGGTCTCCCTATGATTTTAACTTTTTAGTCTTTGAAAATAAATAATTCTCACTTAAATTTTGCGTGAATAAAAATAATCTCTGATATTAATTAATTATTAAATATTGGGGCGTAAAAGTGTATGTAACACTTTTTTATGTGATTATATTAGTGTTTGACATATCTAATTTAAAGATGGAGACTAAAAATGTTAAAAAAAAGTTAAGAAACTAAGAATTATTAAAGAAATTAATAAAAACTAAAAATCAGAACTTTTAAAATTGAAAGGAAACAAACATTTATTTAACCCTAAATTTAATTATGGCCCAATCATCATTAAGGCTGTAACACTCGGATTGTTGAGAAAGGGAGATTTTATTATCTGGTATTTAGATTGTTGTCCTTTTTTATAAAATTAAAACTTAATCTTATAATTGAAAAATCTAGACCCAGAGAATTTCTTTTAAAAAGTAAAAAATAAATAAATTGGGAGTAACAACGCAAAGAAAAAAAAAATAGTCTAATCGAGTCCTTTGATTTACCAATTCATTTTGTCGTCTCTCCCCACATTCATGACATTTTATCACCTCTTCCTCAAATCTCATAATTGTTCTTTCCATCTCCATTTTTAATTTTACCCCATTTTCAATTACTTTGTTCCTCCAAAATGCACTTCACACTTTTTCTCTCTCACACAATTTATATCAATCAAAAGGATCAATCAATTTGCAAGTTCTAGTGATTTAAATCAATTCAAATCTGATCCAAATGATGTTGAGGATCCTTTGAAAGGTATGACCGGCATAATGACAAGGTCAAGGCGTTTAAATATACAAAGGTCTTAACAAATTTGATCTATACAAATTAGGTAAAGGAGGAATGCAAATTAGATTTATTTAAGCTTAAATTTGTACATTACTTGAAGGTTTTTAAGGATGGACAACACCAATTAAAGTCCAACCCAAAGTGGTCAAGAATGAGCACATTTCAAGAGATTCTTTTAGTTTACTTAGTAGAGCAATAAATGTTTAGTGGACTATTCAGTAGCTAAAAACATAGTGGACTATTTAATGAAGAAAATCCAAAAGCAAGTGAGAAAAAATGCGCTTTTTATGCAAGTTTGAAAGATGTAGATAGGGCTCGGACTTGTCGTCAACCTCTCTATGTTTTAATGTTTCGAGGATCTTATTTATCCATTCATGAAATAACTAACAATCTTTCCACAGAGATTATTGTTGTTTTAAATGATTTTGCATATGTGTTAGCGGAAGAACTACTTAAGGGGTTGCCTCCAATTAGAGGCATTGAGCACTAAATTGATTTTCCATCCGGTGCAACAATCCTAAATATACCAACCTATAGATTTAACCCAGAGAAGACCAAAGAGTTTCAAAGGCAGATTGAGGGCTTGCTATCCAAAGGACAAATCTGTTAGTCTCTTAGCCCTTGCGTCGTTCCCACAATTCTTATACCAAAAAAAGATGGAAGTTGGCATATGTTCTAGGGTTGTGAATAATATAACCATTAAGTATTGGCGTGCAATACATATATTAGATGATATGATTGATGAGTTGCATAGTGCATCTTTGTTTTCTAAAACTGATTTGAAATCTAGATATTATCAAATTATAATCAAAGAATGTGACGAATGGAAAACGACTTTCAAAAAAAAAAAATTGGTCTTTATGAATGGTGGTTATGTCCTTTGGTTATACTAATACACCTAACACTTTTATGAGACTAATGAATCATATTTTGAGACATTTTATTGGAAAGTTTGTAGTTGTCTATTTTGATGATATTCTGATTTATAGCAAGAATTCGAATGAACATGTTGAACATCTTAAACTTTTTCTTGCTAATATGCATGAAGAAAAGTTATATGCTATTATGTCCAAATCCACTTTTTGTATTGAAGAAGTTATCTTTCTTATTTTTGTTGTGAGTGCTAATGGTTTAAGGGTTGATGAAACAAAAATTAAAGTTATCATTGAATGACCAATTCCTATAAGTGCCACTTACGTAAGATCTTTCCATGGACAAGTTAGTTTCTATAGAAGGTTTGTTAAAGATTTTTCTACAAAGGCAACTTCTATTAGTGAGTTGGTGAAAAAGAATTTGAAGTTTGAATGTGGACAATCTCAGAAAGATGCTTTAGATCTTTTAAAGCATGAATTAACCCCTGCCTCACTTCTTGCTTTATCTGATTTTTCTAAAACTTTTGAGCTAAAATGTGATGCTTCTGAAGTAGGAATATGTGTTGTTTTGATTCAAGAAGGAAGGTCAATTGTGTACTTTAGTGAAAAGTTGAATGGAGTAACTCTAAACTATCCAACTTATGATAAAGAGCTCTATGTAGTGGTGAGAGCATTGGAGACATGATAGCACTACCTACTGCTTAAGGAGTTTGTGATCCACATTGACCATGAATCTTTGAAGTATTTTAAAGGTCAAAAAAGTTTACATAGGAGGCATGCCAAGTGGATTGCATTAATTGAGACTTTCCCATATGTTTTGGAGTATAAAAAAGGTAAGGAGAATATTGTGGTTGATTCTCTTTCTCGAAGGGTATGAAATCATTGTTACCTTAAATGCAAAAATCATGAGTTTTAAGCACATTAAAGAGTTACATGAAAAGGATTCTGATTTTTTCACAAGTATTTCAATCTTGTGCAAATGGAGCTTTTCAAAAGTTTAACAAAAATGATGGATTTTTGTTCAAGGAAAACACATTGTGTGTACCACATCGTTCTTTGAGAGAATTTCCCGTGCATGAATCACATTGTGGTGATTTAATAGGTCATTTTGGTGTTCCTAAAATGTTGAATATTTTGCAAGAACACTTTTACTAGCCAAGAATGAAATCTAATGTAAAAAAAATATGTGGTGGGTATATAAAATGTAAAAGAGAAAAATAAAAAAACCAACCAAATAGACTTTATACACAATTGCCTATACCTCAATCACCTTGGATGATATTTCTATGGACTTCATTCTAAGACTACTTAGGACCCAAAGATGTATGGATAATATTTATCTGATTGTTGACAATTTTTCTAAATGTCTCATTTAATTCCTTGTAGGAAAACAAATGATGCAAAACATGTGGCTGATTTATTCTTCAAGGAGGTGGTACGCCTATGGGGTTCCAAGAACCATAGTGTATGATCGTGATGTCAAGTTCCTAAGCTACTTTTGAAAGACACTTTGGAGAAAATTGGGAACACAATTACTCTTTTCTACAACTTGGCATCCTCAAACGGATGCAAAAACTAAAGTTACCAACCAAACTTTGGGGACACTATTGCGTGCTCTTGTCAAAAGGAATCTCAAGAGTTAGGAGGAGTGGTGTTTGCTAATTTCTGAGTTCACTTATAAGAGGATTATTCACTCTTCTACCTCTTTATCTCAATTAAAGTTCAACCCATAGTGGTCAATAAGGAACTAAAACAATTATTTTAATTATGTATTTTTTTGTCTAATTTTCGTACAAACATTGTGGGTACAATTTCTAGAGACTTATTTTAGTTTGCTTAGTGGAGCAATAAATTCTTAGTGTACTATTTAGTAGCTAAAAAAATATGAACCATGTTTAGTGGGTGTCTTCAACGTTAGTGGAACAATAAATGCTTAGTGGATTGTTTAGAGGCTAAAAGTTTTTTGAACCAACCATCCACATAGCTCTATAAATAGAGGGCTCATATAATGTGTGAAAAACTTTTTGGATGGATAAAAAAAACTTTTTGAGGATTCTCCCTTATTTTTCCAGTTTGTTTAAGTGTTAAGAGTCTTGTAATTTCCTTTGCAACGCTTAACAAACTTATCTAATAGAGTGTTCCCCTTCAGTAGTAGTGTCTTGGCTTAGGCTCTTAGATTCCATTTGTGACATCCAAAGGTGGCAAGTTTGATATACTTGTTATTTTTTAGTTCCTTGGTTTAGAGTTTGGGTAACGACTTTCTATTCCTTTTAAATTTGACATTGTAGAGGTGGTAGGTTTAATATACCAATTGTTTTGTAATTCATTTAGTGTGGGCGGGATGTCTTGGAAACTTTTCATAAATCTTTTTAAGATTTCACTCATAAAGGTGGTGGGTTCCATATACTTATTATTGTTGTGATCACCAAAGTTAGAGGAGTGGCATTACCAGATCATTCGAGAAAATGATTCTTCAAAATTCAAGCATTCGTAACATGGTTGATATTAAGAGGTTATTATACCTATCTTTCTTGAATTGATCATATCTTTCATTTTATTTTTCTACATATAGTCTGATTTCATCTTCTTATCTATACACCATCTCTTACAAAAAAAAAAAAAAAAAAACAAAAAAAAAAAAAAAAACAAAAAAAATAGTAAAGAAAATAAAAAAAAATCAGAAAGTTAAAGGGTATTGAGTTGTTAGCTTACTTGTTCTTTTCTTCCATAGTCTCTGCTATCTATTCTCGTGCTAAATTTTCATCCTACACAAATCTTATTTGCTTGGGTATCATCTCTAATTGGTCACATTCTAATGATTATTTTTGTTGAGTAGCCTCAAGGTGCATAGATTGCATAAGACTCTCAAATGAATTAAGGAAATTCTGTAAATAAGGAAATGAGTCGTAAGAAACGAGTGACCACACCTTATTCATCATAAAAGCCGAGATTTTTATACACTTGAGCAGTTACATTAGTTGAGATAAAGGTAAAGGGTGTGAGGTTTTCTTTCGTTATACTTTAAAGTTTTAGGACACAACATGGAAGGACAACCAAATGAAACCTTGGAGCAAAGAGCATGGAGGGAGCACATGAATCGCCAATTCAACATCATGATGGAACAAATGATGGAAAGAATGGAGCAATGGGGAGATGAGTTTTGAGACTCCGTGAGACATGAAGATTCTAACCGTGAAGATCAAAGGTTTGATGTGTCATCATATTCATCCAAAGGAAGAAGGAGAAATCGTGGTGGTAATGATCTACAAGATGTCAAAATTCAAATTCTAACTTTTCTTCGAAAGAATAATCCCATGACATACTTGGATTGGGAGACCAAGGTGGAATTTTTTTTGCCATTCATAACTACTCGAAGGAAAGAAAAGTACATCTTGCATATCTTAACCAATGATGTACAGAGGAAAGAAAGGTACATCTTGCATCTTTTGCCAATCAAGGCTTGTTAACCAACGATGTACGGAGGCTCAATAAACCCATTGGTGACAAAATCGAAATCTTACCCACGCCCAACGCCCTAGTAACGTTGGTTGGTCGATTCCTACTATTTATGCAACATTTTTGACTCCTAAGAGGAAATTCTTTCATGACCTCTTTCTCTATAAGCCTCCACATGCAACACCAAGCTTGATGACACTGGCACTAGCCCTTACTTTCATTCCGATGGCCCCTTTCATTTGTTTGCTGACTTCAATGCTTATGTGTTGGATGAATCATTGCAAACCTTCAACAAGTTTATGTTGTCGGGTGTGACAAACAAGGAGTTGCAGATCATGCTAATAATCATGCCTCGAAAATCTATAGTAATTTGACTAACACAATGAAAGCGCTTATGCATGTCCTCACACTCACTCTTATATTTACGACGAAAGCTCCACCTAGATCATCTCTTGTATCTCTACTAATTACTTGATCACCTTTTGTCCCCCTGTTATAAGGTAAATTAGACCATGCAATGAAATTATATTCATTTCAACTATAATTACGAGATTCCGATATTAATTTTTAGGAAATATTACCATTACATATTTGTGACAACAAATGTAATATTTTAAATTGGTGACATGTTATGTAACACTAATTAGGGAGTTAATCTTAAATTTTGAAAATTTAATTAATATGATTAATGAAATTGTGTGGGCAACATTGACGAAGGAAAATTGCCATGAAATTAAGGACTTGACATCAAGTCATCTTATATAACATAAGAGAATAATAGTTATACAAGTTTCATTGTTTCATAAGCTCCATGATTACATCATCAAAGTAAAAGGAACATGACATAGAAGTTTAAACTATCCTAAACATAGATTACATCAAAGAAATAATAACAGAAAACATAGGTGAAAATTCAAAAGAAAGGAAGTGCTTTAACCCAAAATATACCTTCTTAAACGCCTCGAGAAACAGTATCATTTATTCATGTTGATCATCTGCTCACCCAAAGTTGATGGGGTCGTAGTAGTGTCACCAGAAGATAATATAAAGGTTAGTTCATATAAAATCAATGATCGATAAAAATGAACAATTAATCATAACAATTCATATACGATAATGCTAATGATGAAATTTTCCAAATGATGCATCAATATGACTTCTCTTCAAATACTATGTAGTATCATCAAAACAACCTTGAGCGATGTCTAGGAATGTATGTTACCACAAACACCCTAAAGTAACAATTAGAGTCACCAATGTTGCAACTGGACTCTCTATCCACTCATGGTGATCGGTCATAGTGGAAGTTTTCACCACCAACTAACAATCTTCTAAGTCTCAAGACTCTCGCAAAGACCAATTTGGGACCTTCTGTATTATGGGCAACTCAGCTACCCCAAGTAATGAGCACACACCCCCATAAGTTTCAAAATATTGGTCATCATAATACTCTACGACATCCATTGTGAAATATGTCCCCAACAATCAAACACAGTCTCCATTCACTCATTAAATCATCATTTCCAATCATAATGAATGATCATTACAATATAAGAAAGAGAAATATAGAATATGGAATCAAACATCAACACAAAAACAACAAGGAAGGAAGAAACTTGAATCTAGTTTTGGCACCTGACCGCCATTTGCTTGTAGGGCTTAATCTGCCTAAGCAGTAGACATGGCCTGGTTCGATTTATTAGATCCTTACACACTTAAGTTCTCGTGTTTTGGGATTGTTTAAAGGCTTAAAATCAATCAAAATGATCTAATGCAAAATATAACTTTCTAAACCTTAAAATCACCAAAATACTAATTTTATTGGATTCTAAGATTTCAAAATCTAATTTAAGGCATTTCAACTCAAACCAAAAGGGCTACTTAGCCTAAAACATCCTAAATTAGTCATTCAAGTGAGTAATTAGGTTTAAGCCCATCTAAAATTAAAAGTTAACTATCAAAACCTCAAGAGTCCACACTCCAGTTATCCTAAAATTTTCAAACTGAATTTCTAGGGAAATAGGCTCATCCAGCACTATCCAAACACATTCCACAACATTTTTACTCCTAAAGCAGAACATATAAGCCATATCCATTCACAACACAACCAAAATGCAACGTACAAACAAGTAATAATGAAAGGAATACATCTTAAGAATTATCATGAGCACTTAAGCATTTTGAAAACAGAAAAGAAAGTAGTAGCCAAGAAAAAGAATTGCAAGAAAGAATATGAAGCGGAAAAATTGAAAAAAAAAATGACTGTTGAAGAAGCAAAATGGTCTTTAGTGAATAGTAAAGAGAAGGATATGTCAACCGTTTACTTAACCGTTTACTTAAGAGAATCAGCCTAGGGTTATAGCCATAAAAGGGTAAAGAGGTAAAAAGAGGAAAAATAGACATTTAAGAGTATTTTCACCAATTTCGGATGAAATTAAAGTTTTCACTCAACATTTTATATTCAATTCAAACATATACATCATTTACTCAACGATAACTCTAACACATTTAACTTATACCAGTTATATCGGCTAATTTAATAAAAAAAGAATATAATTCTAATTGAGTTAATTTTACATTCTAAAATTCATAAAATCTTAGAAATCAAACTTAAAATTAAATCAACAATTTTCCGATCTCAGAAGAATTTTAGATTAATTATTCAATATTAAATTCTTAACTTAAACAAGTTACAAATTAAATTCCAAGAAGAACTAATTAACTGGAAAAAAAAATCTCTTTAAACTATGTCTCTAACTTCTCCACATAAAAACAAACATTAAAATATATACTTAACAATATATATTACATTAAATTACTATCACTGGTATAAAAATCATTTTAAACATAACTGATATTATAGTGGACATAAAAAGAAACGACGTAATCAAATATATAATGTCGGTTTTTTTAATAACCGACTTGAAAAATATTTTTGATAGGTAACTAAGTAATTTATTCAAGTTCTCTTGTTGAGTGATATACTTTCATATTTTAATCTATATGTTCCTATATTACTCTTAGTTATGTAAATTGATTTATTATAGTATGATTTCTTTATATTTATGCAATAATTGATTTTAAACTAATTTATATTATTAAAATTATAAAAAAATGGACTTTTAACATATGTTGTAAATACAACACATGTGAAAAGTATTTTTTTTAATAAAAATCTACGTCGTTTATTAAAATAACTGACATAGAAAATATGGATTTTTTATGACGATTTTTCACTAACAACTGATGTAAACAATATTTTTAACAGCAAGTAACCATTCACTGTGAAAAATCCCTATTTTTAACGTCATGGTAGACCTTCAACCGTGGTGAAAAATGATTTTAAACCGATATAAAATGTCTTTTTTGCATTAGTGTATGGCACACAACTAAAGTAAATAGAGAAATTTCAAAACAAAGATGTCAAAACTTATTATTGATATATTTCAACACCAAAATGAAATGTCAATAATAGCATTATACGTTGAAATGGTAATAGTTAATTATTTAAAATGAAATGTCAATAATAATATTATATGTTGAAATGGTATTAGTCAGTTACTCAACTTTTTGTCCCAAAAATTCTTTGTTTTTAAGGAATAATAATTTAAAGGTTAATGAAGCAACAAAACCAAGACAGCAAGAAGAGAAAGTCATAGAAAAGAAAGTTATTGACACTCAACACTCAAAAGAGAAAGAAAAGTCGCTGACACTCGTCCAAACCTTCATTGTTTATTTTTTTTCCGCATTTTTACTTAATTTCATTAAATTGAAATTATTAAGTACCGATATGACTACACAAGAAAAGATTACTTTCAAGTCAACATTTAAGGCATTCTCATTTAAGTGGGAATTTGAACGGTTGGCATTCTCATTTAATTTGAATTTAAGTGAGTAGTTACTAATCATGATTGGTGCTTTGGTAACCGCACTAAGATAGTTTCATTACCTTCAAGTCAACATTTAAGGCATTCTCATTTAAGCGAGAATTCGAATGGTTGCATTCTCATTTAATTTGAATTTAAGTGAGTAGTTACTAATCATGATTGGTGCTTTGGTAACCGCACCAAGATAGTTTCATTACCTTTTAAATGCGTTTAACTGCACCAAAACCTTTTATAGGGGCGAGTATTCGAATCATAGAGTACACACCCGTATGTTCAACGAAGGTCGGCATATTATTTCCATGTATGAGTATATGGTAAGGGAGTTTAGCATCGAGTTCCCATTAACCAGGTGTGAGTTTGAGGTCTTATCATTCCTAAATGTGGCGTCTAGCCAACTTCACCCTAATAGTTGGGGTTCCTTTTGGCCTTCCAACTCCTCTGTCAGTTGCTCGATCTTAAGGCAACGTCGCACTCTTTCTTTTACTTCTTTCACCTCAAATACGATCACAAGGTCGGTTGGGCTTCTCTTTGTGGTTCCCAAGCCGACGAACCTCTGCTAACCATTTATGCACAATCATTTAAGAATTTTAAGCACCTTTACTTTAAGCTCTACCCGACTAACGATGAGGCCGTAAAGGCCTTTTTTCTGAAAAAGAACTTGACACCAAAATATCCTATGCACTGGTCTCTACCGCGGAAGTTCAATTCTATTCCCAAAAACGAGCTCTCCGTGACCGATCTAAACATCATTAGTCTATTGTCGGGGCTGCCTCGGCCATCAATAGCCGAGCTCTAATTCATGCTGCTAGAGATAAAGATCTGAAGGGGTAAATTCATATGTAATTACTATTGTTTGCTTTTGTTTGTACAAGGTGGTCTCTTAATAACTCATGCTTGTTTTATGCATAATTCATAGCGAGCAACTTCGACTTGGTGGTCATCCTTAAGAATCCCAAGTTCTCGAAGGAACAAGTCTCGGGCCCAAGGATCCGAGTTCCGACCTACGGAGGGACGAGCAGGCCCCCTGCGGCCTCCGAGTCGACTCCACAACCTACTCCTCCCCAACCATCTCCAGCTAAGAGACCGAGGGCGACGTCTCTGGTGCTTATGGAAACCGAGGTAGAGGATATTCCCGCGAATCCCACTGAGTCCCCTCAACCGACAACTATTCTGAGGGCGGATGCTGCTCTTCCACCCGGGGCGACTTGGCAGGGGATGGTGGGGGATTAGCCCCGACTCGAACACATGGCCGCAAAGGTGACCCCAGGAGAGTCGCTGTGGGCGATGCCCCTTCACGGGAGGGATCTGCACTTGGGGGAACCCTTCCCGCGCCCTTATGATGTGGCATTGCTCAACGCAATCGAGGTAGAGAAGAACCTCAATGGTTTAGAGGTAATGTTGAGTCGTGCATTGGACGAGGAGAAGGTGCAAAAGTTAGGACCGAAGCTGAGTCAGCCAGAGGAGAAGGTGCAACTGCTGGAGCCAAAGTTAAGTCAGGCTGAGGCAATCGTGGCGGAGCAAAAGGTGCAGATAGAAGCGTTGCAAGTCGGGTGTGCAACCAGCTTCTATGAGGGATTTAATGGGGCAGTGAGGCAAGCTTCCCATTTGATGCCCGGGCTTATGGCCGAGTCTTTCCACTACTTAAAGGATTTTATGGATGGTCAGTGGGTGGATCGGTCGGGGTAGTCACACTTTACTGCTTTATTTTGATTTGGTTGCCTTGCAAGGCTTATTTTTGTAATATTGGCATGTGGTGTTGTATTCTTTTACCTCGGTTTTATGAATGTCGTATTGATGCTATATCTCGCTTGCTATACTTCGGTTTTATAACTTTGCAACTGTTACACTATATTTCGTTTGTTCAACTAGATTCGGGGTCCAATCAGGAATGCGGGGTTCCTAAGGCTCGGAAAAGACCGAGTGTCGGGCTGGACGCGGAGTCCAATCAGGAACGCGGGGTTCCTAAGGCTCGAAAAGGGCCGAGTGCCGGGCTGGACGCGGAGTCCTGTTGGGAACGCGGAGTTCCTAAGGCTCGGAAGGGGCTGAGTGCCGGGTTGGACGCGGAGTCCAGTTGGGAACGCGGAGTTCCTAAGGCTCGGAAGGGGCCGAGTGCCGAGTTGAGAAGAGGTGTCATGTAAGGAGAATGTATGTTTTATTTAATGTTGGACGCGGTGCCTCATTAAAAACTCTCCCGGAAAAACTCTCCTTAGGGAAAAAATTCAAGTAGAGGAAAAAGAGTACATCAGCCATATAGACATAACCCAATGACAATTGTAAAATTCGAAATACTACAAAGCATAAACTATCTGAAATAAATCTTTAAGTGAGTGGCATTCCTAGTGCTAGGTAGTAAGCGACCGCCCATCTCTTGTAATTTATAAGAACCGTTGTGAAGGTCTTCGAAGATACGGTAAGGGCCTTCCTAAGAGGCGGCGAGCTTACCCTGAGCTTGGTCTCGGTGTGCATCACCAATTTTCCTCCAAACGAAGTCGCCTGGAACGAACGAACGATCTTGAACTCGTGAGTTGTAGCGCTTCGCCGCTCTGAGTTTGGAAGCGAGCTCTCGTACTCAAGCTTCTTCTTGAAATTCTTCAACGAGGACGAGCTCATCTCGGAGGGCTTCTTCATTCTGACCCTCGGAGAAGTTCTGCCTTCGTAAGGAGGGTTCACCGACTTCAACCGGTATCGTAGCATCGGCTCCATAGGTAATCCGGAAAGGTGCCTCTTGGGTTGAGGACTGAGGAGTGTCGCCAAAGTATGTCGGGTATCTCCTCGGCCCAAGATCCCTTAGCTTGGCCGACCTTCCTCTTCAGTTCGTTGAGAATGACCTTATTCGCTGCTTCGGCCTGCCCATTGGTTTGGGAGTGTTCAATTGACGAGGTTCGGTGTAGGATATTGAGTCGAGATAAAAAGGAACGGAAGGAGCTATCAATAAATTTTCGGTCATTGTCGGTAATTATGCTTTGGGGGAGTCCATGTCGGCAGATAATATGTTTCCAAACAAATTGTTGAACTTGTTTGACTGAGATGGTGGCCACCGTCTTTGGCTCTATCCACTTAGTGAAATAATCAATAGCTACAAGAAGGAATTTGACTTGCTTTTTTGCTTGAGGAAAGGGGCCGAGTATGTCCATTCCCCATAGTGCGAACGACCATAGGGAGATTATGTTTTGAATTACTGGGGGTGGTGCGACAGGTAATAAATCGTGCTCTTGGCACTTTTGACAAGTGCAGACATAGTCTTTAGCATCTTTTTTCAGGGATGGCCAGTAGTATCCAACACGGATTATTCTCACTGCCATGTTTCGTGATCCATAGTGCATTTCACATATCCCATTATGAAGCTCGGCCATGACATATTGTGTTTGATCCGAGGTTAAGCATTTCAATAAGGGAGAGGAGAAACCACGTCGGTATAATTCTTGATTCTGCAGAACATAAAAGGAGGCATTTTAAGCGTCGCACGCCCATGTCCCGGGCTAACCTGAGCCCGGCCAAGAGGGCCTCATATTCCGCCTGATTGTTCGACGCCACAAAAGAGAAACGTATGGCTTGTTCCAGGATTAGGCCTTCGGGACCCTCCAATATTACGCCACCACCACTTCCTCTCTTGTTGGAGGATCCGTCTACTCGGAGCGTCCACGAAATATTCCGTTCTCCGAGCTCGGGGAGCTCTGTGAGGAAGTCGGCCAATAGATTCTAGTTCCTATGTAGCCCAATTTTAATGTGTTTCTACTTTCTTCTAATTCAACCAAAACTATTCTTGATTAACTATCTAATCCTTAAGATAGAGAAACAAGATATATCAGGGGTACACAGCGGAAACAACAAAAGAAAGAATAAGAAACACGTTAGCGATCAATATGCAGCGTAATCAATAGCAGTATCTAACTGTTCTAGTTTTAGTTGATTACTGAGTCAATTATCGAGTCAATTATCGAGTCAATTACCAAACGAATTGCAGAAATTATACAGTGATAATGAACAACGTAACGTAAACGGTAAAGAGTAGAAGGGAGAAGAAGAGTGCACAGTGATTTATACTGGTTCGGCCCACTACCTACATCCAGTCCCAACCCAACAACTGTTGCGATCGGTTTTCCACTATAACAATGATCCCTTTTGCGTTCTTTTACATTCACTCTGCAACAAGCAACACAAAAACGAAATCAAAACACCCAAAACACATGTTCTTTAACCCAAAGAACAATTCTCTTTGACCTTGACACCTCCAAGATCAAACCTTTGAGAAAACCCTTCTCAAAGACCCTTACTCTATCTAGAGAGACATCTCTCCTAGAGTAATCAACCCAAATCCAAATGGGAAACAAAAGATCAGTTAGAAAACACATGTGTGTGTAGATCTGATCACGTATGAACACTATGAATGTCAGCCAATCAGAAAGGTCGATCAAGTTTGCCTTTTTATGAAAACTTCTTGAAGAACTCTTGAAGTTTTTTATGGGTTTCTTAGAGAAAAAGATGAACTCAGTTTAGAGAGAATATGAAAGTGTAAGAACTTTTCCAAAACTTGTATTCTAAGAATATGAAATGATTTTCGAAAGAGGGATATTTATATGTTCATTTAAAAACTCAATTTAGGCAATTTCATGACTTTTTGATGGTGGTAATCGACTGCCAGAAACTGGTAATCGATTGAACCATAGAACAAAGCTCTTCCTAGGTGGATTTGCTCAGGGTAATCGATTAACCCGAGGGGTTAATCGATTACTCCATAGACAAATGAAGGTTCCCCACTCTGTTACCCACTGTTGGTAGTTGACTACCTTCTGTTGGTAATCTATTACCTCAGTTGGTTACAAAGACCTTTTTCAAAACATTTTAAAAGGGAAAACCAAACATTTGAATCATGAGAAATCACACAAGATTTGCGTAGCTCTCCAAGACATTCCAACCAAGAACAACCACATACAAGCCTAAATTAAACAATCAATACATAGGAAACACTTAGTTACATATCATCTAAGAAAACCAAAATTACATAGCATCAAAATCAAAACAATAAGAGAGACATCCAAGCATCTTCAAGCTTTAAGTCCAACAAGATTAACCCGAGTACCAACTTTTCAATTGTTTGGTACCGTGTTTCAGCGGGTTGTAATGTTCGGCTCACAAAGTAAATAGGAGTCTGACACTTATCAATTTCTTTAGCCAAGACCGAACTAAGTGTGCCCTATGAAACTACTAAGTATATGTATAACGACAAACCTAGGGATGGGCTTGCCAAGGTCGAAAAAGTGGAGATCTGTCCTCGTAGTTTGGCAAAGGCTGCCGCGCCCTCGGTATTTCACTCAAAGTGTCGTGACTGCTTTAGAAGCCAAAATAATGGCTTACTGTGCTCGGCTAACTTAGGCAGGAAACGGGAGAGCACGACTAACTTAGCAGCCCTTGAAGTATTCTTTAATTTGACACCAAGAATAGCTCAATTGGAGTTGTGTAGCCCAAGTTATGCTCTGAATGCTAAACCTGGTCAGATAGTCAAAAATAAAGCAAATTTTATTATAAGCTCAATCTATTAAAAAGTAAGATTGAAGAGTTTGTTCAGCTTTTGGAGATGGTCCTCCATCACGCCAGTTAGCGATGGTGGCTGATATCACCATTGGGTCGGTGTGGTCCGGATCGTCGATGCTAAAGTTGTCATCCGAGAAAGTAATTGTCGGGAGTGACCTCTTCCTGGATAGGTCCACACTGTTCACACTTCTAGCGTACCTCTTCCTGGCCGACGAGGAGATACCTCCCTAACGAATCCTCCCAAGAATTGTATTGATCGTTCCCCGAACTTGATCGGGGTTCTGGTCGGGCTCTCTCTTGCGTCGTTACTCCTTTCATTTTTTCCATGATCGGCAGTCTTTAGTGTCATTGTCTACATCTCATGAACGAGATGCATAGTCAGGCCTGGAATCATGCTGGGCATGCTTCTCTACACGCGTTTGTTCGACCTGAACAAAGCATCGTAACTCCCCGAACTTGACCACAGTTTTTAGTGGTGTGTCCCTGGTTCTACCGGTAGGCACATTTTTTTGGCAAGGTCGGCCTGTACCGGGGTTCGTGATGGGGTAGGGGGCCGCACCAGATTTAAGGCATAGGCTTCTCTGAGGACTCTCTCCCTAGAGGCGTTCAAGGGGGTATAGGAATTATACTGAACTGGTCGGCGAGACCTAGTCTGCTCGGCTCGACATGGTTAGGTGTCCTTTTGCCTCGGGGACTCGGCCTGTTCCCGTGCTCGTCGCTTGGCCTCGACATTTTCCTCAATTTCCATGAAACGAGCGGTGCGGGTGCGAAGCTCTTCATGTTGTTTGGTAGCTCTACGAAGAGTGAATCCGAAAACGGGTCGGGCTTGAGGCCGACCTGTGTTACAAGCACACCCTAGGCTTGATTAAAAGTTCCCGATCTTCATTCTTGAAGAAAGTCTCCAATGATTCTCAAGCCAAAAAACAATTAGAAAACAATGTTAGAATCAAGGTTAGTGAAAAAAATTAAAAAGAAGAAAATAGAAAAGATGGAAAAAGATGAGAAGTGGAAGGACGCCATGGGAAAACCAATAAGTCCCAAATGTAGAATTGTCACAAAGTAGGAACTTTGATAAGACTCAAGATTCAAGACACCAAGGACTAGCGAATAAGTCTTGAGGAATCGCCACCATATAAAACTATGGATAAGATTCAACTTCTTCACAAGAAGAAGATAAGAGAAATCCTTCTCTTAAGAAAACAGAAAAGCTTCAATTTTATTTCTTAAATTCAATGTGTACATGAGGTAGGCTTGAGTCTCCTTATATAGATGAAGAAATAGGAGGAAGCCTTCTAAGGTGGAGAGTAGGAAATGGGCCTTGGATCTTTGGGTTTAGGTGTGTGTGGGTCATGAAGCCCAATACCCTAAACCCTACCTTCTTGGATCCAAATGGATTAAAGTAGGTTCAAGGTCTATTTCCTTTCTCTTTACTTAAGTTTTTTCTCTTAATTTCTCTCTAAGAAAGGTGTCTCAAACAAGAAAAAGGAATACAATGTATGATTACACTTTAGCTACTTATAAGAGAATACAAGGTTTGATATCTAGAGGTAGGTCTTCAAGGGCTCATCCAATCTTCAAGAGCTCTTTCTCAACTCCCTCTTCTATCTTCTTCATCATGCTCCTTGATCCTCCTAGTTGAGTGGTCCTCCTTGGATGGTCCTCCATCAGCTTGGATGGTGTGTAGGGCGACTGTTGGGTGGAGGTCGGGTATGGTCCTACAGGCCTCCGCGAAGTGTGTCATGTATTCTCTAAGGGATTCCTTATCCCTCTGGATGATGTGTTGTAGGGTGATTGAGGTGGTCGGCATTGGTTTGGCGTCGACAAACCGGGCTTAAAAATGCTCGTAGAGAGTATCAAAGGATTCAACGGACAAGGGGGGAAGCGAATAATACCATTTGAGGGCGGTCTCCTTTAGAGTCGTAGGGAACATCCGGCAGAGCACGTGGTCATAATCGGATAGCAAGGCGGCCTAGGTCAGGAAGACTTGGACGTGGGTGGTTGGGTCCGAGGTCCTGTCATATTTGTCATGTGCCGACCACCTCCAAGATTCGGGTACCCGGGCCAACATAATGGCGGGGATAAAAGGGTTCAAGGCTGAAACTTTCTCAAGCCCATTGGCTCTAAAGAGGAACTTGGGACGGGTTGTGTCGGGCAACGGAGGTCACGACATGCACGTCCTCACCTGTAGTGTGCTGACCACCTCCTAGATGGGTAGGGCCAACGTATAAATTAAAACGGGTATCCTCCCGATTTCGTGCCTCGCCCTCATTATTCTAGATAGGGGGAACCCTGTTAGGGATCCCTTGGATCCTCTGTCTCAGCGCTTGTAGTTCTAGGTTATGGGCTTGGGTCTCCGCCTCTCTCTGATGCTGGATCATGCGTAGGTCAGCCTGGGTAGTTTGTAGTTCTCTTTGGGTGTCTCGGCATTGCGTTCGTAGGGTTTCTAGATAGGCATTCATCTGATCTCTTTCTTCTGCTACCGCTGCATCCACTTGTGCTTTTATTACCTCAGCAATGGCGGGATCCATTGTGGGATTGGAGTGGCTACATGTGCGAACTATCTAATCTCATGAATCGTGGGATGAAGAATTATTTTGTCTCACGGTAGGCGCCAAATGTTCTTACTAGATTCTGACTAAGTGAGTTAAACTCCGGCCTGTGGTTTTCTGGTGACGAGAGGGATTTGTTTCCTCCTTGATGTAGAAATGTATTTTCTAATTATTGATCGATCATTTATGCATGTTTGTCTTTATAGATTCAATTTTAAGATTCTATCTTCATGGATCTTGCAAAGGTAGACATAAGTCCACAAGTTCTCTTTTTTTAGGGAACGGTTAGGTCCGAGGAGAAGGAGTTAACGAGCTCGACACCGGCCTCGGAGACTCGGAGCCTCTAACTCGGATATATATATATATATATATATATATATATATATATATATATATATATATATATATATATATTCTCTTTGCTCTTCTTTTCCATGGCTGCTTCTTATCCTTCACAAGAGCACAGTATCAAGACGGAAAGATATGTTGGAAAATGGTATCGGTGCCCTCGTCATGGCCATATCCGTGGCTCTAGCTCCCATACCAGGGGCCATGTTGAGTGGGACAGTAAAGCATCAACTGAAAATATTGTTACACAATAAAAAAGAAGAAAACTTTCAGCACCATCAAAAAATAGTTTTCATTAATGTCTTTTAGATCATATAATAAATAAGATTTTTATTTTTTTTTATATATATTATTTAAGTAAAAAATATTTCAATGGTTATCTTATTATTATAATTAATTATTTAATTAATTTTATCTTTTTAAAAGTTTTAAAATTTGTTGTTTTAATAATTTTGCAAATATTATACAAATATTTTATATGATTTTTATACTTGACATAACATAATTGGGGCAGACAACCTGCTAATGCCAATGACATATACCACTTGGTAAACTGATTTGTTGGATTCTTACGGGAGTTTGGCCTACCATTCAAGTATTGAAATTGAAATTCATTACTTACAACATATACTGTTTACTTCATTTATTTACTGAAATAATACCTACTTATTTCGGTCTAATTTACTTACCCAGGTTAAATTTTTTCTCAAAATTTCTCAATCTCTTGATTTTTTCCCCGTAAATTTATTTTCAAATATTTTATAATTTTGCGATTTATATCTCTAACAAAAAACTCATTACAATTATGATTTTTATATTAATATTTTCTTTAAATTATTATAATTTAGATAATTTTGTGATATTTATTTTATTATAACGATTTTTTTATATAAGAGTAAAATTTGTAAAAATTGAAGACAAATATATATATATATATATATATATATATATAAAGAATTAAGCGCAAAATATACAAAATTATAAAACTTTTGCAATTAAGTTAGAGTTTAAATTGTAGGATGCATTAAAGGGCACGCAATTGATCTATTGACTGTTATGTTCGCTAGACCGGTTGGTCAACAAAATTCATGAAATTTTTTCAAATTTGATAACTCTATAAAAAAAATTTAAATTTTATAAATTTTTAAAATATAAATTTAATAATAAAATTTATGTTTTTATATTCCTGTATAATTATAAAAAAAAAAATTTAAAATTATTATATTCTTTAAAAAAATATTAAAATAATCTTTCACAATTTCAATAGAATACGTCCTTTTTAATATATATCAGCTCAAAATGATATACATCAGTTCAAAATGACATGAATTCGAATTTTGCGGTGGATACAGAATCTTATTGTCCACATAGTTTATAGTTATTCTTGTAGAGCTATTTGAACTTTGAAACCAACTCTATCAAAATCTAATTTAACAAAACTTTTATTTATTTTTTGCAAAGTGTTAAAAAAATATATATTCTCTAACATGTATTTATTAAGTTATGTTTTAATCAGTTAAAATATATGAAGAATTATAAAATTATAAAAAAAAAAAAAAGATAAGCATTAAATAAAATATAAAATCTACAAAAGTTTGTCTTTTCTATTAAAACTTTTAGTCAATCCCAAGTGACACACACGTCAGGAGTCGTTGAATAAATACTTATTTTTGCACCTTGAAGAAGTCATAAAACAGAACAAAAGTAGTGACGATTGTTGGGCACAGGTAACTGGAATGGAGAAAGCAATTCACATAGCAGTGATACCAAGTGCAGGTTTCAGCCACCTAGTACCAATCCTTGAGTTCTCAAAGCACCTAGTTAATCTTAACCCTCACATGCATGTTTCATTCATCATTCCAACACATGGTTCCCCTCCAACTGCTTCAAAATCTATCTTGGAATCCCTCCCTCCCAACATAACCTCCACTTTCCTCCCCTCAGTTTCCTTTCCACAAGGCATTCACACAGCAGCACAAATCCAGCTAACAGTCACCCTCTCACTTCCTCTCATCCACCAAACCCTCACTTCCCTCTCCTCAAGCACATCCACCCCTCCTCTTGTTGCCCTTGTAGTTGACTCCTTTGCTGCTGAGGCACTTGACTTTGCCAAAGAATTCAACCTATTGGCCTATGTGTTCTTTTCCATTGCAGCCACCACTGTTTCATTGCACTTTCATATGCCTAAGTTGGATGAGGAAACAACATGTGAGTACAGGGATTTGCCTGGTCCAGTTGAAATGCCAGGCTGTGTGCCACTCCATGGTAAGGATTTTCCCTTATCCATACTTCAAGGTTTACTTTCTGTCTTCACTTTTTAAATTTCAAAATTGCCATGTTGTTTGTTACTTGTTGCTTATTTTTAATAATTTGTACAGAAAGAAAAAAATATTTAGAGTTGTTTGTTTCACATATCTTTGAAAGCAGTCATGATTGAACATTTTCTGTTTCCAGCATAAATCTTTGAAGAATGAAACAAATTAAAACAGGACCTTTAATTTGCTTTGCATGTCTGGATCTGATACTGATCCTCTTGGACACTTCACCGATTGTGTTACAGAATTTCAATACATCTACATGAGACGTAGAAACATGGATAATATAAAATCAGAGAAGAATTGTCTCTTGCTTGATGAACCAAAGCTAGAAATTTTCCTCTTTGTGGATGATTTGCTGTTACTATATTTGTACACTACAAAATGTAATTTATAATGATGATGATTTACATGTTCAATTATGTTTTATGAATTTTTATGCATGTCTTGACATGTATCTTATACTTATCGAATCTTACATATATGTTTAGAACAATTCGTGTAGTATTGTATCTGATACCTGTATCATATTATGCATCATAGGTAAGGATCTGTACAGCCCTGCTCAGGATAGATCAAGCCACGTTTATAAACTCTTACTCCAACGTGTAAAAAGGTTCTTTTTTGTTGATGGGGTTTTTGTGAATAGTTTCTTGGAGATGGAACCTGGTCCTATAAAAGCACTGAATGAGGAGGGAGGTGGCAGTTATAAATACAAGTACCCTCCTGTGTATGCGGTTGGACCTATTGTAGGATTAGGTGGTGGTGATGCAAATGGGTTGGAGTGTGTTTCATGGTTGGATAGACAGCAACCTTGTTCTGTTTTGTATGTTAGTTTTGGGAGTGGAGGGACTTTGTCACAGGAACAGATTGATGAGCTGGCTTGTGGTTTGGAACTGAGTGGTTGTAAATTTTTGTGGGTTGTCAGGCCACCAAGTACTGAGGCTAATGCTGCTTACCTTGGTTCAGAAGATGGTGTTGACCCTTTGCAGTTTTTGCCAAGGGGGTTCTTGGAGAGGACCAAGGAACAAGGTTTGGTTCTGCCTTTGTGGGCACCACAGGTTCAGATTCTTTGTCACAGTTCAGTTGGGGGATTCTTGAGTCACTGTGGATGGAATTCGACACTTGAGAGTGTGATGCAGGGTGTGCCGTTGATTGCGTGGCCCTTGTTTGCAGAGCAGAGGATAAATGCTGCTGTTCTGTGTGAGGGCCTCCAAGTGGGATTGAGGCCAAAAGAGAATGAAAATGGTTTGGTGGAAAGAGGGGAGATTGCTGAGGTGATTAAGCGTCTGATGAATAAGGAAGAAGGTGGTGAATTGCGCCGAAGAATGAAGGAATTGAAAGAAGCTGCCAATAATGCAATCAAAGAAGATGGATCTTCTGCAAAGGCCCTTGCTCAGGTAATACTCAAGTGGAAAAATTTGGCATAGGAAAACAAGTTTTATAGAATGCTTTTAGACGGGGTCTTTCTTTTGTTACCTGTTTTTTATCTGCTTTGTAATCACTGCCAACTCTTCTGTAGATCCTTGGCACCAACAGTGGGTACTATATGTGATTTTCTGATACGGAATGTGATCATCATGATAATTTGCACTTTTAAGCTTATTTTTTAGCACTCTTAAGATCACGATACTTTTGTGATGTAATGAATAGTTAAATCTAAATGTCTATTTACATTATATTGTAGTGTTTGTGTTTTGTGGCTGTCTCTTCAGTCACCACAAAACGCTGATAACTTTCTTTGGTTTTATGGGCTAATAAAATTTCCTTTTGAATAGACTTTGAGCCTGTTGAGTGAAGCTCCTTTTGATGTCAAATGTTTTTAGGGATATATGCTTGGCTTAAAATTGAGACATTGCAGTTTATCTCATTCTTCATTCGTCCCTAATTTTGTTCAGTTTTTCTAAGTGCTCTGATTTCGTCACCAATGCAATGATGTTCAATAATGATTAATGAGCTTCCACTGTGCTTTGAGCCTGTTGAGTGAAGTTCCTTTTGATGTCAAATGCTTTTAGGAATATATACTTGGCTTAAAATCGAGACTTGGAAGTTTATCTCATTCTCCATACGTCCCTAATTTTGTTCAGTTTTTTTCTAAGTTCTCTGATTTCAACACCAATTCAACTATGTTCAACATTGATTAATGAGCTTCCACTGTGCTTGTGACACCTATAACATAGCTCTCATTTTTCATCATTCCTTTCCATCTTATGTAGTTAGTTTATTTGTTGCTGTATCTTCTGGAATTTTCATGTTTATTTTGGTTTTTTCATGCATAATCCATGCAAGGTAATAATTGTTGGAGATCCCACATTTTCTAGAGATATGACCTGTTCAATGTATATAAGTAAGGGGTAATCCCCACTTTACAAGTTAGTTTTGTAAAATTGAGTTAGGTCCTTAACCCATGTTTCTAAGATAGTTTCATGGCATAGTCATAGTTGCTTTATTATGCTAAAAGTGATTTTTAACTTTTATATTTTGGTTAATACTTAATAATCTCAGTTGCTTTATTGTAACTTCAGTATTAACATGACTTAAAGAAAGAACTGTTAATTAGACATGAAAAATTATGTTGAAACTGAGGAATTTTTATTTCTAATTTGCTTTTATAACTTCACTTTCTTGCCTTTTGTTTGTCCTTGAGTGATTAGAGTAGCTCTATTGCGAAGTCCATTGAGTTGATGCACGAGAAGGTTTACTACTGATAGCATGCATTTTCTTAATCTACTCTACTGAATGATTACTCGAGCGTTTCTTGGCATAGGTTTACTCAAGACTTCTTTTCTTGCATTCCATCTTCTCAGTTGGTTTGTTAAATCTCTTGGTTTGGAATAAATTTGCTGGTTTATCATGAATTTTTTTTCTTAAAAAACGTAAACACAAGCTATGTTACATATATAATTGAAATAAGGGAGGAGTAGAGTGTACCTTAAGAAATGAATCAAGAAACAATATAGACCAAATTGTGCTTTATGTAGACAAATTACTCCACTTTGAATGAAATCAGAAAATTTGATCCAGTGAATAGAAATTTTAGATTTTAATTTTAGACAAATCACTCCACAATTTAGCATTCAACAGTCAACACAAACAAAATGGAGTTTGATTTTGAGTTGTATAGCTCAAGTCATGATTGAAGTTACAACTGCTGAGAGAAGAGAATTATGCAGAAAGAAGACTTGAGTTTGGAATAAAACATGAGCCAAATGGACCGCAACTGAATCTGATAGTTGCATCATTTTAAAGCTTTATGTATTAGTTTTTCTAGAAAACAAACCGAGTCATAAAATAGTGACCTCTGCCAGAACAAGATCAGCATGAATTTATAATTTGACTTGGACTCCTGATATAGAATTGTATTTGTCTACAAGACAATTCAAAAACAACAAACTTCATCAAGTTCTTCAGTACCTATAAGTCATCAATGCTTAGGTACAAGATTATTTGATTGTTCAATTAAATCAAAACAATAAATGCAATAACTAAAAATAAAATCTCTACTACTCTGGCCTCAAATATAACTAAAAATAAATAAATTCTTTCTAAATATAATTATTCTTGAACTGAGCACAAATTTGAAATTTACAAAATTATCCAATATTTTTTCTTATATATAAACCAGGTAATGTTTTGTAACCAAAAAAAAAAAAAAATTGAAGTTTAAAAATATGCCAATTACATTGAACATAACATTTAATTTAAATGATAAATAAAGTAAAATGCTAAGGTTCTCTCTAGACCAAACCCTTTCCCTGTATATATACATGAAGATGTTGCTTTCATTGCCAGCATTCTCAACTGTTTTAGATGTTGTCCTTCCGACAGAGACATTTAAGGGTACCTGCCCTGCAAAGGTCTACTTCGGCGTCTAGTGGAAGGTAGGGTACAAACAAGGATCACAAAATGGGCCCTACGGTTCATGGGTTGTGATTATAATAATAATAAAAGAAAAGGTTTAAATACAAATTTGTTCTATCATTTTTTTAATTTCTATATTTAGTCTTGTACTTTTCAAATATTCAGAAATTTGGTTTTTTATGGTAATTTGATAAATTTTAATTATAAAATTAGTAGGGTTGACCGATATGTGAATTCTTTATTATTTTTTGTTTAATTTATTTTTATAAAAATTCTAAAAGTGAAACATATATTTTTATTAAAATGAAATTAGGGCTCTAAATTATCCCCTTAAACAATGTTAAAAGTTAAGTTTTTATTTTTCTAATTTTTATAAAAATTAATTAAACAAAAAAAGTAGTTAAAAAAGTCTATATGTCAATTAACACTGCTGATTTCATAGTCAATGTTTGCCACATTATTTTAAGGACCAAATTTTTAAATTTTTAGAAAGCACTGGACTAAATTTCTAAATTATAAATGAATTAAGTCATTGATCTTCTGATTTTTTTCAGATTACAGTCTTGACGTAGATAGATGTGGATCATATGATTGAGTATAACTAATGGTAAATTAGAACCAGTTCAGGTAAAATCATAGAACTAGAATGAAATAAGTCTTCTATTAATCTATTAAAAAATAGATTATATATTTTTTAATTATTCACAATTATCACTTATATATATATATTTTAATTAAAAATCACTTGTATATTTTATGTTGTTATACAGAAATAAATTATTCAACTCCTATCCAAAGTTTTTTTTTTTTCTGATTATTATATTTTTACAAAAGAAAAAGATATAATTTTTTTTATAAATAGTATATTTACTACATAAATATTAATTTTTTAATTATAATTTGTAAATAGTATCAAGTATCAACAGAGAAATTAGCTATTCAATGTTAAGAATTGAAGATATAAGTCACCATCCACTTCCAAGATTCACAACCTTCTCTCTTATACTAGACCGTGGTTTATGAAATCATTAATGAAACTATTCAATCATGAGTATACGAGAAGAATCACGACCCAATAAAACTGCATTTCTAGCCACTTTGAAAATGCAATCTCAAACAAAATTGAACCTACGTATCTTCAACAATACATTTAAAAAAAGGAATTGAATCCCAATATTTTAAAATCTCACCAAACACTGAAAATTTTCCTGTGAAAACTCAACCCACTTGGGCTCGAGTAAATGCAAAAGCAAAAGGTAAAAAAAAAATTCTCACTAACATGATTTTTTCTTGAATCATATAAATATACAGGTCTCAACATAGAAATTTTCAAAAGTAGAAATAAGAACATTTAATTATAATTTAATTGTGATCATAAATAATGATCATAATAATTAAAAATTCTTATTTCTCATTCTTTATATATATATATATATATATATATATATATATATATATATATATAAGCAGCAAGTCTGAAATATGTAACCCAGAGCAACTTTTAAGGTTTTATTTTCTGGTGAAGGGTATTTTGGTAAATTCACTCATGAATTGTAAGTTAAGAGAGCCAATCGCACGGATGCAAAAAGGCTATAGCCAAATCTCTAAACGGTTAACTTTTCATAGATCACAATGGCAAATTAAAAATAGGTATTTAAACTAAGATTAATTCTGCAAATTAAAGTACTTCAAAGATTGAATTGCGTGTTTTTCTACTATTTTATTAAGTTTTTTTTTTATCACATGCAAACTTTAATCTCAAATTTAATCGTAAAATTTTTGAAATAAATTAAAGATTTTGTTTTAATAAGCTACCCAAAAAATTTATTAAAATAAATCTTAAGAAATCATTTTTTTAACATGTTAATATATAATAATCATTGGTATTCACAAGGCAAGATTATTTCTTATTAATCGTTGATATATTTTCAATTATTATTGAATTATGTTATTCTCAAATTATATTTGTATCTTTTTTTGACAATTATATCATTTATAACCTTACACATAAATTTTAATTTAACCAATTGTTATTCTAATTTACATTTTAAAATAAATCTAATCAAGAGATTGTTTAAAATAATTTTCACATTAGTATAATTGTAGTTGTAATATAATAATGGATTAGATGATTAGATAGCCAAATGAAATTGTTTTGAGCCAAATGGGGTGTGGTAACCATAATGGGGAGTGCTATTCTGCGTAAAGGAAGGGTAGAATTAGAATAAAAACTGTCGAGGTTGGTGTGCATAGCAAAAAAGGATGTATATTGGCAAAACGTCTAAAATTTTACTCTATACTCCAATAGTGTTTAGAATCACATAACTTGAGAAACAATCTAAACTTTGGTGATTTTCTTTTAACATCCTCAAAAAAAATGTTATCATAGTAATTCAATAACATTTATTATCAGATACAAAATGTTATCTAAATTATCTTAAGGATAAAATCAGATAATGAAATTAAAAATAAGGAATTAAAATGATATTGATCTTATAAAAACATGTTATTATTAATTTTAAAAAAATCTAAGTAAAAAATGTCGTACATAAAGAAAGTCTAATTATTTTATGTAAAAAGAATATTTTATTAATGTAGAGATGTAATTACTTTGTCTAAATAAAATACTTTAATTTGTTCATGAATTTGTGGAATATTTTAGAAGTATGTTTTATATGTTTTTTATATTTACTTACATCCTCTTTTATATTTTTGTAGCACATTATAATTTCCTATATTTATTAGTTTAGTTCCAACTCTTGATTACGTGCGGCATTGGAGGGTTTACTAATTCATGTCAAGTGGATGTCTGCATCCAGTGGACAAAGTACAATGTATGAATGAATCCACATGTTAACTGTTCATTCCTAATTATTGATATATCAGCACAATTTACCAAATCAATTAAGTTGCAGCATCGAATACAAATTCCCTATTAATGTTGCATCTGCCATGGAGTCATGATCATTATTCTCACTCACTCACTCACGAAAAGTGTGCTTTATTATACACATGGTAAGTCCCATAACTAGTTTAATTTGCAACTACCATAACAACCATGAACCATCATCCATTACACTCAACCCAGATCCATGTTATTGTTCTTTTATTGTTTATTATGAGCAAATCTACCACCTTTCAATTATTTATATAATGCAAAACACGGGAATGACTGTAAATAGATATTACAATTAATAAAATAAAATAGTTGACAATTATAGAAATCAGTAATAAGTTCTTAATAGAAGGAGTACTCTACTACGCCACATAAACTTTATTTTCCTTAAATATTCCCTAAACTTTAATCTTATATGGCAAACTCAACTAATTATAATTCATATAACTAACTCTTTATTGAAGATCCAACTGAATTTCACGCCATCACCCTTCATCTTCCGTGCTCTCTCATCAGCACGTTCTTGCAACTTTCTAATCCTGTGTGGTAATCCACACACCGAATCCTGCGCCTTCTTAGCCTCACTCGACAAACCTTCAAGCTTCTCCAATCTCCACCGTCCGATGAGAAACTCTAAAATGTCAGCATAGTCATTGGCCGTGTACACGCCAATACGCTGTGCCACAGCAGCGTAGTGCTCGAATAGCCTGGGGTCCTGACCATCGTACATAAGATGAGCCGGCATTGTGATCTTCTTCTCCATCATGTATCCTATGGCCAGCATTGCATCAGAGGGGTCCACTTCTAGAAGCTTCTCGACAATTCTGGAATAGGCGTTCTCGTGGCGCTTCTCGTCCGCAGCAATGGTCCCGCATATACGGGCAAGCACTGGATCCCCACTCTCCTTGGCAAGCCGAGCTGTGTTACCATGTGCCACGAAAGTCGCTCGCTCTTGAAAAGATGTGTATACAAATCCTAAATACGGGTTCATCTCCAACCCAACCTCCTACCAAAACAATTTTCACTTTAATCATCCATTTTCACCTTACATTTTTTATTCATATAAAAACTATACACCCTCACGTTTGTACGTACGTGTTTATACAAAAAATTTATAAACCCAGAAAGTGTGTGACACGTGTTACTTAAAATTTAAAATATCCATAAAGTTATTAGTGAAAAATTTACTACTTTATTTTATATATATTATATGTTTGTTTTAAGCTTTATTCACAGTTTACAGTAAAACATATCCATCATCTTTTACATTAATATAAAATAAGCCAAATACGATCAGCTTGTGTCTTTCGGGAATTAATTATTTCCGACAATATTTTATGTATAGAGTTAAAAAAATAATTAAATTTACAGACCTTCAATTTTAATTTTTAAAGTTTTTAGTTCTTTTTGTCACGTGGCTCCTTCTCGTCTGATTTCTAATTTAATGACATAGATTAAAAATATAGACAAAAAATTAAATGAAGATTAAAATTTATTAAAAAAATTATCAAAGACTAGAAATTAAATTCCTAGAATTTAAGTAATAAAAGTTTAATTAACCCTAATTATTTTATTCCAACTCTACACATAAAATATTGTGCAGAATGATTGATTAAAAAAAATACAAACTATTAATATGTGTCCTGTAAATATGTTTTATATCCAAACATGATATTACTAGAAATACGATTTCAACCCTAAAAGACATGATATTATGAGAAATATGATTTGAACCCTAAAAGACATGCATAAGTAAGATTGGACGGTAAATAGAGATGTGAAAGTGAAAATGGATGAAGCCATGTCAAACTAAATCATAACGTACAAGTTCATTTAGTAAAATAAATGAGGTTTGATCTAACCTACTCCTCATTTATTATCTGGATAGGACAGTATGAAGCTGACCCAACTTGATTCATTTGATAGCATGCCCCTTGTGCTAAATCACCGTGTACTTTTAACATAATTTAATAACGTATATTAATACTATAGTTAAAATATAGTTAATTTACCGCATATAAGGGTCACAATATAGTGAGAGTGGTGTGAGAAAGGAACAAAAATGGAAAAAATTAAGTGTTAAACGAGAAAAAGGGTGTTGTGTACTGACCATGCCAGCTGCAATGAGGTGATGGATAGTCCTCTCAATCATCTTCATATTAACGCGGCCAGAAAGGTACAAATAAGTTCTGAGCAAATCGCCGTGTCTATTTTCTTCGGCGGACCAGGCCCGGGTCCAAACGGCCCACGGGCTTGGGCTTGTTCCGGATTCATCTCTTAGCCCATCCACGTTGTTCATCAAGGTCTGGTAAGTGGGAAGAGCTTCTTCCGTTATCATGTCACCCACCAACACCACCAAGTACTCCTCAGGAAGCTCTTTCGTGCGTTCGCGAAGACTCTTCAACTCCTCCATGAACTCTTCTGACTGTAATGACGAGTCAGGGAGGAACCTTTCTGGCTGCCAGCTTTGTTCCACTGGCTTCAGCAGTGACAGCACACGCTGTGAGGCCCATCCCTCTAGAGACTTGAATATCTCAACCTTTTCCGGCGCCATTGAGTGACTTTTTTCTGCTTTTAGTGTCGGCGGTGCTGAGATGGCCATGACGTACTGAGGTCGCCGCTTGAGGAGTTTGGCGGTTCTTGGAGTCCATGCTAGTGGCAGAGCTTTTATATGCATGTTTTTGGCTTGGCGTGTTCTGTTGTGTCGTGTCGTGTCGTGTCGTGTTGTGTGAGCTATTGGGAGAGTCTGTAATGAGATCTAACTGGGGACATATTTTATAGGTGACTTACACTCTGTTTCAAAGAATTTTGGTAAATAATTATATATTTAAACTTACTATTTATGTTAGTAAATACAAGAAGTCTTTTTATTTAATTTTTTTAACTGATATATAAAATGAATTTTGCTTCATGGTCAAATTTAGTACATGAAAACCTAACCAATTACTAATATACATAATTAAGATATATAAATACATAATTAATTCAGTGACAAGGTATTAAGGTTTTCATACCAAGTTTTATAATTAATTAACGTAAAAGTTAAGTTTAATTTTTTTTTAGAAAAAATATAATTAATTTTCTTTTTAATTTCTTTTGTTAAAAATCCAGAATTTTACCGACACAAGGCAATGGGCACGTTAAGAATGTGGGCTAATGCATAAGCTTGGCGAGGCAGTTGCACACACCCTCATATTTTATGATAATGTCAGAATACACTTGATGCACCAACCCTTCACTCAGCCTTACGGGTATTTAACGTATTCACATGTGAATTCATATCCATGGAACTCATACCAACCTTTGACATGTTTTCATATTCCGAAATACGCCGATTTACAAATCCGTAACTTATAAAAAGTATGGGGCCTATTTTCCGTAACTTTTAAAAGTATGTTGCGTATTTTTTGCAAAACCGTAAATGTGCAGAGCAAGGGTGCTGCGTGAGTAAGTGAATGGAAGGAGACAAATGGGTGCAAGAAGGAAAAAAAAGCTGATAGAAGAAGAAAAACTATTCACAGGTTGGCCTTTGCATTGTGAAGTTAAATTCCAATTGTGTCCTTCCAGAATCAAACGTTCAGACCAACTATTACATGGAGTCTTTCGATTTATGTGGAATTTGTTACTGACCGAAGAGTATCCCTTATACCAAGTGACGCACGTTTATTACTGCATCTGGGTTTAGTTATTAAGTTCCATCATGACTTACCTGACATACAACTAATCTAATTCCAAGTTTCTATTCATTTCTCCGTTAAGTGGTAACTTATTTAATGGACTTCAAATTTCTTTTATTAAAAATAAAAAGTTCAATATATATTTTGATATATGTAATTTAACATTTTTATATTTTAGGAACCAAATAAGAAACGTCACAAAAATTAGGAATAAAACATGGATTAAAAGTGAAAAACCGTTCAATTACATTTCAAATTATCAAAATACATGTTAAGCCAAAATAAAATAGTTTTGTTCGAGTCATAAGTTTTATGCTTTTGTTCCATAAGATTTCTTCTTTACTGTTTGTGAATCATTACAATCATGGCGTAACAAAATGTTATCTGTCCTTATTTTTATTTATTTTTTGTTTAAAATTTTCGTATTACTTAATTATTATCTTTGTTTCAACAATATCTGAAACTTTTTTTAGGTCTTTGAATTAAAAAAAAAAAAAAATAGCAATTTAGTGTGTGCGCTTGCATATATATATATATATATATATATATATATATATATATATATATATATATATATATATATATATATATATATATATATATATATATATATATATATATCATACAAAGTAATTGAAAAACAAAAAAAACCTTGAATAGCCACCAGTGGAGATAGTAAATCAACGGATACCGTGAATTTTATGGCCAACAGGTGGATTGATACATTGGTAGAAAAAAGGAAAAGCAGTCAAGTAAAGAACAGAGTGGTTGGTTAACAGAACATAGAACATAGAAGAATTTTTTCACGCCATAAAACTTTTAAATCTGAACGGAGTTACGGAGAAAAATAGATTTAATATTCATGTCACTGATTTGAGAGTGCACCATCCCAAATAATTACAAGATTTTGCACAAAATTGGAAATTTTAACATCATACTAAAATGAAGTTAATGTACAAGCAGCAATTGAAGGAAAATTTTACAGAAAAGTCTACGGTCATATTATATTCTTATTGAACTACTAATCTCTGTAAATGATCCAGGAAGACCTCAAAGCTAACATCGTCGGTGAAGATAATATCCCCTCCGGGATGATAACTTTCAGTGTTATACGTAGCAGAAGGATTTAACTTTGCTAATAAAAACCGAGCCTACAAATAATTAACAGAGACATCAGATGCCAAACTCTACTGCATTGTAATATTAGATGATCAATGGCAAGAAGTAGAGAGTAACCTGAGATCCATGCTGATCGCAAATAACAAGGCGAGGTACAGGAAATCTCTCTTTGATTATTAAATCTGCATCATCATGAGGAGCTCGTAGCAATTGAGCAAATGCCTGCAAAATATAGTTTGAAGGTAAGAGCATTGGTGATGGGGTGCAGTTCTAGACACTATGAACCCAAGAAAACACTGATGGAAGCTTACAAAGACCTGGGAAAGGTGTTCAATGACCAACTCCAATTATCAAGTTGGTTGGACACAGGCCATAGAATGGATTTTGCACTCAAGAGTTAAGACCCCAAATCTTCAAGTGGTTTAAGTTATATTTGTTTTCAGATAGACCAGGGCTTTAGTAGCTCAAAATATGTATAATTTTGTGAAATCTCCAGTCAGCTGTTATTTTGTGCTCAAAAAGTACCTCTAAAGCTCAAAGGAAAATTTCACCACAATCACAAAACCAGCTATGATTTATGGTAAGCAGAACATTGTTGAAACAGGATCTATATATTGAATTGTACAAACTTCCATTTTGATAAATAATGAAAATATTTACATCATTGTGTTCTGCTCCTTTCCCTTTCAACAGTTCTGTTAATGCTTTATCCCAAGTGAAACCCCAAAGCAATCCTAAATTAATAAAATATGAATGACAGGCAAAATAAAATAAGGCCGAAGTAGCATATAACTGATGCCAACTATGAAGCCTAGGAGCTGCCAGATTGATTAACAAGCAGATGCACTAGCTGCAAACATAGCCCAATACCTAAAAGTATAAACTTAGCAGTAAGCTCAGGCACCTTACTGAATTTAATCTTAAACCAACATGATCAATTAATTTGCAATAATTTGTCTGAAACATTGAAATAAACAAAAATACTAAAATGAATTCACCTATCGACCACTCTTACACTTCCTTGATGATATATTGTCAGCATAAGTTGGATACCGTAATTCTCCAACAAAAACCTCAGACCAAAACCAAATATAATACTTAATCCCAGATTAGCTATAACATATCCAAAGAATACCTGATGTTCCGGTTCATTGTGATATCCAGCCTTGCGCCACTGAGCAATGGTTGAACCATGAAAAATAACAACAGTGAAAAATGAATCCAAAAGCAGGATCCTATCACCTGCAATGGCCTGAACATCAAGAAGAGCTGGCTCAGGACCAGAATGGAATGAATAAGAAATCAACGAAGGCTGAACCATGACAACAGAATTAGTAACATTTTCGCGGTTCAGTATCATTCTAAAGTAAGCAGTCTCATCTGGGCTGTTGTTGAAGACCTGCGATGAATAAAATTAAGAAAAATAAGTAAATGTTTGAGCACAAAACATCACTCAGCAAATATCACAAGCTTATTAAAGATCTGACAAGTACAAAATGCAAACCTGAACAAACTGAGAGCGTCGTAGATGAAACATAAATTGTGGAAATATTGACAACCTGGGAGACAAACTGAAAGAAGAAGGGGTGTCTTTTTGAAATTCCCCAAACCGGGAACACAAATTTATCAATGCTTTGTCCAACCATCTGATAGGGTCAAATTCAGCCTGATTCAAGAATTACATCATTACAAAATTTCACAATTTAAAAAATAAAATAAAATAATCAAGCAAATAACTGAGAAAGAGATAAGCAGGTTCCCAATTCTCACAACTGTGTCTAACATGTGCATCAAGTTGCAAAGAATACTTCTGAGAAGACACCTGATTCTTTATGTTAATGTACTTATCAACAACTACACAGAAGTATAATGGGTTTTGATTCACTATAATTCTTCATTCTATTTCGTGAAAGGAGAGAAAAAGGAAATCCCGTGATAATTTTCAATATGTAATGTAGTTTTTAGCTGGATAAACTCAATTTTAGGTTGGTTTTAATCGTGCAGAATTTCATACTTTTTCTGCATGATATTTATAACATGCAGTAAATAGTTATAATGCATTTTAGTTCTGTTAATAATTTACACACGTGTGGCCGGACTGATGCAGATACAATACGTGTATCAGATATGACTTGTATCCAATACAGCGATACGATTATTCTAAAAATATATAGGATGCAATACGTGGAAGATACTCAACTAGCTATGTATAAAAATTCATAAAGCACAATAAATGTTATTGCAATTACGCATATCAAAATTAAGAATATACTTCCTGGACATTACTAAAGTATAGTCATAAATCATGAGGAAAAAGTGGTCAGCAGCAGGGACTAGTGCTGGAAAAATGGCAGAACATGAGTAAAAAGGGCAGCTGGAGTTAGGTACAAGGCCAGGAAAGGACAGAGACTGGAAACTGGAGAAG
Source organism: Hylodesmum podocarpum (assembly GCA_026586105.1). Lineage (NCBI taxonomy): Eukaryota > Viridiplantae > Streptophyta > Magnoliopsida > Fabales > Fabaceae > Hylodesmum > Hylodesmum podocarpum. The sequence continues at coordinate 3,200,383 of JALJEV010001371.1, forward strand.
GAACATGGTTTCCAGAAGGGATAAAAATCACCAATAGACAGTGTGCCCACTGGGTATTTACATAGTAGGATTACCTCTTGTCAAACTCTATACAGCATAAGAACCTTTGAATGAACCCATTTGTCTAATTTACACACTGAGCCTTTATTTATAATGGGAGACAAATAAAATGAATAACAATTACCCTAATTACCAATTTACCATACTTAGATACTGCTACCAATTACAAATTTATTACATTTACATTATCTCTAACACATGAATGTATAATTTATCAAAAATTTAGTATGCATGGTCAAGATAATATTTCATAATTCAACAATAAGATATATTGAATTTTTAATCTACAAAATTTATAAAGCAAAGCAAATGTTCATGACTTACTTCAGCAAGAAGTGGATCCCTTCCACATAGGACACACATTCAGGTTGATACATTTATAAAGAATACAACAGAAGTGAACAAAACATCTAGCACTGACCTCTGTTTCCATTTTGAAAGAGACTTGGCGTGCCATGACTATAGCAGCTGCTTCTTGGTCAAATCCAGCGATCAAGTCCTACATGTTAGACATAAATATCACAACAAACATTGAATTTTTTCAGAAAATAAACAATGAACAAATAACAAACACATGGTAAATTTGCAGTAACACCAAGAAAGAAAGCATACTCAAGTTACTTGAAAAACCATCCCTTGAAACATTCAACCACCATAAGCACTGATTATCACACACTAAAAACTTTTGAAGATTCCACATCAGCTAGGTATATGGTCAAAGAACTCAACAAATGGCTTGGGTAATCCCTTCCTCCCAACCAAACAACAAGACTTGGCTTACCAATCAGTTCAATCAATCTCCCCAAAACCACCAATAAGCTTCATACAAGGAAGCTAACCAAGGGTAGAAACATAGAGGTAAAAAAGAAAAAAGAAAGAAAAGGCTTTGTTTTGATCTTCTTTATATTAAATTAAAAATACAGTGCATCATTCCCAAAGTATTTTTATCATTTTGGCTATTTGACAATTCCAAATAAATTGTTTTAGTAGTGAATGGAGATCAAAAGAATCAGGTATAATGCATCAAAAGGTTGCAAATGAAACCTACCTGTGTACTTTCTGGTCCGGCAACCCATCTACGTGAAAGGGTTGTAACCCGCAATCTCATTTGCCCACTGTTATTCTGATAACTGAAGTAAAACATCTGTGATGAGTGAGAAATATTTCATGTACATTACCATAACCAGCAAAAGATTACTCAAAGGAGCTTCAAGACAGTTTTCGTACTAGGTCAAGAATTGAAAGTAAAATTGGTTGCTTGTGGACTGCATTGAAGCATCAGGACTTTCCTTCCTCACAACATCAAAAAATAGACACAATGATGTGGATTTGTCAAGGCCACACATCTTCCAAGCACTTGTACCCCCTTGACCTATAACAACATCTGAGCATAATGGGCCTTTCTGCAGATACAAAGAAGCACATAAGCATCTACATTGTGGGGATAAGCAGCAGAAAAGTGGAGAGATTTTCTAGACATACCTTTTCAAGAGATGCACAAGGGCCAATAATACCTTGGACTTTCAAGTCCTTAGAGCAGTTTATCTCAAATATGCCACTGCAAAAAGAAGTTAAATAAGAAATAAAAGTCAATATACATAGGAAGAGATGATAATCAGGACCATCTATACTAACTGTTTAGAGTTTAATATATGTTAGAACTTGGAATAATATATATTTGTAGTAAGGCTATGTTTGTGATAGCATTTATGGTTTTCCAATAACAAGGTGTCGAATGGAGTTGATTGAGTCCCCAGCAGTTTGCAGCTGTAGGACATGCTGGTGAGCATGAGAATAAATTTAGGGTTTCACATTTCACTACAGCTAAAATTGTTGATCAGTAATAGCTTAGTAGTAGCTATAGTTCTATATATCTCTTTTATGTGTTGTATAACTCCTGCATTATGAAGAATATGTTGTATTCATTTATTTATAATACTTGAGTTGTATTTTATGTATTCATCTATTAAGCTTCTGCATAAGGTTGTCATGTAAACATACAAGGATGAATAATTTTGTTAGAGTTGGGACTTGTTCTAGTAGCACTAGTGCTAAGACCTAAGCATAAATACAAATAAGAGTTTCAGGTTATTTTATCATATTACATCATCAGTAATATATTGTGTTATTACAGTTACCAATCCTTCTTTTCTGTTATTGAATACGGAAAGCTGTAATTAGTCAGTTCCAGTTGTACCAGTCAGTTGGTTAGTTAGAACAAATTGGTTATAATAGGGGAAATCAGAATGGGGGAGGGCATTCCATGAATTTGATAGATTGTGGAAGTGAAAGGATAGATCCTTTGTGAATGGGGGAAACCTTGTGGAGAACTCTTTTCTCCACTTCCTGTTCTCCTCATGAATAAAGTTTTATTCATTTGGTTCTTTCTCTCTAGTTACTATTTTTCTCTGGATTTCTATCAATTTTTATTTTACTTCTTTCCTAGTCCTAAAACTTATTATTTCAACAATAATCAACTGGTTTTCCAATTTCACACGTCTACAGTGGCACACTAATCACACAAATGTAACTATGATAATATTTACCTTACATAACTTAGTAGCTGAGCTACCAATAACAAAACTAAGCATACAGATATGCTAACTATTTACCATAAAAAAATAAAAACGAAAATATTGAAATACTTACTTTGATGATAGACCAAGATCATAATCACCCGATTGGAAAACACGCTTAAGTGAATCCTTGAACACTGAATGGCCAAAACTCTCAGCAAGGACAACAAGGCCTCCAGTCCTTTCAACAGCAGTTTTAAGTTCAGCAATACCAACCTGGAGGGTAAAATATAAACAACGAATTCAAATTTGGATATAAGAAGATTATAAATAGTATAACAACTACAAGCAGAAATTTTTATTAATTTTTTAGAAACTAAGGAATGACACTTTTCTCAGCCTATAGACCACCGAAAACTATATGCTAAGCATCACACAACTTCACCTGAAATGAAATCAGATAGCACAGTTAACAAAATGGTTCCTTTTTCTCCTCTATTATCCATAAAATCAAGCAGTGACGACTACAAGAATTATGAATCTGGACAATATAATTGCTAATGGTAGGAGGCATTAGACTGATTACTCACCGACAGGGCTAACTCAAATATCAAACACCACTTTAGTTCATAAATTAGAATCTCAACTAGAAAAGAAGATTACGCACAACAAGGATCAGGAATCTTCCCAGAAACAGAAAACAGGAGAAGAAAAAACAACTTGGCCAAATGAAAATATATTCTTGGAAAGAAATCATAATACTTCTAACCAGACATTTCACAATCTCTTTGTCCTCTAGTTCTTGTTCTAAAATAATAATGTGATGAGTTAAATGGATTGAAAATTATCTCTACAGAATCTTTTCTTTTCATGTCATAAAAATAGAAAATATACTATTACTATATAAAGACCAGACTGACAAAAGATGAAAACATTGTAGCAGTAATGGGAGTATTTCAGATTTCAGAATTCAGAGCCATCTTTCTTACATTGTTGTTTTGCTGTTTCATTATGGAATACATTGTTTGCCTTTTCTATTGAATGCTATGCATGCCCTGGGCCTTGGACCAAATCTTGTTTACTAACATCAGTGATTTTTGGTGAAGTTAAGGAAGCTAAATTTTTACGCAATAAGCAATTCCTTTTACAATTTGGAGAATTTCTTTGAGCACAAGTTAAAACATCATTCCTAGCTCTTGATTAAACTGGATGCACTTGGAAGTTGGACGGTCATTTAAATACTCTATGCTTGACAAAAACTTAACGGGGAAAGGTTCTATAGGTGGAAAACAGGGACAAACATTAGTAAATATATGGACCAACCAGAAAAGGTTAGCTGAAAAAAGTGAAAACATTACCTGATCAAGAGCACAAGCAAAGAGATCCAATACATGACCTTGATGTACAAGCTGCTTTGAAAGTCCATCATAGAACTTCACACATTTATGGTAATGTGGCACAGAATCTTTATCCAGATCCTTGTGGGAGCGAATTGGTTCCGAAAGTTGTTTGGATACGATCTACAATGTACAATAGTTCATATGGAGAGAATCAGCAGAATGTCATCAACCAATCAAATGAGATGGAAGTCATTCTTACCCATGACATCACAAGAAAGGGGAAAAAAATTAAAATAAAACCTAAAAGTATGATCGTACAATTCATTACAGTAAAAGCTAATTCTACAATCATGTTTTTATTTTATCTCCATTTAGTGGCAGCCACAAATGTCATCAAGCATATCATGGCCATGGACTTGGTCTACCAATACTAAATACTGAAGTGGAATATGAAAATGAAAGTAATAATATCTGAGCAATCCTCCAAAGGTACATACAACAAGCTTGTAGCTACATCAGCCTTGGCCCAAGTTTTTAAGACTAGAGTGTGATGTTGAAGTCATAAGTTAGATCCACCACCAAGCCACCCCCCGCCCAGCCCTAACAGGGAGTAGATATTTATTGTAACACTTGAATTCAACAGCATCAACAAATAATAACTGAACATGTTAGCAATTGTTTAATTCATGATACTCTGAAATCATAAAATGAACTGAAATGGAGCTGCCATCAGAAATAAAACTAGATAATCTCATCAGAAAAGAACTCCCAGACAATAAGGAAGATTCTAAACTATAAAGCCCACAACTTCTTTCCCTTACCCTCAACACAAAAGCCAACTTCAAAACTTCAATAAAATCCTATTTAAGACTCCATTTCTCATCACCCTCCACAGTTCACTGTAGTGTCAAATCTTAGTAGTTACTTCTCTGATTCCTCCTTCATAATCCAGCTCTATGGAGGAAAAAAACCACCTTACCCAACAAAGTAACCAATATTTACTCCAATAAATCAAGTTATGGTCCATCACATAATGATGGAGGACCATCTCAAGAACTTCTCTAACAAGAAGAGTCAAGAGCTATGCTTAGAAGATTAGAAAGAGAATTGAGAAGAGCACTCAAGAAGTGAGAAAGGTCTTCAATGTAGGTCCATTGGTGTCATGCCAAGTGTACAATCCAAAGGTTAAGAGAGTCCATGCATTGAGATTGAGTCCCAACCCTTGGGTGAGTTTTAATGAAAATGAAGGGCTAGGATGCACTCTTAGATCATGCCTCTAAGTTTGCATTTTTAGCCCTTAGATTAGATCTTAAAATGCATGGCTAGGATTCACTCTTAAAGGTGGCATGAGTCACACCTTCAAGTGTGAATCACAAAGTGATTTCCACATGGCATTCTACCACCTTGAAGGCCCCAATTTCTCTACCCCTACTAAAGCTTGATTCCACTAAGTCAAAGTCAACAACAAAGATGGTCGAAACCTATACAGGGCTCCAACAAAAAGTGGTCAAAATGCTTAAGTTCCAAACAAAAACAAATTACAAGCTCAAAACAAATACAAGGCCCAAGTGATTTATGAGAAGGTCTTCAATGTTCGTCCATTCTTTAGTGCTCTTCTCAATTCTCTTTCTAATCTTCTAAGCATAACTCTTGACTCTTCTTGTTAGAGAAGTTCTTGAGATGGTCCTCCATCACATAATTAACTTGCATTGTCTAATGTCATATTGAACATAAATATCTCTCCTGTGATCCTTTCATTTTGACTAGAATGTGTAACATTTTGAGCATTTTCTTGATAACCATGAGACCGGTGCAAAGTGTCCACCGGCTTTGCCAATGACATTTTGAGGATATGGACAAGAGAGAACTCCTATAATACTGACAAAAACAGAAGGCATAACAATAGATTAATCTTGTCCTAAAGAATCTTGCAAGCCTAAACTAAAAGTAAATTATTAACCTCAGTACTTTGTTGTTGAAAAGGCTCCTTCACACTCATCCTAACACTCCATTGATCACTCCTTTGCTCACCATAGTTCACCCAGATAAAACCACAACACTAACTAACAATAGAACTCAAATATTGCCACATATATAACTACAACAGTAAATAGCACATAGCCAAGCTTAAACATAACTACACAAGTTTCATGAGAAGCTCTTACAGGGGCAGGTCCTTCAGTTGCTGGTCCCCCAATAAACGCCATTATTCTAGCGGCAGAACCAGGTACGCATGCCCCCAACAAACTCGCTGCAATACTCAGCGCTGTGCTGGTGCACCGTGCTGCCCGCTGATCTGCTGGCACTGCCCAAGGATCTTTCTGCAGCTCCTCCAAAACCTGTCAACCAAACACAAATTAACACCAAATACACTCCAAATTCAAACCACTGCAATAGACACTCAACAAACATTGCAAAATAGAGAGCGGAGTGCGCACACACTTCAAATTCATTCCATTCCACTACAAGAGACACTCAACAAACACTACCAAATTCAGAGCAAAGTGTGCACACACAAATTCACTCCAAATTCATTTCATTCCACTACAAGAAACACTCAAGAACATTCGTACACTGAAAATGGACACCAAGTACAGTCCAAATTTATTTCACTCAACCGAAAGAGACACAGATCAAACATTGCCGAGCTGAGAGCAATTCACATGCACACACAAATTAACACCAAACACACTCCAATTCCATTCCATTCCACTCCAAATCAACACACATTACCAAATTGAAAGTGGAGTGCTCACACACTCCAAATTCATTTCATTCCTTTACAAAAGACACTCAACAAACATTACAAAATTGAAAGTAGATTCCATAAACAACGAATTAACGCCAAACACATTCCAAATCCATTCCATCCCACTCCAAATCAACAGTAGAGTGCTCACACTCCAAATGCACTTCACTATAATAACAGACACAAATTAACACCAAAAAATACACTCCAAATCCATTTCCCTGTACAGACATAAATTTACACCAAATACACTCCAAATTTCCAACAGACACAAATTTACACCAAATTAATTCCTCTGTAACAGACACAAATTAACACCAGATGCACTCCAAATTCACAACAGAAACAAACTAACACCAAACACACTCCAAATTCGTAACAGACACAAACTAACACCAAATTCATTCCACTGCAACAGATTCTCAATAAATATTACCGAATTGAGAGTGAACTCGCACTCATTCGCCGGCACAAGAAACCTCGAAATACTCTCAGTCGAAAGCCCATCCCTAGCACCAGCCACGACGCCAACCGCGGGCCTCGGCTTCTTCGCGAAGAAACTCATCTGCTCAAGAAGCTGGTCCTTGGTGACATCCTTAGACCCTTTAAAAACATATGTCTTCGGCACCACACCAAACCCTAACTCATGCACATGCACAAACGTCCCAAACGTGATAAGCCCAATCAACGAATTCTCAGGCAACAATTCCACAGCCTGCAACAACGCAGACTTTAAAAACCCAATCTCCTCCTCGATCACGCACGTGTCGACGACGAAGAGGAAAACGGGAGGAACAACAGCGGAGGTGGCGCTGGCGGTGTCGGAATTATACTCGAGCGTTGTGTACTGCGGATAAAGTTCAGCGGGGAGGGAGTCTTCGGCGACGGAGGCGTAGTGAGGAGGGAAGTGATTGCGTTGGAAGCAGAAGGGACAGATCCAGATCTTGGCGGCGAAGTCGACGATGCAGAAAGGGTTGAGAACGGAGCGACAGGTGCGGCATCGGAGAGGGGCGTAGTTGAGGATCGGCATCGAAGGGAAGTGTTTTATGGGTGTGAAGACGACGGAGACGGGAACGACGGCGTTTAGAGAGTCTTGTTTTGTGCCAGGGATGACGTTCCATGGCATTCGGACACCGTCTTGGGATTCGAGATCTAAGAATTCTGCCATTGGATTGGAAGGGAGTGGTGATGATCTGCAGAGTGAAGTGAAATGAAGGGTCTTTGCTTTCTACCTTTGGGGGTTTTGATCACACTCACTGATCACTGCTGAATTGGCATGCCATTCAGTTTCCATAGTGTTGTTGTACAGAGGGTGATTTACTAATTTTGTTTGCACTATCTTTTTTCTTTTTTTTTAATAAATTAATATTTTAAAGGGTAGTGAGTTGTGAGATTATTATTATCTCAACAATTAAAAAAATAATAAATATGTTTTATCTCTTAATTTTTTTAATATTTTATTTATGGAGGGCACATCAGAAATTAGAAGTCAATTACATCGAGATAACAATCTTTTGTATATGTTGCCTCACGTATCAATTGAACATTAAAAACGAATGTTATCTACGTAAGATGCAATCATGTTGAAGGATGAACATTGTTTTTGCAATAACTTTTTGTAAGAAGTCATTAATATAACAACCACATTTTTTCAAATCATGAAAACTACCATGCTCAAAATTCTTCTTGGTTGGAAATGAAGATTGAGCATTTGCTATTTTATTTTCATTAAAAGGAGTCTACATTAGAATAGGTCCTTCCTCAAAATACATCAGAAATGTATTATGATGTCTTCAGAGAGGTGCCTCAAAATTAGGGCCTCAGGACAGCTTTGTTATATTGTCAAGTTTGCAAAACTAATGTAACATCCTTCTTATTTAAAAATAATGTTAATAGATAAGATAAACACGTGTTTTCCAAAATTATTGTGAAGGTGAATAATAAATTGCTAGTTTGAAAATCATGAATTGAATTCCATTTATTTAATTTCTTTTCTATGTTACGTGAAGGTTAATTTAATTACTTCTTTAAGTATTATGATTCCAAATTATAAATACAGTAGAAAATATTATTTGTTAATATACTTTAAATTAAATTAGTGTATTTTTTTCGGAAGTATCAAAGAATTGAGTTAAGGCAAAATTTATTATCCTAACCTTTTGAAAATATTTGATTTAAATCTTAGGAATTAATTTTGGTAAGTATCTCGTGGTGGAAGTGACACAATCAAAATCAGCATATTACAAGGATAGCAAAATAGGTCAGTCTACCCAAAATAAGTTGGGATGGCTTACAGGTCAAAAAAACAAGATGTCACATGCTAATCTTTCAATGATAAATGGGCTAAAAAATTTAGTCCGCCACACTTAAGCGAAATGACATGTCAAATTTTAATAAGTTTTAAAAAAAAAATTGCATATGATCTTTATTGAGGAGGTTAAAACTAATGAAATATTTAATTTGCAACAACATATAAAAATAATCTTAAATATATATATATATATATATATATATATATATATATATATATATATATCCTAATAATATTCAAATTATATAAAATATAAAATAACTAATATAAGGAATTGGTAAACCAAAAATTTAAGAGTTTAAAATGACATAGATGAAATCAAATTTCTCGCATAATATTTATAAGTGACAAGTCAGTTTATTAAATTGATTTATTTTTTGGCAAGTCAATGTCGGGTAGCTCACGGTTCAAAATACTAGCTCACCCCGTCATTTTAGGATGAGTTGGCTGCTTAGCCCGCTCTGCTTTGTTATTTCGAGCCGTGTATATAAATAAAAATTATTCAATTATACTTTATATTTTTATTTAATCATACTTATAAGTATATAAATGTTTTGTCGATCAAAGTCGTTTGTGCCATTTAACTAAAGAATGTCTAGAGTCTTGTTAACCTCAATTAGTTATCATGAAAAGAAAGTTTCAAATCACTTATTTAACTTGAACAATGATATCTCCTACTAGTGCTTGCAACCATGGTTTTCTTTCCTTGAACCACATTGCTCATGGTTTTCAAATTACAATTTGACATTTTTTGCTTGTAATGTTGTCACCACCTTATCCTTTGGCCAAGACATTCATTGAAATTAGTTATATAGCAACAACAAATACCACACTTACACCATCATTCATTTCCTTTGTTATAATACTCTTTTTATCACCTAATTTTTTTCATCTCTCCCCACATCAAACAACAACAATACTCCAGCGTATAAGTTTAACTTTAATTTCAATGTAGTGATTTGATACTAACATTGATTTCATAAGGATCTTGAAATTCATGATTTTTACATTAGGTATAGGTAGAGTTACTAACATTGATCCATTGATAAAAGTTATTCTTCAGGAATTCATTTATCTATTTCTTGACCTTTTTCTATTTCTTCTTCGAGACTTTATTGATGGTGTGGGTGGAGAAGAAAAACTTTCATGGGCAAGAAAAGATGTGTGAATTTTCTTCTAGTTATTTTCTCTTTTAAAAGCCAACTTCTATCAAGTTTGTTATTTTCTAAAATAACTACCAACAACTTCCATTAACTATCAATATTAAACATATTTATTAAACATATAAAATAAGACACATTACACACTGAGACATAATACAATTTCTTACATTCTCCCACTTGAATCATGTGTGTTATTATTTCACTTCATAGTTTAACAAATACACTTATCACAATGCGCATCATGTCATTACATTCATAACTTAATCTATCATGATAAAAAATAGAATTAACATGAGTCATAACAGTTGCATGTCAATTTGTCAACATAGTCCTTCCATGTACTACAGAATTAGTCACATCCTTCACATGATCTATAATTCGGAAGTATATAACACAGGGGCAGAGCCAAGATCTAAGCTTGGGAGGGGCGAATTTTTTTATTTATTATTTATTATTTATTATTTATTATTTTTTTCATTTTTTTGAATAAATTTTCATTTTTTATTATTATTATATTATATTTTTCTCTTTATTAATTGCTTAAAACAGAAAATTAATTTATTACAAAGAAAACAGTATTTTTTTTAAAAAAAATTATTATGTTTTAATTTTTTTAAAATTATAAAAAAAATATTATTTATATTTTTCATCGTTTAATTAGAGACTAAAAGCTAAAATTACACGAGAGCTACATTTACAAAGGAATCAAACACTTGTTCTCTAGAAAAACAAGTTCATTCTAATGCTGAAAAGTCTTAAAATTAAAATTTATTACTATTATTATTATTAATATTAAATATTTATTATTATTATTATTATAATTTTTGGATAAGATAATAAAAAATACATCATTAAAGGTTAAAATTTTTTTCTAATTAAGAATTTTTTCAATAAATATATAATATGACAAATTGACAATTAAATTTTAAAACTATAGATGAATATTTAAAATTTTAGTAATAATTTATGGGTAAAATAATAAAAAATACATCATCAATGGTTGAAAATTATTATAATCAAGAATTTCTTAAATAAATATATGATATGGCAATAAAATTTTAAAACTAAAGATAAATATTAAAATTTCAAAACTAAAAATTATTTAGACGGGATATTCAGACTAAAGATAAATATTAAAAATTTTAAAATTAAAAATTATTTAAATAAAATCTTAAACATATATGTTTTCAAAATTAGATATAAAATTATAAATCAAAAACAGAAAATATTAAAAAATAAAATTTATTATTAATATTATATATAATATATATATTATTTATTACTATAAATTATTATTCATATATATAATTATTATGTAAAATAATTGTTTTAAGAATATTATAATTATTTATTTAAAATTATGAAACTAAAATTATAATTTATTTAAAATTATAAAACCAAAATCATAATTATTTATTTTAAATAATTATATATATATTTATATAATTATATATATATATATATATATATATATAAAATGAAAAATTTTGGGAAGGGGGGCAACTGCCCCCTTGCAATGAATGTGGCTCCGCCCCTTATAACACAATTAGTCCAACGATAATGTCTTTATTATAAAACATTATCTGTTAGCATTATTATGATTCCATTATGTATACAAGTTTGGAAAAACAAGTAATACGAAAAAATATATATATTTGAGCTCAAAATGTCCATCTACATAAACATAAATTTCATCATCACATACACTAATCTTGCTAAACCTTAATGTTCATCCTTTCAACATGGTTAAAAAATGTTTTGGGCGGTAATCATTGGGTCAAAGGATCAGCAACCATAATATCGGTGCTAATGTATTTCAATTCCATATGTTTAACGCCTTTAGAATACTTGTCATTCTTAGAAAAGAGGACTGTTGTTGAATTATCATAATAAATAAATTTTTAATGGCCTGACATTACTGTCAATAATTTCAAGCCCTGAAATAAAGTTTCGCAACCACTTAGCCTGAACCATGACCTCAAAACATGTCACAAATTAAGCTTCCATAGTAGAAATAACAATTATTGACTACTTCGCACTTTTCCATGATATAGCTCATATAGCTAAGAGATACAAATAAATAAAAGTGGACTTTCTTGTATCCACACAACCAGCTAAATCTAAATCTGAATATCCAATCACCTCAAGGTGATCCCATCTCCTACAAGTAAGCATGTGATCTTTTATCCCCTATAGATACCTTAAAGCTTTCTTTGCAACTATCCAATGATCTAATCCTAAGTTACTTTGGTATCCACTAAGCATACCAACTACGAAGCTGATATCTGGCCTTGTACAAGTTTTAGCATACATTAAACTCCCAACAATAGATGCATATGGAATTCCTTCCATTTGCTTTCGTTCCAAATAATTATTTGGACATTGCATGAGACTAAATTTGTCTCAATTCTGAATTGGAACAGGTGATGCTAAGCATTGTTCCATTTTAAATCTCTCCAATATTTTATTGATATATGCTCTCTGAGACAAGCTTAACAATCCTTGTGATCTATTTTGGAATATCTCTATTCCAATCACATAACCTGCCTCACCCATATCTTTCATTTCAAAACTGTTGGAGAGAAATTTCTTAGTCTCATTTAATAGACCAAGATCATTAGATGCAAGTTAGATTTCATCAACATATAGAACTAGGATAATAAACTTACTCCCATTGACCTTAAGATATATACACCGGTCAACAATGTTTTCCTTAACGCCAAAGGACATAATAGGATCATAGATACCATTAATGGGATGCTTGTTTAAGACCATATATTGATCTTTTAAGTTCACACACCATGTGTTCTTTCCCTTCAACTGAAAACCCCATAGGTTGATCTATATAAATATCTTCCTCTAAATCCCCATTAAGAAAGACAATTTTTACATCCATTTGGTGTAACTCTAAGTAATAATGAGCCACCAAAGCCATGATAATTCTAAACGAGTCTTTTGTAGAAACTGGTGAGAATGTCTCCTTATAAGCAATACCATTTTTCTTCGTAAAACCTTTTGCAACGAGATGAGCCTTGTAGCATTCGAGGTTGTTGTGAGATTCACGTTTAGTTTTAAAGACCTATTTGCACCCAACTCTTTTGCACCCTACTGGTAATTCCACAAGGTCTCATACACTACTCTGTTTCATCGATTTAAGCCCATCTTCCATGACATCTAACCATTTATCAACATTATCACAATTAGTGGCTTGCGAGAAAGAAATTGGGTCGTTATTAATACTTAAGTCATTTTCTAACTCTTGTAAATATCCACATAATCATTAGGAATAACTAACCTTCTTTCTCTTTAAGACCTTCTTAGTGCTATTTCTTGTGGTTGTTCTATTATCAATTCATCATTAACCACGAGATCAGTAATTTGTTGTTCTATCGGATCAATAATTTGTTGTTCTACTTGATTGTTAAAGGAACATGTACTCTAGAAGCACTATTTAAAGGAACATGTACTCTAACTTCCTTAATCTCCATAGTTTGTGAAGTCATACTCTCACTGGTCTCACCATTCTCAATGAACTATGCATTTCCATTTTCAACTATTCTTGTACTATATGGGTAGGACAATAAAATCTATACCCTTTTGACTTTTCTGGATAACTAATGAAATATCCACGGATTGTTCTTGCATCCAATTTCTTTTCTTGCTGATTATAAACTCTAACTTCTACCTAAAATCCCCAAACATACAAATGTCTTAAACCAGGTTTCCTTTCTATCCATAACTCAAATGGAGTTTTAGGAATTACCTTACTAGGAACCCTGTTTAACAAATACATGACAGTTTTTAAAACATACATCCACAAGGACATGGGTAAAGATACATTACTCATCATGCTCTTAACCATCTTCATTATGTACGATTTCGCCTTTTTGATACACCATTTTGTTGTGGTGTACCTGACATTGTGTATTGAGCACATATGCCACGCCTTTCAAAGAATTTAGCAAATAGATATAAATGTTGTCCAGATTCATCATATCTTCCATAATATTCACCACCCCTATCAGACCTAACTGCCTTTTCAACTTCATTTATATATATCTCTAAGGCGTTTATTGCTGAGACTTATCATGAAGTAGATAGGCATAACCATAACGTGAATAATCATCAATAAAGGTGATAAAATATTTTTCTTTATTGAAAGAATTTACATCAAAAGGTCCACAAATATCAATGTGTATAATTTCAAGAAGTTGTGTACTTATTGTGGCTCCTTGGAAGAATGTTATACTTTATCAATCTATCCATTTTCTCTTTGGAAATGTGACCCAAACATTTATGCCACAAGGAAGTAGATAAACCACGTTTTATGCCAATATTATGATGCAAGTGTTATGTATTGTATTAATTTAAAGTCCCACATCGGTTAGTATTAGAAAGAGAGAGGGGTGAAAGACTTATATATACGATAGAATGATAGGTTTTTCACTTGCACCACATCCTTGAATCTATAAAAGGAGTGTTTAGATTTTAGGTAGTGAGTGTCAAACACTGTGGGGAGGGTTTGTAGTTTTTCCGTCCAAAAATTACATCTGGGGAGGGTTTGTAGTTTTTCCGTCCAAAAATTACATCTGGGGAGGGTTTGTGATTTTTTCCGTCCAAAAATTACATCTGGGGAGGGTTTGTGATTTTTCCGTACAAAAATTACATTTGAGGAGGGTTTGTAATTTTTCCGTTCAAAAATTACAAATAGTGAATTTTATCTCAGTGGGATCGTGGACTAGGTCTTGAGGCACCGAACCACGTTAATTTTGTGTGTGCCCTTTTTTCTTTTCCCTTTTCCTTTATACTTGTTTCAGGTGGTTGAGTTCCCAACAACTGGTATCAGAGCCAGGTTACGACCTAGGAGCAAGAGGAAGAGGGGTGGATCTGTGTGCCACATAAAAGGAGATACAATGACCACCTTGAAGTTTGAAGTTCCGTTATTTGATGGAAAAATAGACTTTATGTTGTGGCAATGCACGATTCAAGATTATCTGGTCCAACAAGGTCTTGAATTAGCATTGCAAGATGAGAGACCGAGTAACGTGAAAGAGTCAGAGTGGAGTACAATCCAGAAGAAGGCTGTCAGTACAATTCGATTGGCTCTAGCCCCACAGATCAAAGTGACGGTATTGAACGAGACATCACCAAAAAGGTTGTGGGATACATTAGAGAGCAAGTTTGCGTCGAAAACACTTACCAGTCGATTGATGATGAAAATGGACTTGTACTCACTAAAGATGGAAGAAGGAGGTAACGTAGTTGACCACATAAATAAATTTAATGAGATGGTATCTAGACTGTTGAATGCAGGGGACATTATCAAGGATGAAGAGCAAGCATTGCTTCTACTTGTTTCACTGCCAAAATCCTTCAAGTCACTAGTACAATCAATGATAGCAGGAAAGAGTACACTGCAATTGGATGAAGTGACAAATACCTTGAAGGAAAGTCAACGGATGATGGGTGGTGAAGAGTCTTCTGGAGACAGTTACCCTCTAGCCGTAGCAACTGCTGATAGATAGAAGAAGAAGAGTGTCCAACTAGATGAAAGATCCCAACTAAGAGATATGAGCTCTATTGAGTGTCATTATTGTGGACAGTTGGGTCACATGCAAATTAGATGCCCAGATTTCAAGGAAGACTTGCATACCTTGAAAGAGAAGAGTGGTAGGTTGAAAAATGGTTCATCAAACGTGATCACTCGTGGAGATGACCTCCTATGAAGATAAGTGAATCGCTGCTAGAAGTGTAGGACTTTGAATTAAGGGGAGATTTGTTATGTATTGTATTAATTTAAAGTCCCACATCGGTTAGTATTAGAAAGAGAGAGGGGTGAAAGACTTATATATACGATAGAATGATAGGTTTTTCACTTGCACCACATCCTTGAATCTATAAAAGGAGTGTTTAGATTTTAGGTAGTGAGTGTCAAACACTGTGGGGAAGGTTTGTAGTTTTTCCGTCCAAAAATTACATCTGGGGAGGGTTTGTAGTTTTTCCGTCCAAAAATTACATCTGGGGAGGGTTTGTGATTTTTTCCGTCCAAAAATTACATCTGGGGAGGGTTTGTGATTTTTCCGTACAAAAATTACATTTGAGGAGGGTTTGTAATTTTTCCGTTCAAAAATTACAAATAGTGAATTTTATCTCAGTGGGATCGTGGACTAGGTCTTGAGGCACCGAACCACGTTAATTTTGTGTGTGCCCTTTTTTCTTTTCCCTTTTCCTTTATACTTGTTTCAGGTGGTTGAGTTCCCAACAGCAAGGTCATAAGTGATTCAACATATAAATCATCAAGATTGAATTTATGTTAACCGTCACAAAGTATACCAAATCCAATCATACAGGTACGCTTAAATAAACTGAAACACATATTCCTGAAATTAAAAGAGTATCCATCAACCTCAAGTTTAGATAAAGAAACTAAATTCTTAGACATACTAGGTACATAAAAGTATCAAACAAATCTAAATGATGTCCAATGTCAAGGATTAAACGATAAGTCTCGATGGCTTCCATTGGAGCTTTATCTTTATTTTCCATGTAGACAAACTTTTCATTTGGCCTTATGGTTCGGGTTGTAAGGAATCTCTACATTGTTTTAGAAACATGAGTTGTACCTTCAGAATCAATCCATCATGTATTACGAGGAACTTCAATTAAGTTTGATTCAATACATACATAAGCAAAATTAACTTTACCTTTCTTTTCGAACCAAACCTTCCTTTTAGGACGTTCATTCTAAAAATGTCTAGATTTCTTACAAATATAACACTTATCTTTCCTTTGGATTTTAGAAGAAGACTCAACAATTTTTAGAGGTCCCTTTCCCTTTCCATGTTTCTTTCCAACTTTCTTTCTAGCTCCTTGATGATTTACGTGATGAATGGAATGATTTCCTTAGTTCTTTAAGTCTAATCTCCTCCTGAACTAACATACTATGCAATTCATGCACATTTCACTTATCTTTCATAGTGTTGTAGTTCATTTGGAAAGGACCATACTTAGACAGATGGTAACAAGTTCAAAATGAACTGGACAAGGAAATTTTCATTCACTTCCATTCACAAGGACTTAAGTCTTGCTACAATATTTGTCATTCCAATGACATGCTCATGCATAGTATGAGAACAATCAAATTTTTATGGTGGTTAATTTACTCATTAATATCCCAGCAAGAGACTTATCTATAATTTGGTAGCGCTCTTCCACAAGTTTCATAAATTCTTTAGCATTATTAGTCTTGGGAAGAGCTGATTTGATATTGTTTGCTACATTCACCCACATGAATATAAGGCTAAGTCTGTTTGACTTTTCCCAAGCTTCATAATGGGCTTTCTCTCATTGCTACTAAGATCAGTAATTGTAGCAGGTTTCTCAACTCAAATTGCTAAGTCAAGATTTGATAAACCAAGATGATATTGGACTTGTTCAGACCAATCAGAGAAATTCAACCCATTGAATGTTATAACAGATGTCACTTGCGAATTCAATGTAACATAGGGGATTACTGCAATTAACACATGCTTGACATTAAAACTTTGAAAATAAAATAACACCCTATTCAAATTCAAAGACCATTCATGTAAATGTTTAAAGTATATTAATATTCTCCTTTGGGTGATACATTAATACACAACAACATAATGATACTAATAATTCTAACTTTATTTGGCATGATACATGCATTTATTAGAAATACCTAATATCTTTAGATATTTAAACATAACTAATAGTGCATTTACATTTTAACAATCATGTTCAATAATTACAAAAGCAACTAGTCGACCTTTGGGCAACACTTAAATACCTTATAATAATGAACTTCAATTTGCCCATATAAAACAATTAATATTTAGTATTCATTCTATGAGCAATTGATAAATAACATAAGTTTGGAATTAAAAAAAACTTTAATTTAACCACTTTGGTGTTTAACAAATCTTACACACAATAATTCCAAAAATCACATCTTTGCAAAACAAAATATAATGAAAATGCTTCAATTCACATTAAAATGATTTCCTATATTAGTCTCTTGTAAAAGAAAAACAACATTATCATAATGATTAATAAAACCATAATTGTGATTATCATCACGTCAAGCACGCAAGTTACATGATTCACAAATTATGTATATAATATGATCAATCATATACACGTAATCTAAGAAATTATCTCATGTATATACTATTACTTTATCCTTGTTTTATAAGTTTATGACCACACACACATAGACACACGCGCGCGCGCGCGCGCACACACACACACACACACACACACACACACACATATATATATATATATATATATATATATATATATATTTATATTGCATGATGTAGATGACTAATATCATGGTGATGGATCAACGAAAGTATATATTTAAACACCATAAATAACAATTTTAATGCAATATATGACAACATGAACATTTATCATTTTTAGAAACATATTGACAGAAAATAGTTAAATATCATTATGGAAAGTCACGAATCTCACAACGATTCCCTGATACTAATTGTAAGTTTAAATTCAATTTCAATGTAGTGATTTGATACTAACATTAATTTCATAAGGATCTTGAAATTCATAATTTTCACATTAGGTATAGATAGAGTTACTAACCTACATCCATTGATAAAAGTTACTCTTCAAGAAGTCGTTTGTCTATTCCTTGACCTTTCTCTATTTTCTTTTCAAGACTTTATTGATGGTGTGGGTGGAGAAGAAGAACTTTCACATGCAAGAAAAGATGTTGGAATTCTCTTTTTGTCATTTTCTCCTTTTAAAGCCAACTTCCATTAAGTTGGTTATTTTCTAAAATAACTACCAATAACTTCCCTTAACTATTAATATTAAATTATTTATTAAACCTATAAAATAAGACACACTACACATAATACAATTTCTTACATAACGAACAAGAATTGATGCAAGATCCTAGAGGAAAAATAAGATCTCCATGGCTACTTGCATGATTGTGCCCTATCTTTAATTCTTCAAGCAATTCTCTAAGAATAATATGCAATATACTCACAGAAGCACAAAGGAATTGAAGGATGGAATTTCTCAAACACTCACAGAATTGGATTGAACAAGAACGAGAAATTAAAAGTGGAAGAAGATAGAAATCGATGGAGCGCCATGATTACTCAATCAGCTCAAGGTTGAACTGTCACTATGGAAGCAAGGTTCAATGTTAAGATTCAAAGTTTTCTCAAAAAACCTTAAAGAGAAAATGTTCTCAACAAAAAACTATTTCATTCAAATTTGACCAAAAGTCCTAGCAATTCAAAAGTTTGAATACTTATAAGTAGATGTGGTGCCAACTATGGATTAAGCACTTGAATTGGGCCAATTTCGGATTGATCAATAGTCATCACGCTTCCTTACAAAAAGCACACATATTATAAGTCTAATCCCTTAGATCTAGATTTAATCTAGTAGTCTTAATTCAAATGAGAGGTGAGTTAAAAATGGATTTCAAGTTTAAATCTCATCCTTTAGATGTAGATCAAATCTTAAGGTTAGAATTCAAACATGAATTAGTAAAAAAAAATGTGACTTGTGTAACACCCTTAAACTACTACGATCGCAACGTCATAAATTCTCTATGGTTTTCCATAAAATAACTATGTTATTAGAGTGGAGGAAACTAAATTTCATTTTACAAAATAAATTTTAAAATAAAATTTCACCACTGTGTATGTCTTAGAAAATAAACAATGTCTTAAATAATAAAATATCTAACATGTAACAAGAAATTTTAATGTTTATAGATAGAAGCAGTCTGTCAAATTCAAGAAAGGAAAAAGTCACAACATGTTAAGTCTTCAAGTAATCAAGTTTCTTTCCTAGCGTAAGGTCTTTCCACCTACAACAAACTACTCATTTGCTCACCCGTTCACGGGACACAAGTGTCAACCACAGACATAACACATGGTTAGTTCACATTTTAATAATAATAATGAGATCGTCAAGAGAAATTTAACACAATAAATATAATAAGGTACATACACTCAATTCATAATTTATCACAATCAATTATATCGTGCAACCCAATATGATGTTACTCACAATTTACTCTCATGTTATATGATACCATTAAAACAACTGAGTGATGTCTAGAAGTACATGTCAACTTTGACACTCTCACTAGAGATACTAAATAGTCACAATCAGAGTAACCAGTGTTGTAATAGGAGTCACTCCCTACTTATGGTGATCAGCCATAGTGGAAGCTTTTGTTGGTCCCTAAAGGTGAATCTAGAGGGCGGTGAATAGATTCTAGTTCCTAGTTTGCCCAATTAAACTTGGTTTTTACTTTCTTTTTATTTCAAAAAAAATACTAGTCTTGTTTAACTATCCACACTTAAAGAAGATATCAAGATATGCAACCAAATATGTGAATAAAGCGTTAGAATAAGATAGAACAAGAGTTACAATGGAAACTTCATGAAGGATTAAAGAAACAAGTTAGTAACCAATTATCTTTATTACTAAAGATCAGTATTCAAGCATTCCTGAATAGAGTTGATTACCGAAAATTAATTGTCAAACAAAAACAGAGATTTTGATATTACCAATGAGCGATTTGGTAAAAGAGAAAAGTGTAAAGGAAGAGAAGAATGCGCAAATGATTTTATACTGGTTCGATTTTCAACCTACATCCAGTCTCAACCCAACAACTATTGCAAATGGTTTCCACTATGATCCCTTTTGTGTTCTTTACAATCACACTGTACAAGCAACACAAAATCGAAATCAAATCACCAACACACAATGTTCTTTAACCCAAAGAACACTTCTCCTTGCTCTTGACAACTCCAAGAACACCAACCCTTTGAGAAACCTTTCTCAAAGATCCTTTACTTTTTCCTAGAGAGACCTCTCTCTTAGAGTAATCAATAGAACAAATTGAAATAACAGAGATCAGTTAGGAAACACCTGATAGTGTAGAATGTGATCACAATGAAGCATAAAGACAATAACACTAACCATCAAAACTCAACCAAAATTTCTCTTTGAAAAACTTTTCTTGGAAACACCTTTGAAGTTCTTGAAGGATTTTCTTGGAGAAAATAAAACTTAGTTTCTGAATGAATATGAAAGTATAAGAGTGATCCTTTTTGTGTTTCTATAGTTGTGTTTAACTTTTAGAAAGAGATCTATAGGTGAAGTTATAAAACCCATTTGAGCAATCCAAAGTTAGTTTTTGGTGGTAATAGTCAATTACAACATCTGATAATCGATTATCCCAGCAAGCAAAGTTCAAACTGCATGTTCTAGCTTTGTGGTAATCGATTACTCCAGAAACAAATCATGAATTTCCACTAAATTACCAAACTTTGGTAATTTATTACCATTTCTGGTAATCTATTATTTCAGTTGGTTACCAGAAAACTAATTTAATCTGTTACCTTAGTTTGTAATTAATTACTTCAGGTTTTTATTTGAAAACAAAGAGGAAAATACATAATTTGAATCTTGAGAAGCTTGGTAATCTATTACCAACCCATGGTAGTTAATTATTGAGCTAAATCAAATATTTCAAACACAAGTCATGAACTTACTTAAGAAAGGACTTGTCATCAAGATCAACCACAAACACATGTCTAGGCTAAACAATCAATACATTGAAAAAGCCTAATACACTTCATCTAAGAAAACCAAAATTACATGAACATAAAAAGCAAAACTAAAGAGGGCAACTCCAAGCGTCTTCAGGCTTTAAGTCCAACAATTTTCCTTACCACGAATACCCTCAAAGTCTTGAACCATTACATTGATTCATCAGGGATCAACCGTTCTAGTTCCATTCATCCTCTCTTTTTGAAAATATTTTTTCGTTTTATTTAGTATTCATGATAATCGTTGCCGTTTTCTCGAAAACATTATACCTCACAAGCATGTCCATTAGGGGTTACCTCACTGCTTCTCCATCGCAATAGACATCCATCCCTTTTACTTTCAACCAATTACAATCAATTATCATGAATTGAAACAATTTATCGATGCAACATATCCATCAAAATTAATCTCTCAATCCACATCAATCATTTCACCATAACAAAATATTTAACACCATAATTAAATTAACCGAAACAACCATGCATAAATTAAATACAACCTAAAAGAATAACAACATAAAACACCCAAACAATGTCAATATAAATCTCAAATTAAAATTTACATATAAAAATGATTAATTAAACAAAATAACACCATCAAGTTAAGTAAAATTTGATACACACATAAATCATTAAATATATAAAATAACACATATAAAGTTGGTATAAAATATTTACGCAGTTATCTACTTAAGCATATTCTTTATCATCGATTTATTAATTTTAGTGATAAAATCTTTGTAAATTTTATAGATTTAAAATTAATCCTGTAACCATAAGGATGTAGTCCTTAAATATTAGAAAAAATATTTGTTATACGATAAATAAAATTAATACTATGTCTGGATTTAAAAGAAAAAAGAAAATAAATAAAGAAATATAGTGGCGTAAAGAATAAAAGTGGAAGGGAATTAAAGTAAAATTTAAACTTAGCAGCTACATAAATTAATTTAACTTGTTAGAATTTTATAAAAAAAACAAAATATAACTAAAAAAGTTACATAATAATTAAACGATAATTATCACAATATAACAATTAAAATATATCCTAAACTAAATAAATATCAATTAAAATTATCAAACAAAATATAATAAGAGACATTAAGAAAATAAAAAAATAATAATTTCTAAAAGAGAAATAAACCACGTAACTTAGTAAAGGAAAAAAACAAATTTTAAAATTGATTGTTAATTAATTAATGTCTCAAGACTTTCCTTTAAATAATTCTTTTATTTGTTTATCTATTTATTTACTTATAACTCGACAATTAAACTAATAATTTATTTCTTTACTTGTTAATTTCTTATCTGTTTCTAATATTAATTTTATTTTTAACTTACAAATCATATTTTAAAACAATATTTTTCCATAGTATTTTTACTCCCCAAGCGTGAAATCAATTTGTATACAATGGGTTAGTGCATTGTGAACAACGACAATAGGCAACAGTGTATTCAGCATATCACTTCAAGAAAGCTAAACGTGCGGCACACAAAATGAGACTTCCAATTATTCAGCCAAATTCTTCTTTTATTGCAACTCAAGATTTATGTACAAGTGAATCTTAAATGTTTCAAGAAAGTGTAATGGTGAGACATGAGTAAGGATCCTAATTGCAGAATTTATTATGGAAGTATGAAAGTAAATCTATTTTTATATGAATTTAACTCCAATTATGTTTTGAAGGTTTGAAAATAAGAGTCATAGTTGGGATTCAATCCTTGAGAGCTCTGGTAGAATGTGATGAGTGGTCACACTATCTCATTAAGTTAGGAGATATTTTTGCTTCTACAGGGAGGAATAACATGAAGTTGAGTCTTTATGAACTCTTACGCTGAGTGTGAGAGTAAAATCATGTTGAATGTTGATTGACAAAAAACAAGGGAAGTTTATCGACACACCACATTAAGCGTAGAGTTCTGTCACTTTAAGTGCAAGACGATTAAGAGTTATAGGATCTCTATGGAGTTCCATGCTGAGTGTGGCACAATGTGTGTGTCGAGCATTAAGTTTTAAAGAGGAAGGAGTGAACCACAAAATTTCAAGTTAAGTGTGGAGAAGATCCACACTAAGCGTGATGCTCTAGAGGCTTAATTGAAATTTTAGTGTAATAATGTCTTAACTTCTTTGATAGTTTGTGGTTTGATTTTGGACAAAGTGAATGGAACCATGGGAAGTGATTCTTAACTATGAATAATAGATATAGAAATCTTGGGTGAACGTTAATCACATCAAAATGAGTTGGTCACATTGTTCCCTGAGTGGACATGTGAATATGGCTAATATTAATATGTGATTTGTTAAGTTAAATTTGATTAAAGACAAAAATTATATTTCTCAAATTTTGATAATTACAACATCATAAGATAAAATTCTACTCTTATAAGATGAATAAGTCCCTTAGGCTTATCAGGCGAAGCTTAAGTCTAGAAAGATGAAGCATGTATTTAGCAAACGAACAAGAAGAACATTAGATGAATCTGAATACATATTAATGATCTAATAGACATTCTCCAAGAATAAAAGATAAGTATCGTTTGTTCCATTCTGCCTCGTATCAACAGACTCTAACCAACTCTTCTATCTTTGTAGAGTCTATGCAAAAGAAGCCAACATTCAGGTCAGAAGTATCAACCTTGTACATGTTATAAGAAGTTATGTTCAAGTGAAACTCCAAAAGCATATCTCTAACACAAGGACCTATTGCATAAACTAAGCCAACTTTTGTAGTACTGAACCTAGAACTGTGTCAGCAACTTTTTACATTAAAAGTGATCAATGCATGCTTCCTTTGCTATTGCATTTAATGCTGATGAACGTGTCGCATATCTCTGTCTAAACGAAGGAGATTTTTTTTTAAGTAGCTCTGTCTAATTACTATCTCTAGTATTCTTCTATATAAAGGCTTAATTTTGAAGGAATCAGTTGGAAAATCACTACGTTTAAAAAGAAGCATAAGCTCTGATATATCTCATCTAACTTCTTCTTTCTTATATATAGTTTTAGCTGAACCTTATTTGTAAATCTCTATTTGCATAGAGGTTGAATATCAAAGTTAGGCACCTCTTTTTAAATCCACAATTCATTGTACTTAACCTGAAGAGATTGTGCTCAAAGAATACTCTTTAGCCTAAGGAGGTTGTTATCCAAAGAAAACTTTGAGTTGTTAGTTTGAAGAGACCGTGTTTCAAACAATACTTGGGTCGGTTTAGTCTGAAGATGATGTTTTCCAAATAATACTTAGGTTAAGTAGGAGTGACTAAGGTCAAAAAATACTTTATATCTTCACTTATTAATAGTATAATCTTAGCTTTGTTTAAGAAACTGGGTGTAGTCTTTTGTAAGACGAACCAATATAAATTCCTTTTTATATATATATATATATATATATATATATATATATATATATATATATATATATATCTTTCTCTCCCACTTATCTTTATATGTAACTAATTAGGGTTTAATTGAAAGAAATTTTTGAAAAATCGTTGCATCACCTATTTCAAAGATCAATTCTTCTACGTCTGAGTTCATCACATTATGTTTTTAAATTATCTTATAAAAGCTTGCGAATTTTTTTTAATTTTACAATTCAACTCTCTATCTTGTGTATTTTTCTTTTGCATGACTAATTATATTCAAGTATAAAGATACCTATATTATGTAATTAAATGAATCACTAAGAAAACTAAGAGAATGTGAGGGATTCATAATGAACTTAAGAACCATTGGTGACATCCTATGAGAGAGTCACGTGTGTGAAACTGATGGAAACATTGTCTTGATGAAGTTGTGGTTCATGATTTGGAAGAACTATATTGCGCAACATGTTCTAAGAAGTGAACATGGTTGAAGGCTCACAATTGTCCCAATGGAGGAGACATAATAGAGGGAACTCAATTTGGGGACAATTTATACATATGCTATGTTGCTTTTAAAAGACAAACAAAAATTTTGTGATGTCAAGTGTTGCACCCTTCCAGGAAAATGAATAGGTGATAGGAATAAGGTTTTCAAAAAGTGCAACATGTGACCAAGAAATGTCATGGAGTGAGAAGACTCCAAACCCTTTTTATTTCTATCTAGTGCTAGGTGCATAAGAGATTCTATTATACAAATAATTCAAAATCTTGTGAGTGTGGTGAGAGTTAGTCTCCTATGTATTGGTTAACTACAAAGTGGTACTTTTAGACATTATCACGTGAGTCTATGAATCCTTAGTGATGTGTTGTTAAGTAAGACATATTAAAAGTTCAGATCAAGTTTGACCGATCCTAGTATTGATCACACCATAATTTTCAGTTAGTTAAACATTGTTGTACTCATTTGGGTGTATTCCTAACAGTCAATCAAAAACTAATTGTAAGTTTACAAAGTATACAATGACTTATGTAGCAACTGGCTGGTGAAATAATGATAACCCTAAACATGCTTAAGTTAAAGATTATCCACAAGAGTATTGTTAGTTAACCACAATAATATTTCTTATGCTGAATATATATTACATTGTTTGATGTGTATTTGTGATAAAGGTGAAAGAATCCACCTTTACTTATATATATTGTATATGCAAAAATCATAAAAAAGACTAACTACTCCTATGATACCTAAGTGTCACAACAGAGCATGCAAACCAATTATAGGAGGATAGGAGAGATTTATGGGGGATAATCATCACTATAAAAACATATCTTCAAACCAATTATAGAAGAATGAGAGAGATTTATGGGGATAGTCATCACTACAAGAACATGTCATGGACTGAAGTTTTTTTACTTATTAAAATACGTATTTTATGTAAATTATTTATCTATCATATATCTCTTCATGTATGATGTCCATTTACATTTCCACGTTATGTTTAATGCGTCACTTTATGTGTAAAAGAATAAGATTTGATGTTTTTAAGTTTTTATCATATTTGGAATTAATACATGACATAGGATATGGTTTCAGAAAAGGTTTAAATTCCCCGTATTTTTTTTTTAGATAAAGATAATTGTGTTTATGAAAATTAAATATAATTTTAATAAATATAGGTGTAAATTTTAGGTATGACATTTGAAATAATGAAAAAAATAAAGGAAAAAAAATAAAAATAAAATGAAATATTTTTGTTGCTTAAAATTAATGTTTCTCTTCAACAAAATATGATTTTTTTAAAGTTTTCTTTATTTACTATCTTTTTCTATTCAAACATATAATAATGCACGAGTCTTTTCACAATGTTGTTTGTGTTCTATTAATATTATTTTTTTACACATCGTTAAATAATTGTGTTCTACTAAAATTAATTTAAGCCGTATTATTAAAATTTTAAATACTGTAATAAATTCCACACTTACGATAATACTATACTTTTTAATTAAATTAAGAATTAATGTGATGTTTGTATTTTATATAATAAATCACGATAAAATTATATAAATTAAAAATATAAATTTATTCAAGCGTAATATTTGCTTGACCAACAAATCATTACCCAATTTCAGTGCTTCAAATTTATCTTTCTCTCTGACATTTCCTGACATTTGATTCTTCATAGAAAATTGTTGAGTTTCTGCAAATGTGTAACAAATTTAACAAAAAACCAGATCTATATAGAAAGATTGGTAAAAATATAAAGAGATCTATTATTGATCTTCCTCAACAACATTTTAGTCTTCCTTTTCAATGGGAGATAGAAAAGGAGATGTTAGAGTATATCTGATCGCTGCGATATTTTTGGCATGCACCATTGGAGGCGGGATTTTTCTATGCATGTACATAATATATGAAGATTCACAATTTGTAAAATATTATCTTATTGGAGGCATGACCTTGGTTGCAATTCCATGGTTGTTTTGGGTTTTAATCTTTTTATATAGATGTTATAAACCTATGGATGGCCAATCTGACAAACAGGGTAAAGTTGCTACCACACCATGTGAATTAACAAATGTTGTGACCAACCCTTGTGATGACAAATCCCCTGATCATCCCCTTGATAATGGAGGGCACCATGTTCATTTTGGAGCAGTTGTTGAGATGGGAAATGATGGAGTCCAAGAACATCATTATGAAGATGTTCCTAAACCTGAGTTGAAGGAAGAAATAACAATGCCATCTTTGGTAATGGGTGAGTCTATAAAAAATGAAAAATTCCTTTAAAATCTTAACAAGATGATTGATTTTATGCATGCTACAATAGTAGAACTAAATGCAAGTGATAACATGCATTTAGTTCAATTTACATACATACCATGCATAACAGGCAATTACTTATGTAAGATTGTTAGTGTTAAAAGGTCATGCATCCATGACTTAAGACAAAGTAGTGAGTTAAATTAGATGAATTGCTTTAGGTCTTAAGTTTTAATTGTAGAAAAAGGACAAAGTGACAAGGAAAAATACACTAATGTGAAAGGTTATCATTGAGTAGTGATTGTAAAGTGTTATATGTACTTAATGGATGATGGTAGATCTAATAGCATTCAGTGAAAGCTAGAATAGAAAAAATAGTTATAAGAATTTTTGTTCATGATCTTTATTGAATTCTTTCTTTTCTTATATATACTTTTTTTTTTATTTTGTTAAATATATGAGGGAGAGAGATATATATAAAGAAAAAACAAACTACATGAATTAAAAAGTTATGAATTGCATGCCTTGGTCAAATTTGAGAATATATACTCAAAAATAAAAAGAAGAGACGAGGAGAGTCATCAAAAGGTATTGTTACGCATTCTCATATCTAACTATGTGAATTGCATGTTCTAGTTATTTATATTGATAAAGTTAGAGATTAAATCCTCTCACCAAAAATTAACAAGAAATGACTGCTATAACAACTATGCTTGTTGCATAAAATGATGAACACAATTTGAATCAATTTTATTAATAATGATATCAATATGTAGATATGATAGTTCATCAGACATGAACCATACAAGCACCCAAAATTAAGCCTGCATATTGGAACTATTACGTACCAGTAATATATATATATATATATATATATATATATATATATATATATATATATATATATGTAAAATTCCTCGTAACATCTCAAATAAGTCCCTTGTATATGGGCTATGCAACACTATTACCATATGGCAGAAAAACCTTGTTCATGTTTAGTTTAAACAAATTAGATGGGCTTCAACCTAACGTGCTCATCCTAAGATGAATTATTTTCAATTATTTTTCTTTTCTTAATTTTAATATGATATTCCAAAACTACATTGAATCCCACTAATGAAAGATAAGTTTGGTAGACATAAAGGTAGGATTGTAAAACTTCTTTCAGAAAATAAGTTTTTGACAGAACTAATTACTTCAACTAGAAAAAAAAGATGATGAGATTTTCATCTCTAACTTCATGTTTAATTAACATCAATCAATAATCATGGAATAAAGTGATAATAAAACAAAAAAATATATTAAGTATGACATAGGAATATAATAATAGCTAGTAATAAAAGTTGTTATCTAGTATTAGAATTATGCTAGGAATATAATAATAGCTGGTAATAAAAGTTGTTATCTAGTATTAGAATTATGCAAGAAATAGGTTAAAATATGGAAGTCTGGTTAGAAAAATAAAAATACATTATAATGAAAATGCAAATTAAATATACTTGTCTTTTTTAAATAATAATAGATTATTTAGTTTGAAGAGAGATGGTTTTTTCTAAAATGATTTGTTTGTTTTTGAAGATACAGTGGTATTTTTTAAAAATGGAAAGAAGTGAAAATAGACAACTTTTTAGATACATGTGCCTGAGATGCTATTTAGACAACTTTTTTATTCATGCATGAATTGATAATGCTTGTTATTCAAATCCACATGAGATGAAAAAACAATCTCAAAAGTAAAAAACAATAAATTTAATACGTTTTTCAACACAAAAATAAACCACTTAAAAAAGAGAAAAGTAAGTATTAAATTATGGAAATTTTATTAATAATCTTTGTCACTGATTTTTACAACAAATGACTAGAAGAAGATTGTAATGCAAGCTAATTGGATAGTTGACAAGAGTCCTACAATAAAAAAAGTGCAAATAAATCAGCGAAGACAGCCATAAAAATACTATACTTTGGAATTAGGGGTGTTGAAGAACTAAGAATTAAAGAAAAGAAATACAAATGATATTTATTAAAAATTGTTTTATAATCCTTAAACGTTACCTTTCTTTTATTAATACTTTAGTTTCTTTTTTTTTTTAAAATTATATATTGATATTTCTTTAATATTTTTTCCCACATATATCTATTTAAAATTAATAGATTTAAATTATAAGAGGAATATAACCAACATAAAAAATACATTCAAAGCGTATTTCGGTAGACAATAAACCACATTTACATTTTATATTAAATAAGATTTTTTTTGGCTAAATACATTGGTATCTTACATTTATTAAAAATTCGTTATTTAGTATGCATTAACATTTAACAATATATTTGAAACAAAGTAAGTAAAACCAACATATGAATATAAAAATTAAAGGAAAGAAAAAAGAAAATTAAAATCTCTTAACATTATCTCCTAAAGCAATCCTGCTACTTTATTGCATTACTTGGACATTATCTCCTAAAAAATCACTTAGACAATATCTCCTAAAACAATCCTTATACTTTAGCTTCTTAGTTAAAAATTTTATGAACATTAGATACAAATAGAATTGTTTCCTTAACTATATACAACGTAGATTATACTTGATTATGAAATAGGAAGAAGTATACTGTACTCTAACTTCCATACTTTGGTTACAAGAGGCAAACTTATATTTGCTACTCTTAAACTTAAAGGGTATTGCCATCGTTAAATGTGTTCAGTTTTAAATGAACTGTTAACATTTTTTTTCTTCTCTTTTGCCTAGTTTTCATTGTCTTCCCCCCATTTTATCCCTAAAAATGCATTTTCAATTTTTTTTGAATAAGATTCATTTATTAACCGTATAATAAGGATAAAAAAATTACTTTTTAGTTATATTATAATTAATAAAAACGATTAAATAAAAATAGAAATTATTTCGTAATTTTTACATGAAATTTGTTAATTTCTGTAATTCATTGCTAATCACACCATATACATATTGTACCTCATATTATTGTTGCGACATGAGAATATTGTAATTAATATCACTTAAATTCAAGTTTTTTAAAAGTATTTGTAGCTAATCTTTTAACTATTTAAGTTAAATTCAAAGACAGTAAAACTCACACGTAGTGGTATAAAACTCAGTTAAATTCACATTTGTAAAAATATCTATTTAATGAGAGAATTTATATATGAATCGCTTTTTATATAAAATTTCCTCGAGTAAATAAACGGAATTCATCTATAAATATAAAATATATTTCAAAAGTAATTATTTTGATTCAATATTTTTTTTGTTTAAAAAGTTGATTTCATGTCACATTATTATAATTTAAATTTAAAATTGTTAATTTAAAATTGTGACAATTGAAACACTATTTGATGTGTTTAAATTTGAGAAACTAGCGTTGTAACAATAAAAATGTAAGTATATGGATCTTTTTCATTGTTTTTTAAATCCAAACAATGACTTTTAAAAGTCATTATTATTTTAAAATTTGAATTAATAATCATGTGAAATTAATTTTTTAACAAAAATATAATAAAAGATTAAATTTATATATTTTAAAATTATAAAAATTAAAGTACAATTTTTAAACTTAAAAAATTAGAATAAAAAATTTAAAAATAAGAGTGATATTTGACACTCATGTAATTAATATAATAATTTTTTAAAATTCTTGTCAACAATATACAGAGGTGAAACATATTTAATGGATAATGTTTATAAACACTATCAAAATAATAACTCAATCTGTCCCGTTATGATCCATGAATAATCAATTTAATTTGATTTATTTATTAATAAATTTCTATTTTACGTATTAGATTCAAGAACTAAATAAATTGATCTCTAACTCGACTTAAACTCGTTCCAGATGAATCTAGTATCTCTCCTCGTCCACGTGTCCACTGAAATCTTGAGTTCCCATCATTTTCCTCAGTTCAGTTAAATTCTGAGGTCACGTTTGTCAAAAAAAAAAAAAAAAAAAAAAAACCGAACAAAAGAAAACGTGTGGTGTTTAAACAGAGTACTAATTGTTGGAACTTCGTGGTGCCACGAAACACAAGAACAATCTCTCAGTGCTGTGTCCGCTGTTTGTGTTTGATGGCTTCTACATCTGCCACATTCCCTCTAGCTTTCGCGCAACAACACCACTATGTTTCTCACCGTCAACTTTTGTTCTTCGCTAAACTCCCCAACACAGTTCCCCAGTTTCCATCTTCTTTGGCTTCCAAACGCACTTTTGATCACAAAAAACGTGTTTTTGCAAAAGTGGTTGAAACTCAGAGTTCGGAGTTAAAGAATGATACGCAAAGTACTCCGTCTTCCTCCAAACTGGTCCTAGTTGTTGGTGGCACTGGAGGCGTTGGTAACAACACATTCACTTCCTCTCTCTCTCTCACTCTTCAACTAATTAAATAATTTAGTACTTATTTGCACACTTTCTCACTCAACTTTCACCATTTTACTAATTTTTTCGCCCAATTACTATTTTTGAGTTTAATGATGATAGATTCTAATCACACATGATCGTTAACATGCTCTTTTAAAAACTTTAGAGTAAATTAGACTATATATTGCGCTTAATACCCTCTATTTTTTAGCATTACTTTAATATGTTTTTTAAAATTAAGAAGACAATATAATGCATACAGAAGATATGAACATAATGTTTTTTTCTTAAAAAATAGTTAGGGAATTTTGTTCAGGAAAGAATCATATGATAGTCTTTCATTCAAAAATTTATAGAAGTCAACAAATTTATCAAATATCGTAGTCTTTCTAATTTTATTTATAATTTTGTTACCTAACTTTCACAATTTTATGAATTTTGCCATCCGACTATTTGATTTGTAATTTTTGTTACCTAATTTTCAAAATTTTGCCTTGCAAAATTTGTGAAATTTAAAATTAAGTGGAAAAAGTGGAGAGTTGGGAGGTAAAAATGGCAAAAATAGAATCCTCTGATGACAAAATGTATGAATACAAGATTCCAGGGACATAATTCCCAAAACATCAAAATTTGATGAAATAATGCAATTGAGCCCACAATGTATTTATTCACTTGAAGTTGGTGTTAACGGAATCAGGAGACAACATTTGGTGATTAAGAAAAATAACGAGTTAACTTACAATTTGATTCCTTGGGATTTGACATTGTCTTTAACTTAGTTTCTGAACATTTTGTTTGAACAATTTAGTTCCTGAATTGTTAAATATCTTCACTTTTTGGTCCCTAAATATTTTATTTGCATGATTTACTTTCTTGAATTGTTAAATATCTTTTCTTTTTATTTGCAATATTTAGTTCATGAATTGATGAAAAGACTAAAAAGTAAAATATTTAACAATCCGGGGACTAAATTGTGTAAATGAAATATTGAAGGACCAAACTAACAAAGACTAAAACATTTAGGGACCAAATTTTCCTGATCATGAAGGAGTACTTATGTGGTGAAACCCCAATTTTTGGAAGTCTAGTTGAAGGTTTACTGTATAACTAATTGACATACTGCAACTAAACAAATATGAGTATTTTTTTAATTTGTGTCGAACATGAGTATTAAAGAGTTCACAATAATTCATGCACACTTCTCAACCAACTGAGCTAGACTCCCTTTGACAAATGAACATGAGTATAGTAGTAACTTCTGTTACTTGTGTATCATTTTTTCCTCATGCATCTGTATGCGTCTGGGATCCCCTTTTTAATGTTATTTTGTGCATTCAGATTAGAGCTGTAAAGTGTGAAAATGCATACTTCATACATAATTCATGCCAATAATTTTTTTGGGGAAGTTTATGAAGCAGTTGTTCCCTTACTATTCAGGGCAGCTGGTAGTAGCATCATTGCTTCAGCGAAATGTTAAGTCGCGCTTGATACTTCGGGATCCTGAGAAAGCCAGAGAGCTGTTTGGTGAACAAGATAAGGAGAAACTCCAGGTACATCATCTACTCTTTATTGTGAAGTCATAGTGCAAATTTGATGCTTTAGTAGATAGTCCCTCTGAGGAACTATATATTCTGTGTGTTATGTTGATTTCATCCATTGTCGATTTATTTTCATGTTATTTGGAGCTTCTGAATATAACAGGTATTCAAAGGAGACACAAGGAAGCAGGAGGATTTGGATCCAACCATATTTCAGGTAAGCTCTTCAGAATATTTTACTGAATAATACTTGATTGATCAGTATTATTTTCATTTTGATAAGTTGTTGAATCCAAAAAATAAAATAAATGAAATTATTTAAATTTATTTTGTTTTCCTTGCTTTTTTATTTATGCTTTATAGGGTGTCACACACGTGATTTGCTGCACAGGAACAACAGCTTTTCCTTCAAGGCGGTGGGGCGATGATAATACACCAGAAAGGGTTGGTAAGAATCATGTTATGTAGATATTTTAGCATCTAACATCATAATGAGATGAAGTAGAAGATTAGTTAGGCGAAGATTCGAGCGCGGAAAATGTAAGCATAAAAGTAATGCCTTTTTATTCTAAGTTGAACACAGCATAAAATGCATTAACATTTCAAGCACTTGTCAATATTTTTTATTTTGACTTGAAGTTTTTAATTTGAAGATTGGGTGGGAGTAAAAAATCTAGTGTCTGCATTGCCTTCCTCAGTGAAGAGAGTTGTTCTTGTGTCATCAATAGGTGTGACCAAGTTCAATGAATTGCCATGGAGGTAAGGATACGTCGTATTTTGTTCTTAATTGACAAAGTTGCCTGTGACTTTTGTAGCATTGCCAGTTGTCTTGCAAGAAAGCGGAATTTCTTCTAATGGTAAATTAGAATAGGGCCCTTCTAAAATTCTAATCAGAAATTAATTTAAATATCAGTTTCACCTTTTCATCATGGATTATTTAGATGTTCTTCAAAACAAATTAACTACAGTTTAAAATTAACTGATGTTTACTGTAATTTTAGAAGTAGAAAAATATTTTTATTTTTGTACAATTATCATAGTTACATGAGAGAAATATATAGACAGAAACGACTAGGCAAAATCCTAACCTCACTGATTACAAACTGCAAGATGTACCATTTGAAATACCTTTTATTTGCTTTTTGGTGAATAAGTTCATTAGGCAATAGTTCAGGTGATTAATGATATATTTATTCAATGACATATTGTGTTAATTATGTACGGAATTTTTCTCAGATTCGTTAATATTCTCTTTTGTGTAGCATTATGAACCTATTTGGTGTCCTGAAGTATAAGAAGATGGGGGAGGATTTTCTTAGGAATTCCGGCATTCCATTTACCATAATCAGGTTAGTGAAATTTTTGCAAACTTCAAACCTTGGTGTAATACTTGACAAACAAATAGGAGGGAGATTTTTTTAAGGTAGATTATGTCTTAAAATCATATGGCCTATTTAAATGCATCTCAGACCTGGAAGATTGACTGATGGACCATACACATCTTATGATCTCAATACTTTGCTCAAAGCAACAGCTGGACAACGACGAGCAGTCCTTGTTGGTCAAGGTATCTATATAATTCTCATTTATAACTATGGCAGAATGCAAGCATTTTTATGCTTTTTGTTGCTAATTTCCTAAGCAATATTCACCTGAATCAATTACCAAGCTATACCAGCTGTATGTGTGAAATCAATAATGCGAATCAATTTCCCAGCTATAGCCTAGTAAATCAATAATGTGATTTTGCTAGCAATGTAGCTTGTTTCAAAAACAATAGAAGAAATCAGATTCCCATCACTTTTTGTCTAATGGAGCAGGAGCCTGACCTGGTGTTGAATTACCCTTAGTTATATGTGTAAATGCATGATGATCTTGGTTCAACACTGCTCCACTGGCTACAATTTTAAGATATCTACTAAGACCCCTAATTTCTGCAAGGTGGGTCTAAAAAATGGGTTCCCCATGCTGGTTGCATTAAAGGATTTACAGTGCTTTTACCGTTGTAGAAGTTTGGATTTTTTAACTTTCCTACCAACCTTCCTTTACTTCCCTAAGGCTAATAAAAATTCTGATTGGATTGCTGAGAGTTTGGAGTTGAATCCATAGGGGTGTAGTTGGCTCATGTCTACCGTTTGTAGTATTTATAAGAGGGTTAATCATAATTTCATAACCCTTGCACCTGTATGCATTGCGCTTGCAGCTTCACAAACTCTCTTCTCTCCCTTATACATGGGACATGGAATCAAAACAATTATCAGAATAGTTCAGAGTATAATAGCAATTAGCAACCAATTTATCTTTTCAATCTAGCAACTCCTGTATCATTTTAATTTTGATCGTATAGATGTACTTAAAACCTAGTGGATGTATGTCTTCATGAAACAAAACTTAATGCTAGACATTATTTCTATCTGGAGCCATCATATTCTACTGCATAGCCTTCTACTGCACATCATGTGCCAGACCCTTGGAGACAAACTTTGGAACCATCACAAAACCTAGGAAAGCAATGTTTCGATAGGAAGAAGGTGATAAGCCATCATATGACAATGGAGGTAGCTGGTAGATGCAGAAGTATTTACCCCTAACAAGCCATTGAGGCATCAGGAATAGGATTTGGTTTGTTGCAGAACATGAAGCAAAGGTACTATCTGTGGTGGTGGTGAAACTAATACTGGATCAAATGCTGCTGGTGGAACTGTGACAAATTGTTGGTTAGTAAACTGAGAGGAACTTATCCTCGAGGGTGTTAGAGTGGCAAGTATGAGTTAAGAAGTCACACATTAGGTAGGAATGGACATGTTAAGTAACATATAATTAAGAAGTACCCATATCCTTAATACCTTAAAGTTTTGGGTTGGATGTATTGTAAAGTTCACTTGTTTGCTTAAGATTTATTTATGGAGAATTGGAGGTCTCCCTAGTGTTTTATGCCCTTGTATTCCTTAACAAGTGGTGTCAGAGATGATGGTGTGACTAGGTGACCGGTGTTGGCAGTGTGGAGGTTATGGTGTGATCTGATGATTGGCTTGGATGATCATTTAGGCTTAGTGGAGCTGTAGTGGATCAATGTATGGAGATTCCTTGTATAGATTACTAGTTGAGTCTCGTTGCTATGAGCTAATGACAGTGCAAGTATGTAGAGTGTATTAGCAAGAATGACTAAGTTCTAGTGCCGCCATTGAATGCTCATGGGTGGAAAGGCTTCTGCTTAAGAGGGAGTATACCATGTGAAAGAGACTCACTTGAGGGGAGATTGTTAGAATTACAAGAATGAATTAAGAAGTCTATTACAAGTAATTTTACACTTTAGCATGCTGGGAGGGGGTGGTGTTGCTGATGGACAAGATATTAAAATGATAAATTTTAATAGGCATCCTCTCATAACAAAGGGAAAGGGGACTAGTAGCAGAGGATTGGTAGCTTGTGTGGGTATATGATAAAGGTGTATGGTCAGGTCAGGCTAAGGGCAATTCAACTGCAGGCAGGATATGGGTCATAGGATGTGAGTTGGCTTGTACTACTACTTGTACTATAATCATATAATCTTACACATCATGAAACATATTTGTTATCTTATCCTTACTCTTGTTGGCCCTGTGTATGTACTATGGCCCATTAATTATCTGGGAAGTTATGCATGAAATGCTTGTGTGAATGGGTTTTCTTTTGGATGTTTATGTTTCATCCCTAAATGGTAAACATAGAAAGTTAATTTACCTTATTTGTGCCTTCCCTTAGCATAGTGAATACTTTTTGGCCTTTTGAGAGTGTTTTTGTTTTAAAGTTTTAGAAATTTGTTACGGGTTTTCAGGAGATAAAATAGTGGGAGAAGCCAGCAGAATTGTGGTTGCTGAAGCTTGTGTGCAGGCACTAGATCTTGAAGTCACTGAAAACCAAGTATATGAAGTTAACTCAGTTGAGGTAAATTATACTTGATATATATGTGTTAGTGTGTGTGTGTGTGATCATAGTCACATGGTAGAATCTGCTCCGGGCTTTTGAATGCTATGTTGATATCTGAAAAGAACTGATAGTGGCTGTCTCAACTTTCCTACTTTATGGATTTTCAGCCCTCAAGCAGTGTCACCTAGAAGAAATCTTTTCTTTTGGTGGCAGTACCATATTTTTTCAAAACAAATAACAAGTTAGCAGCAAATATAACATAGAAATTTAATTTATATCCAAAAGTTATTCAGAAAATGGATTTGAAATTTTCAGTCAGGACAGAACAGCACATATTGATATGTTATAAAAACTTGTAACTGAACCAATATGATATGGTATAATTAGCAGATAACTTCTTATGCATGTGGTCAGGGGTTAAATTCAGGTCTATGAGTATGAAAAAACATATGAACTAAAGTATATCCAAGTTCATCAATAAACAAACCCTGAAATGATCATTAGAACCATAGTTATAATAACTGGACCAAAGCAACCGGTCCAACCAAGAATCAGTCACCAGACATGTTCGGTTAACTCTTAAAATCAGTTTACAAAGAACCAGTGTAAACCGGTTAACTTAAAGCTAACCTTTTTTCTTAAATATTTTTTAGTCATCATAAAATAAATAAGTTCTGGATTTGGTTCTATAATTTTTTTTCTTTATTTCTCATCTCTCTATAATTCAAAATTACTGTTTTAGTATTGATTTTTGTATAAATATTTTTATCTGATTTTTATCTTTCAAATTACTATTTTTAACCCTTAATGTTCATTTAGAGAATCACATGTTAACAAAGTCCCTAAACACCAGTAAATATTACTTGAGATAACCAGTTGACCTTCTGCTAATCACACAAGTTAACAGCTATTGCATAGGAGTAGGTATAAAAAACAATGATTGATCTTTACCTTTTCAGTCTTTACCGGTCCAATTTAATTTTAGATGCATTGCTCAAGTAGCGCTGTTTACTTTTTAGTCAGATCCTATTCAATATCTAGCAATAGAAAAAAAAAAGGTGCAATTTAAATTTATTTACTGTGCTTCTTGCATAAACATCTTATCGTGCTTAATCTAATTTTGTTACTTTTAATTTTTTTAAAGTAGATTGTAGCACTATAACTCGTATAGAAGCAAAACCTTGAAAATATTTAAAAGAATTGTTTTATATATATATATATATATATATATATATATATATATATATATATTGTTTACTCCATTTATGCATATTATTGATGCTAAAATGCATGTTTTAGGGGGATGGTCCTGGAAATGAAGCAAAGAAGTGGCAAGAATTATTTGAGGCTGCACACTCCAGCTAACTGGACTACTATTTACCAACAGTTTTTTTTTATAGCGTTTCAAGCCATATGTATATGTATCCCCAATTACATCCCGATATATAGCAAAAGCACTTTGAAGACGACAAGCCTAAAGGAGGGAAAAAAGGGTGAGTCAAAAGTTAAAAAAAAAAACAAACAGCAAATTGTTAAGTTCAGCACTCGAACTGCAAAAATGGATTGTCATTGGTAGATAATTGATTATGTAATCATACAAGCTATTGTGTTTGGATTATAGTTGGAAAAGTACGTTGGAGGAAAAAAATATTTTTGCCAATGGATAAGGAATCTTGTTCTAGTGTTCATTTTGTTGGATGTTGGACTTGCATTAGAACGAGCATGTAATATTTTCAATTACAATTCAAATGTGAACAGTGTTATTGAAAAATATTGAGTGAAGTATTATTGTAATCATTGATTTTTAGGAGTATTGTCATATTAATTACAGACTTATAAATTTGACAAGTTAATTTCTTACTTTTAATTTTTATTTAAATTGTGCTTCAAAATAATTCAGATAATGTTTTATAAATATTGATAAAATCTGACTACATGGTTAGAGGTCAAAATATAAAGTTTAGAATTTATAAAATAAATATAATATTTTATAATATGTCTTATCAGTAATTTTAAACATTTTAATGTTTTATTCAATGAGGTGGAACTTGATCAAAATGATTGGAGATACAAAAAATTAAGTTTATAATATATAATTAAATATACTATTTTTATAGAATGCCTTGTGGGTGATTTAAAACATTTAATTATATAATTCAAATATTAATTATTTTTTATGATATTATGTTTTTATATTTGTGAATAATACTCTTCCATTTTTTTATACCATGTTTGCTATACACTAAATAAGAAATATTAGACGATAAAAAAAATCTACAAGAAAAATTCACTTAACAATGAAATTTTATAAGTATAAGTTATATAAAAGAAATAAAAATAATAATATATCAAGTGTTCTTTTCATTAGCTGGGTTGGTAAGATGAACCTTTGGGATTGACGTGAGTAGGTTGAGAAGTGGTTGTATTTATAAAGGACTTTCGATATTTAAGTTAGTTAAAGAATTTTAAAAAATATATATATGGTAAAAAATGTGATTAGAGTTTAGTTAAAGCCAAATAATATTTATATCTTATCTGATTGATCCAAAGGAATGTACGTGGTGAACCCATGTCATACATTATGGTGATCTTAACAGGGGTACACGAAGGTGAACTTATTAGCCGACCTAATGAGAGATAATGATCACGGAGCCATGCATTATGGAATGGAGTGTTCAGAGGGGATTCAAACAATTGTAGGCTGTCCACCTATCTTGCCAAAGCTGCGAATAATTAATGGTGACATAACAAGTTTGGCATATCAAATCGTCACATCAGCATAATATGGTACAATATAAAAATATAAATAAGAACGGTACAGTATAAAAATATAAATAAGAATGAATATAACAGTCAAGAAAAATAATTAAATATATTTTTAAAAATAAAACAGTAAAGTTTATAAGCTAGGTTGGTTCTTATTAAATTTCATAAAACCTTTGGCTTTCTTGACTATACACAGTAGTTTCATTTTAAAATTGCCAAAATGAAACAAATTACCATAATACGTTATCGCAAGAAGAGAATGACTTTACAATAGGAAAATGTCACACGTCAGACACAACTTTGTAATATGATGGAAAAGTGGGCGAATTCACAAGACAAGTAATGTTATATTACAACTAAGTTGCATGAGAGAAGTCATCTTATATTACAATTTAGCGGTTTACATGGGTCCAATTTGAACTAATAAACCTTGTAACATGAAACAAACCAATTAGATTGGTTTGAGTTTTTCTTTTTCAGTTTCGATTCAACCCGAATCAAACCAATGAAATCTGAAGGTAATTTGTTCGAGTTTCAGGTATTACAAATTTAATCCAATGAGAACCAAACCAAATTAATTAAATTATTTTTTAAAAAAATTATTATATTATTTATATCCTAAAATAATAAAATTAATGTATTTTAGTCACAGCCCTAAGTCACTAACTAATAACTAAGTTGCAGAGTGGTGTGATGACGTCATTCATTTATCTCCTTCAGTGTGATTCCGTTATGGTACTGTCATTTACTCATTTTCTTCCACCATTCACTCATTTCCTTTCTGTATCTCCTTCATTGTTGATATGTTGTTTCGTCACCTTACCTTCTACTCTAGAGTAAGCACAAATTTGTTGTTGTTGCACAACTTGCACCTCGTTCACTCCGTTACTTCTCTTTAGCAAATGTTCATCGTTGTGATACACATTTCTTTACTCTGTTATGAATAGCTCTTTGTTTTCTTCCTTTAAATCCTAATTTGTTAATCATTATGTGTTAAATTCTTATTTTGTTCCTTCAAATATCTAATTTATTATTAATTGAAGTTGAATTTCTTTTTTATTTATTTATTTGAGTTAGACTACTGTTTAGTTTATGTTGGATCGTAAACTATTTTTATTTTGGAGTAGCTTGTGGTGGATTGAAGTTTTTATTTTAGATTATTAACTATAATATTTATCTTAATGTTGGTATAAATTTAATTTAGATGAGATTGTATTTAAAATTTACATTTCCTATAACTTTATGATTTTTTTTACCTGATAGAACGAAACTAAACCAATCCAAACATAGTTGGATTGGATTGGTTTGGATAAAAAAAATTTCTTACCAAATCCAAACCAAACCAAACCAATTAAATTTGATTGGTTCAAATTTTATTTCATGTCAAACCCGAACCAATCCAACACGTAAATATTTCTATTATAGTTAAGTCGCACGAGAGAATTGACTTTATATTAAATTACATATCTCATGTGTCATTATTATAAAATAGGGTTTTTATGATTACCATTTAACAATAATTGGTGAGTAATTATCGTTAAAAGTGGCGCAATAATAAATTTATAATAAAATGGTTAATTTTAACTATGGTTATGAAATAATTATTGTCATCTTTTAAAAATTGAAAATAACAATATTTGCATTGAAATCATTGTCCGCAAAAGAATAACAATTACTTAATAATCATCGTTGTAGCGATTTTAACAAAAATATTATTGTTTTTAATTCTTTTAGAAAATTATGACAACTACTATTGAATTGTTGTTGTGCTTTAAGTCACAACATCAGAATTGTTAGCACATACATTTGTCTCTTCTTTGCTTCCTTGCTTCCTCATTCTTCTCTTATTTACTTAAGCCATCATTGTTTACCCTCGCCATTGTTAAGTGCCACCATCATAAGCATACTCTTTTCTCTTCTTTTCACTCATTTTTTTTCCATTACCATTGTAGCTAAACCCTAAGGTTATCCTCTAACATTCACTCATTATCACTGAAGTTGTCGTTGAATTGCCACCACCTAGGCCATCATCACTCTCCTTATAAATCCTAGGCCGCCAATAACATCGTATGACTTTTCTTCTTTCCTCTTCTTATTACTTCTCTTCTTTTTGAAAACTATAACGTTGTAAGGCTTCTTTTCCAACTACTTCTCTTATCTTTAAAACCCTAAACACAGGTACAATAATGGTCTTTAATGTCAATTAAATTCCCATTTATATGTCGGTTCATCAACCAATATAAATACTGGGTGACATAAAAAGGTTGAACTTTTTACTTCAATAATAAATTGATGTAAAAAGTGGAATTCACGTTGGTTTACAAACAAACCAACGTAAATATGACTATGTATTTACATCGTTTATGATAATAAACTAACGTTAAAAATGGTATTAACATCGGTTGATTTTGTGACCAATGTAAAAAATAGTTCAGAATTTAAAGAAAAAAAAGACTTTCCACGTCGGTTATGTTTACAACTAACGTGAAAAGTGATTTTCTTTTTAATATTTATTTTGTTTAGCAAATAACAATAATAATAACTTGTATAAAAACATCAGTTGAAACTCATCATCAATAGATGTTCTAATGTTATCCATTTGATCTACTTAAACATGATGACATCATTCTTGAATATTAGGATACATAAACTCGTACGAGCATTATTGTTTGCTAACAAAAGTATCCATAAAAGAGAGGTTACAACACAATTGTTTTACATATCTTTAAA
This sequence comes from Hylodesmum podocarpum, assembly GCA_026586105.1. Taxonomy (NCBI): domain Eukaryota; kingdom Viridiplantae; phylum Streptophyta; class Magnoliopsida; order Fabales; family Fabaceae; genus Hylodesmum; species Hylodesmum podocarpum. The sequence goes on from JALJEV010001371.1 coordinate 3,243,593, forward strand.
TTCTATATATAGATAACTCTATAATCAATACAACATACAAAGAGAAGTATGTTTCTGGTCTCCTCAACATGACTTTGTGTAGGACTTAAAGTGCAAATAATAGTTGTTCTAGCATTTCCACCTAAGAAAGGATACAAAATGAATGTCAACTTGGAATCTCTATAAATAATCAGTCCAACAATCATTATACCTATTCAAATCAAATCAGTCCAACAATCATTATACCTATTTAGTTTAAACCAATTCAGCAATCATTATATCTATTCAAATCAAACACAAATTAGTAATATATAAATAGCTTTCAATTAACATAAATAACCTTTTCTATTTTAAATTACCTCTTCATACAACAACCTCATTACTACAAAACTCTCTTTATTTGAACCAAATATGTTGTTAATTCTTTTCGAATAATGTCAATATCATCATTTTGTAATAGATCAATATATTGAAACACTTAAAACATTTAGAAGGCATTAATTCTTAATTTTTTTATAAATACCTTATTTTTTTTAATAATTATATAAATATATTATTATATATAATACCTGAATCCAAGAGTTTATAATAGTGGCAGTAATAATGGTCTTCATCCAATACATGACATAATAGTCACATTCAAATGAATCAAATTGTTTATTATACTACATTGATAAAATTCATAGTTAGATTATATTACAAACTTTGTAAATTAATTGTGATATATTAAATATTCATAAATATAAATTATATACTTCGAAAATAATAAATTTGATACTCTTTCTTCAATTACCCCTTCCACCTAACACATTTATACTAACAATGACCCTAATACAATTAAATATTATTATATTGTTATAACATGATTCTTTTAGTATAAAATATATCTGAAAGAATTTTAAAGTTATCTTTGTAATAAGTGTCACATCTCAATGGTGGGTTTATAGTGTAAGGAGAAAAACCAAATTATAATATAATCCTTAGGAATAAGGATTATTAGCTGCCCGTGGGACCTGTGATGTAAAAAAATAATTAGTAACATAATAATTAATATATTATATGTAACAGGAATATCAACTAACCTAGATATGTATAGAGGTAAAAATATTTGTTTTCCTGATTCATTCATCCATGTTTACATATATTGTTGAATTGAGTCTTTGTTATTGCCAACTTTTTTGTGTATATATATATATATATATATATATATATATATATATATATAGACACACACATAATTAGTTTTTACTATATGTAATTGATTAATAAAAATACTTACATTTTACCTAGTTGTATAGCAAAGATGTTCAACATAACATTCCCCACTATAATCTTTAGAATATTTAATAATATTATGTATGTGGAAACATTTATGTTATCAATACTAAAAACCTTTTGATGAAAGACACTATATAGGGATTCGCATCAAGGATGATAACATTCGCATCAAGGATGATAACATGTCGAGAATGTCAGCTATATAATTCTCTTCTATTGTATCATTATCATTTGAAGGTAATTCCCTTTTAGTAATAACTTTATTTTCTCTTATGACATCATCCTAAACAATAAAGTAAAATTTATAGCATTTAGTATTAGAGTAAACAATGTATACAAATAAATAAATCAAATTGTACCTTTTTCTATGTTGAAATAGCCTTGATCAAATGTCGAGGCCATGCAATAAAGGTGTTACGTGTCTGTCCCATGAACTGAACATCTGTAGTAGACACAGACACTTGGACAATTTTGTGTTCCTTAAAGTTTTTTTTCCTTTGAGTTTCTTAAATAAAAAAATAAATAAAGCTTTATTTGTTCCTTAAATAAATAAAATTGAAGAAAGGAATAAGGTAAGAAAGAGAAACAATTTGCTTTTAGAAACACAAAAGTTGTATAATTACTTTGTAGTTTTATTAATTAGATTATATAAAAAAAATAGATAAAAGTAAAGAACGAGGAAAAGACACATTTAAAATTAAGTAGCTACTTTTGTAACAGTTTTATAATTTTATTAATTAAATAAATTAAAATAATAGATAAAAGTGGAGGAAGAGAAAGAAAAACACTACGTTTGAAATTATAGAAGTCTGTAGGCTTCATAATTTTATTAATTAGATTAAATAAGAAAAATAGATAACAGTGGAGAAAGGGAAAAATGCACACATAGATAAAAAAATGTAGGAGAGAAAAAAGCACGAGGTTTGAAATTATAGTAGCATAATTGCTTTATAATTTTATTAATTAGATTAAATAAAAAATAGATAAAAGTGGAGGAAGAGAAAAAAGCATACATTTGAAAATGCAGTAGTGTTAACTGCTTTGTAACTTTTTTATAGTTTTATTAATTAAATAAATAAAAAATAGATAGAAGTTGAGGAAAATATTTGAAATTATAGAAGCTTTTGTTTTTATCTTTTAGTTTTCTCCACAATGTAGTATAGAGTGAGGGCGTCTTAGACCTTGACGTTTTCCTTCTAGAACAAAAGTATTGCGTTTAGTGGGCGTCTCTTTTCTCATTAGTCTATGTGTCAAGCCCCTTTACTGAATTTTTATGTGTCGTGTCTTTTGTTAAATCATTTTATGATACTTGACCGATCCTAATGAAAGCGTCATGTTAACTGACACATTTACTTTTATTAGAGGTATCGTTTGAGCTGAGACTTTCACCTAAATAGACTCATGTATGTATATAATTTATAACTGAATCTATTTTCATTCAATCTTAATGAAATGGTCGAATTACGTCTTTTTCCTTGCAAAAGTCATGACACATTAAAGGCCAAATATTGCTTGTAGCCTTTCATTGGAATAGACTTGTAACTTTTTGGGTATTTAGTTTAGGCCAAGTCAAAGGAAGGAATGTGAAAGCAATGACAAACACAAGTTAGTATTTGGGATTGAACACTATGAGAATACACATATTAATTGGTATAGTATGTGATAGTAAATCTAGAGGACAATTGTTAGTCTATCAATATATGCTAACCATTATCTTTTATGTAACAGACTTGAAAGATCCACTTGTAACAGAGATTTCAGTACCTCTGGTGTTGTTTCAATCAATATAACAATCCAAATTTGTTGATAAAGAGAAATTGAGTGGGATTTAATTGCCTAACCCCTTCGGTGATCTTTATGCCTAACAAAGAGTTAGTCCATAATTATTCACTTTCCTCCCACTTCTAATATGAACGACATACGGATAAAGAAAAATATACCTTCCTACCAAAATCTACCTAGCAACAAAAGACAGATCCTAAGGAAAACCCTATTTAGAAATTAAGGCACGTTTCATACAGCTTTAGTAGTGTTAAGGAGGAACTTGGTTTCAGTGTGGGGTCAAATTGGTGGGGGCGCAACCCAAAAAAGAAAAGGTCACAATCACAAATTCACAATACATGTTTTTTCCAACTTACATGGAATTAAAATTCCAACATGTTGAGTTGCATTACATAGCTCAGATCCTTGAACAACTCCTCAGTCCTTACACTTGTGTTGACACAAACACAATCTAATTAATGCGGAAATTATGATTAAAATATATTTAAATATCAATCACATAATATACAAGACAACATCTTGTGCAATAAATTTTTGGATTGTGGTGCCGAATGTGGTCTAGCACAATGAACAATTTCACATCCATCAATTTTACTTTGCTTTGCTTTCTCACACTCGTTCAAGAATGTTTCAAATGCATTTTCACAGTATCTAACTGCCTCTGAAACACTTACGTTCTCAGTTAGCTTGTTGGAGTAAATACTCTTACTGTGATCCCCATTAAGAGTTGCTGCCAAATACATCAATTCTTCTTGAAATTCACTCAATTCTGCTTCTTCTACAGCAGGAGCCTCTCGCATTTTGATGGGTTCTGGCAATTTCACTGCTAATTCGTAACAGAAATAATCAAAAGGAGGAATTTAATTGTCCAGCATCTAAGTACGTAATGTATGTACTATACTATCTATGACAAATATAAACCATATCATACAATTTTTCTTTTTTCTTTTTTCTTTTCAGGGGTGGATACATTTGGTTTTAATAAATTTAACTTATTAGATTTTACAGTATTAAAACTTTTTTTATATTAAGTCTTGCTTGAGTAAACTTGTTCATGGATATTTATAAGACAAGAAAATAATAAAATATATTAAATTTCTCTATGAATTAAAATCATCTTGTTGACATTAAATTGTAGAAAAATTAAACGAAAAGAAAGAGTTTCTGTGAAATTTAAGATCGTGAGTTGATTTTAATTTATGCAAAAATATTTAAGATTGTGTGTTGAACTCTTCTCCATATAAAATAAAATTTTCTCGAATTAATATCACTATCAGAACTAACCTAATTTGTGATGTGAAATCAAATTCATATCAAGTGTTATTTTACTATTTTATTCAATAAAAAAGAGAAAATCTATCTATTTAATAACTAAAATACCAAAAAAAAAAAAATGATTGGGTGTGCATGGTTTTCTGGTTTTATTTTAAGTTGATATGTTTTGTAAAATTTTCAAGACACTGCCTTTCTTTTTTGGTTTTTCTCTTGCATATGTTTTCAAACTCTTGCAAGAAAGTAATGAACACAATTTTATTTCACTGTTTCTTTCACGAAAATTTAAAAACAAGAAATAAAATGACGGGAAATTCTTATAATTATTGATAAAAAAAAATACCATATTAGTTACTGGTTGCTCACATTCCCATAATTAATATGACGAAAAACTCTTCCAATGTGAAAAGGTACCATAGAAATATATATCATAAATCAAGTAATTATATGTAAGTAAATTTCTATTTTCCAAAAGAAAAATGTGCAAATACTAAATATAGTTTCTACGCTGCATTAACGGATAAAGAAGATATAAAACTTTATATTAGAAGGTAGTAATATATGAATATATAAATAAAATAATAATAGTAGAAAGAAAAAAGAAGAAAATATAAGATAGAAATTTGACCTGGGCAATCAGTACGTGGGTTGCTTAGAGATAAGAGACCCTCAAGTGTTCCAGCCCATTCATCACGCTTTGTCAAAAACTGTGGTAAATTGAATATTTTCTTAACAGTTGCTGGTATAGAAGAATGCTCATACTGTGATGTTGGGAATGGCCCTGATGGTTCGTGCAACACTACACACAACATTGTTAAACAATCAATGCTCACCAATACAGAAAAACATTAATAAATTTATGTATTTAGTCGTTACACTTTTTTTTAATTTAATTCTTAAACTAAATATTGACTAGTTTTAGTTTTTAATATTTTTTTTTATTTTTAATTTTTATCATTACAAATCATCGGTTAAGTAATGACGTATCAATTTATTATTAATATTTTAGAATGTGTGTTGTAATAAACAGTTGTCACACATATACTTGTCAATTAACGATTTTTAAGAAGAGGCTAAATCACTTTAAATTCTTTATATTTGAACAATTTTTAATTTCTATCATTTAAGTTTATAAAGTTATATTTTATCTTTTATATTTGTAAATTATATTATATATTTTGGTGTTTTAAATATTTTACTATTAAAAATGTCAATTTTATAATAGAATTATGAATATGTGGAACTCTAACTTTCACTGTGTTTCAAACACATTCATACAATAGTATTTGGAAGTCATCACTCCATTAAATTAATTATTTTAAAATTAAATCATTTAGATTATGATGTAAAATTGACTTTAAATTTTTTTAAAAAAAATCTAAAGAATTGAAATGATACATTTTAAAAATAGAAAGAAGGTAAGTAGAAGTTCTTAAACAAAAAAGTAAAACATAAAAATATATAAATTTAATTAAACCACTAAAAAGACATTTAACCTAATAAAATAAAATTTAAGTGATAAAATCAATGAATATTCAATCCCTAAAATTTTAAGGAATGGATTTGTAGTTCTCCCAAAACATTATAAGTGTTTTAATTTGAACGATGTTATTTATATATATGATCATCATACCTTTTCCTGGTTCAATCCATGGAGAAATAATGATGGTAGGAACCCTTACACCAAGTCTATCAAACTTAAACTTCATTGGTTCAGGACCTTCAACATCATCTGGGCGTGGAACTCCAACCACGGGAGTTGGCACATGATCATAAAACCCACCATGCTCATCGTATGTAATCACAAACAATATTTCATTCCACTGTGGACTTGCCCTTAGTGTCTCGTACACTTCTTTCACAAATTTTTGTCCCTCAGCAACATCATGAGATGGATGATCATCATTTGCTGGCGCTGATGGCAAATCAAAATATCTTTGCTCAATCACTACGTAGTTTGGCAATTTCCCTTCTTCACAATGCTTCTTGAACTTTAAATCGAATGGAAGAAAGTTGTCTACGTATTTAAGTTTCCTCAGAGTTCTGAAATTAATTGGTGAAAAGGTTAATTTGTCATCAATATAATATGTATGGGGAACAAGGAATTATTACGTACTCTAAATTTATAATAGTTTTGATCAATTTCATGTAATATGTAATTAGATTTTATTAATTATTTCATGTAAATTAAAAATCTTAGATATAGGATACGTAGAAATAAATTGAAATTAAATCACTGACACATAATTATTTTGTAATATTTTTCTTCGTAAATAGAAAAACCCAAGTTCTTTAGGATATGTACCATCCAAGCCCTAGAACTAAGCTTAAAGTCCAAGGTTTAATTTTTGTACCATTTCCATGGAGCATTCTTTTTACACTGCAACAAGATAAGATTATTCCATTCAAGATAATGACCTAAATACAATTGGGAACATGATTAAAATTTTCAGGCTTAACAAGAAATAATCTAGATGCCGTTATTAAGAAATGCCCGACTCGATTAATTTGTCGATGAACAAAACTCAAAAGTGTTATGAATAAGATAGAGTTTTTCTTTTAAAATTGACACCATCATCGTACAAGATAGTAAAGTAAAAAAAAAAAAAAAAAAAAAAAAAAAAAAAAACAAAACTATGTAAAATTGATTAGTTTATATAATGTCCATATTTGAAAGTGAATAAGCAATGGTACTTTACGTTAATTTTTTTTATCAATAATATTGAAAGAAACACATGTTATGTCAATATAAAGAGAAACATTCAGCATATATAAAATATAAAATAATCGGTTTTGGAATGCGAGTCACTTCATCGTGTTGTTTTTCTACACATGTAGCACGTGTTGATTTATTTTATGTGTTTTGGATCCCAAGTCTTATTTTGTATATAGCTTCGACGAATTCTCAATTATCCCAACTAACATCAACCAATATAAAAAATAAAAAAATAATAATCCGTTGTTGTAACCAAAAATAAAATAAAAATCTATCCATTACTCACATGCAATAGGGTTTAAAAGTGTTCAACTGTAACAAAAAAAACTAATATTCAGAAGAAAGCATGCATGGAATGAATCTTTAAAATTTGATCAAATATTAAAAAAAAAACAAATAGAAAGAACATTCAGCATAAATATTTTTCAATTTTATCTAGATTATGTAACTCAATAATTTAAGAACTTAATTTATGCATGCATGATTAGTGTGATAAAATTAAAAGAAAAAATAGGATATCATAATAATATTTGTTTTTTTTTTCACGAAATTTTATTTCTAATTTTACGCATCAAATATTTTATGTATAAAAAAAATAGTTAATACTTTTTTATAAAAAAAAAATTATTTATTTAATAATTATTTATTAAAGAGTAAATATTTAAATAACTTTTAACTAAAACTAAAGCAAATGTAACTAAAACTAAAACTAAAGCAAATTTAACTAAAACTAAAACCAATTTTCAGTCAAATTTGGACTTTTGAAAAGAGAAGGATGGAAGGTCATAAGTTGAAGACCCTTTTCTGAAAAAAATAAAGAAAGAAGAAAATAAAATGAACTAACCTAAAAAATAGAGTGGATGGCGGGTACTGATAATATATTCCAAAAGTGAACCCATTTTCGTCCAAAGAATCGAAAATAGTCTTCTGCGGCAAACCCCCAATAAGTTTCTTCGTATCCTGAGTGGTCAACCCGTGTGATGTTGCTGAATGCACGTAAAGCCGGTTCGGTTGGGTCGGACCGGGAACCGACGCAAACCACCTATCACAAACCGCAAACTCCTTTACTAATTCTCTATAAACCGGTACCAAATCCGGTTTGAACCCACTCATCACAGTCTCTGCTGTCGAACCCTTCTTTTGCTTCATCGAGTTTTCGGCGAACCCTTTCATATTCGGTGACAAGTTTTTTGCCGCCGAAGATTCACTCCATGGCTCGCCGAAAATTTGCTCATAGACATCCTCAACTGTGTGACCCGGGTCCGGTTCAACAAAACCGGATTTTTCGGAGAAATAAACCCGGTTCGAGTTTAGATCGGATGTGGAAACCGGGTTTGACTCTGAACCAGTGACCCCGTCGATTTCCGGGTTTAGGGACTTCATCCAACCTAATACGTGGTCGAATGAACGGTTTTCTTGAACCAAAACGACGATCGTTTTGATGGGGTAACTAGTGCCCGAATTCGAAGACATGTTGGTTTTGTGTTGATAATTGAACGATTCTGAAATGGGATCGATGAGAATAGGAGCTTTGAAATAAGTGAGTGAAAATTGTAAAAAGTAATGTAGATGATTATAAAGTTTCTTGAATGAGTTGGAGGTTACACAAATTAAAGAACATGGTTTAGCTGGCTAACCCCACTATTAAAATTTGGTTAAGATGCCTTTGTCTCGAAGTTGATTAAAAAGTCTAAGCGGATCAGTCGATGTACTGTTTTGTAGTGGTGGGCTCAATTTTTCTGATTATTGATATATATGATTTAGATTTTCCATTCAATATATAATATAATTAATTAATAGTAGATTCATCTGATGGGTTGGTGTAATGATTAGTATGAAATTTTTATTTTTTGTCTATTCACTCATTTTAATTTACATTTTTTTCTTTAGTTTTATCTCTCTTGATTGTGTATATATATTTTTTACTTTTTCATGTATATGAAACTATTATATTAAAACTATTATTTGACACTAAATAAGTGAATATTAACATGTTTCTTAATGAAAATTTGAATTTCACTTCATCACGTTGTGCAACACTGGTTGTGTTCACTATATTCGACCCTGGTTGCTTTTTTAATTAGATGAACTGTTTCTGTACATTTATGTATAATATCAATATGATTAACTCTTTTTTTTTTACTTTTCTTTTCAAACTAGACAGATCAAGAATGTACTTTCCTCGTCTCACAGTTAATTAAGGGAGAATCCATATTATAACTATGTTAATTATTAAGAATCATTATTTGAGAGATAATTAATGGTAAGAAAGGCACAGAAGAGTGAAATGAAGTAATCAATGCTGTGGATTATTACATATCAGAGTGATTAAGAAAATAGAGCCATTTGGAGAAAAAGAAAGGGTGAACATTTGCACAAATTAATTTGATTTTAGGAGCGCAAATCAGTCTCAGAAAAATAAACTTCTTATTCAACATATAGCTTCCAATAATGGATAGTGCCAATTGTGCTCATAGCAACATGTTCCTAGCAGAAATTATATTTAAAATGTGCAAACTTAATTATCGATTACATGTAATACAAGACAACACGTTGTCAAAGAAATTTTTGGACTTGGATGGTGTACTACATCCATTAGCACAATCAACAATTTCAGATTCATCAGCACCACTTTGCTTTGCTTTTTCACACTCATTTAAGAATGTCTTGAATGCATCTTCAACATATGTAACTGCATCTGGAACACTCATGTTTTCTATTAACTTGTCAGGGTATATACTCTTTCTATGATCCCCATTTATCGTTGCTGCCATTTGTACCAACTCTTCCTGAAATTCACTCAACTTTGCCTTTTCATGAGTAGGAGCTTCTCTTAGTTTCACAGGTTCTGGCAATTTCACTGCAAAATTAACAATTTAAATTGTCAAGAATTAAGGAAACATTAGCCTTGTCCATTAATTCTAAGTGTATATACATGCATGTATATATTTATTTTAATAACATGCAAAATTTATTTTAGTAAAGGATGATCCTAGTAGCCAATAAAAGTGTTGCCATACCTAGTCGAATTTTTTATAAATCCACACTAATTGTGAATTGGTTTTAATTTTCAACAAAAAAAAAATTACATAAATTACATTAAAATTTTTTGCAAAGGAAAGTAGTCTTTCCTAATTTAAATTAATTAAATTTTTTAATATGAGCAATATTTTCAATAAATATGATTAAAATTAAATTTAGAGGATAATGTACACGGTAAACCATTGATTAGCAGAGCAATGGTTGATATTATGATTAATTTTATAGTTTTATAACATATTATGAGATAAAAAATAAGTAATAATTGAAGTTCAATTCATCAAAACAACTTAAATATAATTATCACGTAAGATTTAGAAAATAATTGTAAGAAAAGAATGTTTTGTTAGTAGAGTAAAAAAGGAAAGACAATAAAGATATTTGACCTGGACAATCAGTTCTTGGGCTGGTTGTAGTCAAAAGGCCTTCAAATGTTCCGGCCCATTCATCTCGCTTAGTGAGAAATTGAGGTAAATTGAATATCTTCTTCACAGTTGCTGGTATAGAGGAATGCTCATATTGTGATGTTGGAAATGGTCCTGAAGGTCCATGTAACACTGTACACCATTTCATTATATTAGTCATTGAATAAAATGTTAAATACTGTATAAAATCAAAACATAGATTGAGAATATTTGTATAAATATTCTATAAGTATAGAGAGCAGTTAAGAGCAATTGGTCCAAATCTTTGGACTATCAAACCCCACCCTTTACTTCCTATACTCTAATTTTTTTCCTGACACCCTATCTATTTGACAGGTAAAATGATAAAAATATTTTAATTATAAGAGAAAGTGCATTACAGGTGTTCTATGTTCCATAATTTCCTGGAAAGGACGTTCCGGAACAATTTCTCGAATGATTGATATCAGAATAAGTAATCTGGAGATTAGAAAAATAAAATAAAAACAATAACACCTAAATTTAAAACAACTACGGATTTTCGTAGTTGGTGCGTTCAATTTAAAATAATACTATGAATTATTTAATTCGTAGTAATGCATTACTTTTGGGTTTCAGTCATGATAGGAGATAAGTACATGACCCGAAAAATTATGAAGAAATGCACCCAATAAAATCAATTGCAAACAAGCAAAAAAAAAAAAAAAAAGTTATCAATAATTTTTTTTGTGCCTCAATTACTCAAAACCTTTCCATCACAGGAAAAAAAAAATGTTAGAAACACAATGAAAGAAAAAATAGAAACCATTGCAGATTGTGTAATAGGTATTAGTACATTAAATTTAAAATAAAGTTAAGGATTATGTAATTCGGAAACTCCTCATTTAAAAAATTAACCAATTGTAATGTGAAAAAACTCATGGCTTTCTCAATTCCGACAACATTCAGAATATGTATTTTAGTAGTGTAAAAATTAAAATTTTCTTGGAATGGTACATTCGGATAGCTGTCCTAGAATGCACCTTTCCATGGATTTGTAAAAAATAAAACCCTATGGGAAGAAAAAATTATTTTAGTTATTTTACAGATCAGAGAAAAAAAAAAAAGATAGGGCGTGAGACAAAAAAAAGCCCTATGTTTATACACTTCCAACCCAACCCACATTTTTGTATTGGACTCAACACTTCACATTCCAACATAGTATTATAACACAAGAGCATGTACAAGAACTTGTAGCCTGCTATAGTTGAAAGAAGTACAAGCACTGAAGCTCCCATATTTGATACACTTTGAACTCAAGCCACATTCTCTTATATGAGTGTGTATGTGGGTATGATAAAGATAATTAAAAGTGTATAAAGTGATTAAATTGTTCAATACACTACCTATATTTGATAAACTTTGAACTCAACCAGCATTTTACATTATTGGCTCCAGATTTTACATTCCAACAAATATACCTATTAAAATTTTCTTATTAATTAAAATTGTATTATTTCGTTTGAGATGACTTCATTAATTTTATTTTTGGCTTAAATATGTTTTACATGTAATTTAACTTCTTTTTTTCTATTTTTTCAACTGATCCATAATATTTTTAAATGTTATATTCTTTTGTCCTTATCATCAAGTGTTAGAAAAATGTTATTGATGATATCTTATGTCATGTCAGCAAAAGATGACATCATCTTAATTTATAACTTTTTTATATATTTTTAATCCCTATAAATTAATTATGTTTTATTTATAGTCTTACTCCTCTAGTGATAATGTTACACAACTCTATTGATAATGACGACAACAGGAATAAAAACATGAAACATTTTAAAATATTAATTATTTTGAAAAAAAACTTACAAGAAACAAAATTAAAAAAAAAAATTAAGTTATTGTGATAAAAATTTATCTATCCATTTATTTATAATTATTTTTAAATGATGAGAAACCTTGATCTTATAACTCAGTCAATTTTTGTTTATATCGAATGTTCAAAATGAATTACTTTATGCATGCATGTAGATGCAACACACTGACCTGTGCCAGGTTGAATCCATGGAGAAACAAAGATGGCTGGAATCCTGACACCAAGTCTATCAAACTGAAACTTGAATGGTTGAGGACCCACAATGCCATCTGGACTTGGAACACCTTCCACAGGGGTTGGTACATGATCATAAAACCCTCCATGTTCATCATATATTATCACAAACAATATTTCATTCCATTGTGGGCTCTCTCTTAGTGATTCATACACTTCTTTCACAAACTTTTGACCCTCCGAAACATCATGTGATGGGTGATCATCATTCCCCGGTATTGATAACAAGTCAAAAAATCTTTGTTCAATCACCACGTAGTTTGGTAATTTCCCTTCTTTGCAATGCTTTTTGAACAAGTCGAATGGACGAAAGTTATCTACGTATTTCAGTTTCCTAAGATTCCTGCATTATCCAATAGAATAAATTGTCAACAAAACATGAATAACAAAAAAAATATATTTAGTAATATATATTTAAATTGGAATTATATAGAATATATTAAATATGTCAATTATTAATTGTACTATGAATTATGTTAATGGAAAATTTATAGTAAATTATACAACACGTGGATACGAGGATTGTCTTTCTTTTCGTCTCTTATTATTATACAATAATTGTAATGAAAGCTTTGCTTTATTTTTGGGGCAAAAATTAAACCAAAATGTAAACGGATCCTTTAAAATATATATATATATATATATATATATATATATATATATATTAGTAAAAATACATCATTTAACTGGATAAGCAAATTAGTTGATGAACACTCTCTGCTCCGTTATTCAAATCTTCTAAAACGTGAAGCGTAGCTAACTGAAACATACAGAATCAGCTACAAATAACTTATTTTTATAAGTTTTTCTATAAAGTTTATTAAAATAAGTTATAAAACATCTATAAACAGTTATGGTTTTTTTTTTTTTTTAAAATTCAAATAATATCTTCTCAACTTCCCTATATATTGAGAACTTAAAAATCAGAGTTCATTATCTTCGTAAAATGTAACAAGTGATTGGACAAAGACATGTACAAGAAGAAATAAACCATCCATTTATCGAAATTGTGAGTTTCAGACAATTTAATCAACAAAAAATAATAAAATTATTCTTAAAAATATAAAATGACTATTATTTGAGTCTTTGAAATATTTTACTTTATTTTAATCTCTGAAAATTAATAACTAAAATGAAAAAAACTATAAAATTCAAAAATTAAAATGATATCAAATATTTAAATTCAATAATCAAATTGATACTAAATATCTTTCATTCTTATCTTTTAAACTCTCTAGTCTTTATATTTTTATAGGATGAAAATTAATCACCTCAAATAAGCAAGCAAAAACAAATGTAGCAAACCAAAATGCACAAAGAAAATGATAATAAGAAAATTGTGGCACCAACCTATAGAATAAGGTGGCAGGTGGAGACTGATAATAGATCCCAAAACTGAACCCATTTTCATCCAAAGAATCAAATATAGTCTTTTGAGGCAATCCACCAACAAGCTTATTCGTGTCATTACTCGTCAACCCATGTGACGTGGCAGAGTGCACATAAAGCCGGTTCGGTTGAGTCGAAGCCGGAACCGAAGCGAACCAACGGTCACAAACCGCAAACTCCTTAACTAACTCTTTGTAAACCGGAACCAAATCCGGTTTGAACCCATTCATCACCGTCTCCGTCACCGTCGCTGTCGCATTTTTCGGCACAGCTTGCTTGGCAGCATTTTGAGCGAAGCCTTGCATTGTTGGCAACAATTTTTGTGCTGCCGAGGCTTCGCTCCACGGCTCTCCGAATATTTGTTCGAAGATATCTTGAATTGAGTGGCCCGGATCAGGGTCCACATAGACCGATTTGTCTGAGAATTGAACCCGGTTTGATTTTGGGTCGGATGTGGAAACCGGGTTTGATTCTGAACCGGTTACGCCGTTGATTTCTGGGTTTAGGGACTTCATCCAACCGATCATGTGGTCGAAGGAACGGTTTTCCTGAACCAAAACGACTATCGTTTTGATGGGGTAGCCATTGTTGCTGGAATTTGAAGCCATTTTGTTGAGTTTTGATTAATTCTCAAATTGTGAATGGAAGTGAGTGTTATGTTATGTATATATATATATATATATATATATATATATATATATATATATATATATATATATATATATATAAATAGGATGTTGTATAGTTGATGAAGCAACTTAGAAAGATGAAATAACTATGGTGGAAGGAACAATGCTAACACGTTATATCGTATTTGACTTTATTAGCATTTATCTGGAGCGGATTATATTTATTTTAATATAATTAAAAACCATGAAATATTATTATATAGAAAACAAAAATATGTGACAAGGTAAAAGATTTGTATAACAATTTATATTTTTATTTGTGGATCAATAGTTTTTTTGAAAATTTCTTTTGCAAGATAAAAAATTTATTAAATAATATAATTAAAATAAAAATATAAACATCTTATCTAAAAACAATTAAGGTTACTGCAGAAAGAGATGTTTTTTAATATTCACTTTAAAATTAAAATATTAAGGAAAAAAAGTACTATTTTCACTTTAAAAAAATTATGTGAAAGGATAGCATATTCATTATTAATTTTAATTATTTTATTATACTTTAATAAACTTAGGTCAATAATAAATATATTTTTTTTTTATTTAAATTATTTTTAATGAATATAATTTTTTATTTTTATTCATATAACATATATTAAGTTTCTTAATAGAATAAAAGAAATAAATTAAAGGATGTCTAAAAAAATTAGGAAATAAATAAAAATAGCTTTTTAAGATAAGAGAATAAAAATTCCAATCATAATAAATGAGAATGTAATTTAATAATTCACCATAAATTATAGGAACGTGAGTGTAATTTAACACTTTACCATAATATTCAAGTGAGCTTGGATGTGAAGAGTGAATTATTTATAGAATGATAGAGTGATTATAAACACTTTTACTTATTTTACCCTTACACAAAATTCTCTTATTATTAAAAAACATTACACTTAGTTTTTTTTTTTTTTTTTTATGTATTACACTGTAAGAGGTGTAAAAGTAATATTGAAAAATATAAGAGTATCAAGTGAAATCTTAGACACGTGAGTGTAATTTAACACTTCACCCCAAAAGAATATCCAAGTGAGAATGGACAAGAAGGGTAAAGAGAGAGTGATTATCAAGTGCATTTTATAGAACTTCTTTTTTTAAAATAAAATATAAAGAGTAAATACACTAATAGCCTTATATTTTTGTAAAATTTTATAAATACTCTTGCTTATTTTACCCTTGCAGAAATCCCTTAATTATTTAAAAAAATATTATATTTACATCCTTTTATGCCTTACATTAACGTGACGAGACATTAATTAATTTTGAAAAACATTACACTTACACTAACATCCTTTATAGGTATAAAAGTAATACTATAAAATATTGGTGGTTTAATAAAGTTTACATAGAATTTTAGTGATAAAAATATCAACATTTATGAGAATTTAATATTTCTTGATGATAAGGATAAAGATTTTCCAATAAAAATTATTTATATATAATTTTGAAACTAATTACAAAAAAATTTAACAAATCTTATACTAATTGGATAATTGAATATTAATAAAAATTATTACATTCTTAGTATATTATAATGAAAGTCAAATTGTGTGCAATTTGGTAGGGTGGATAAGAAACATGAGGAAAGGAAGAAAGTGGTAGAGGCCAATGGGTTGCTCAAACTAATTATCTTATTTTGTTTCAATTATTTTGCTTTTATTTTTGGAATTGACATGTGATGATGGCTCATGAGTTGGCATACCAGTGGCAACTTCATCAAGATATTATTACTCAACGCAATCATGTTCTCCATTGATTTATTTATTTTTTCCATTATAATCATGTCCACCATTGATTCCACAAATATTCTGCAATAACACTATCATTATGGCATTGTTAGAGTTGTTAAATTAATTTTCTAACAGATAAAATTATCATTTTTACTTTTTAAAAAGAAGAAAATGAAGATTAATTTATTTTTTAAATTATGAAATTGATATAAAGAATAAATTAAATATTTTTCGTCTTTTAAAAATAGAAGTCAGAGAACTGATAAATTTCATATTTTAAAAATTAATATAACCAACTCTGAATCATTCAGGATCGGATGATGTTGTGTTCATCATTGTTAATTCACCTTTTTTATTTAATCTAGGTTAGTCGTAAGTCAATATTGGAAATATTTTAAAATATTTATCAGATTGTTATCATGAATATAATAAATATTTAACATTCATTTTATATTGTACCTAGTATTTTAAGATTGCTACAGAGAGAAATGTGTGATTTACAATTGTTTCTTATTTTAAGAATATATATATATATATATATATATATGAATAAATAAAGATCCACATGCAATCCCGCATTTTGTATAGTTATTATTAGTAAAGAGAATTTCCTTGAATAGTTTTCTCATTATAAAGTTACGAAATTATTTGTAATATTTATATGTTTTAATTATTATTTTTTTATTTTATATTATTTTAATAAAAATTAGAAATTAACTTCGTTTTATGTATATTTTTGTAGAATATTTAATTTTTTACAATTCATATTATTATAATTTTTTAATTTATTTAAAAAATTAAAATTACCAAATTTATTATCTCACTTTTCCTGTATTATTTATCTTTTCTCGTTATATATATATATATATATATATATATATATATATATATATATATATATATAAATGAGAAATCTAGCTTGTGTACGTTTGATCTGTTGCATGAGATATATTATATGACTGGTATTTTAATTTGTGAATTATAATGAATATTTATTACTGACTATTGTTCCTAGAACATTAATTATGCACATTAAAATTTTACTATCCTAATAAAATCATTTCCCGATTTAAGACCAGTATATTGATACTTATTTGTATTTACCTTCTATGATCATAGTACATTCTATTAATAGATGGTGACTATTTTGAAATAAGAAACATTGGCTGTTAGTTTGTTACCATGTGCATGACATTTGACTTTATGTCTGGACGTGCATAAGCAATATTATGCCATTCTGTGATCAAAGTGTATAAGTTATGCCAACGAATGATACGGGCATATACTAAAACTTAAATTATGAATTACGTACTCAGCTCAACAGTTTTGCGTGTGCGTGATTTCTCAATTATGAAAGAAATAGTTTTCAGTTTTCACGTATTAAACAGGTTGCGTCACATCATGCTGTCACAAGTAACTTACCTGCATAATTACTGAATTATTGTTATATTTATTCTAATTATATTAGATTATTGTTAGTGAGATTTAAATTTCCATAAGAAATACACATGCCGTCATAAGTAACTTGTTTGATTCATGGCTGAATCCGTCATATATTTATTCTAATAACAATTATTAGATTATTGTCTTTCAGATTTCAAGTTACTTAACAAATGCTTGAAATATTTAATCTCAACCCGTGTTTTATCTAAAAGTATTTTTTTATATAGTTAAATCTATTTAATAATAAATTATATCATTTAATTTTAATTATTATGGCATAAATTGTAGAAAAATATAAAATAAAGTTCTATTTTTAAATTGTACATAAACACAATTATGTAGCATGTTACATCATTAACACAATTAATTACTTATTAAGAAACGTACATAGCTTATCTAAAATAATACATTAGTATTCCTTTTTTTTGTGCTTGATTTTATTAGTATATGAGAAAAAACTACTTTATGTCTCATAAGTTTTAGATATAGAATAATTTTAATGACAATGAACATCAAACACATAACTTACCATATGAGAGTAGGGATCGTGTAACAGACTTTTCATATAAGTGAGTTAATCCATCACGGGTCATATACTAAAGATATTTCAAGATTTAATAAACTATATATTAAATCAAATTAATGTGTGTAATGTTTATAAAATAACTACAATTAATAATTTTAATGACATAAGATAACATAAAATGATTGATAATACTAATCCAATAATAAATTTATTAAAAAAATCCAACAATCTCTCATTTGTATAGTATTTCATTTGTATAGCATTAGTTAATCATTAATGTAAAAGACATTATAAGAGCAATATAACTATAAATAGGTACACATCAATCACGAATTCAATTATTATAAGTCTTGTCATTGCAAAAATAATTTGATAGGAAAGTAAATCATACATGTTAAATATTCATGAAAACAAAGATGGAAAATATAATATAATTATCAAGAGAATTATATAATCCATCATTAGTCCCAGCAAGAGATATAAAGTCAAAGTAATGTCGTCTTACAAATATCTCATAAGAATAATGAGATAATATAAAATTTCAGACTCTCACTAACTTAATACATGAAAAGACTCAACTAAGCTCATGTGAGTTACATGACTTCTAAAAAAGCCTTAATAGTTAAGCCTTCAGTTAGTGAATTTGCTAACATTTTCTGTAACAAGATGCTCAACTCAAATTTGAAACTCTAAAATTTTCTTTCTAACAAACAAATATTTTATATCAAAATGCTTTTAACAAGAAGAACTTTTGTTGTTGTGAGAAAAATGCACAACAACAGTATTGTCGCAATATATAACAAGTGACCTAGATATACTTTCAACAATATGAAAGGTAGAGATTAGATTCTTAAGTCACATAGTCTGGACAGTGACTTCATAGCAAGCAACATACTTTGCTTCCATGGTAAAAGTAGTCGTAAGAATTTACTTGACACTCTTTAAAGAAATAGCCCTTCCTGCCATCATGTAAATAGTGTCAGAAGTAGACTTTTGATCGTCAGGGCAATCTGCAAAATCAGAATAAAAATAACCAACAACATGAAGTTGATTAGATTTCTTATAGGTCAATAAGTAATCCTTAGTTCCTTACAAATAATACATGAACTTTTTCACGGATTTCCAATGACCCAAACATGGGTTGCTCAATTATCTCCCTAAAGCATTGGTAACAAACAATATTCAGACGAGTACAAATTTGAACATACATCAAACTGCCAATAATGGAAGCATAAGGAACCATCTCCATTTCATCTATCTCTTTATCATTTTGTAAACATTGAGTTTTAGATAATTTGTTGCCTTTTTGAACAGGTGCAACACATGGGGAGCAAGAATGCATGTTAAACCGCTTGAGAATCCTTTCAAGGTATCCTCTCTGAGACAATCCAAAGATATCACATGATCTGTCACGATAAATTTGAGTGCCTTAAACAACTGAAGCATCACCAAGATCCTTCATATCAAAAAGAGTGCTAAACATCAATTTTGTCTTAGTCAATAGTTTAACACAACTACTATTAAAAAGAATGTTGACAACATATAACACAAGAATTATGAAATTGCTCCCACTAGTCTTCAAGTAAATGCACTAATCTGAGACATTTTCCTTGAATCCTAAAGAAGTGACAACCTAATAAAACTTTAAGCACCATTACTTGGATGCATGTTTTAATCCATAGATTGACCTTTTAAGTTTTCAGACCAAATGTTCATTTCCTGTTTCAACAGAACCATCAGGCTAAACCATGTAGACATCCTCTGCTAAATCACCATTAAGAAAAGTTGACTTCACATCCATTTGGTGAAGCTCCAAATCATAATGAGCTACTAAGGTCATGAAAACTTGAAAGGCATCCTTCGTGGAGACCCGCGAAAAAGTTTTCTTGTAATCAATGCCTTCACTTTGACCGGAGCCTTTTGCTATTAGTCTTGTCTTATACTTCTCAACTTTACCATCTAAATTATGCTTGCTTTTGAAAACCCATTTGCATTCAACTGGTTTGCACCCATGTGGAAGCTCAACAAGATTCCAAACATCATTATACGACATGGAGAACAACTCATCATGCATAATAGCAAGCCAATCAGAAGCATGAGAACTAGAAATTGCCTCCTCAAAAGTAATAGGATTAGTATCATCATGGATATCAAACTCGTGCTCTTAAAGATACACAACGTAGTCATTGATATAGAAAGCTTGTGCACTCTTGGGGACCATCTTGATAGGACTGTCTCTATATTATCATTTGAATCATGTTCTTTAACGGGTGGCACAACAACATCATCACGATATTAAGGATCTTGATCATCATTATGATCAACAGGAGCAATGACATCACCAAAGGATGGAACAATCAGGACAATTGTTCGATCTTTTCTAAGGGTGACTGGTCGTGGTGTGTGGATCCCATTATCCAAAACATCTTCAAAGAATACAACACGATCAAATTCAATGACCCGTGTAGAATGAGATGGACAATAGAATCTGCAACCTTTAGAACCCACACAATAGCCAATGAAGAAGCCAGTAATAGTCTTATGATCAACATTCCTTTGATGAGGATTATGAGGCCTAACTTCAGTCTTACATCCCCACACATGAAAGTGTCTCAAACTCGGCTTTCTGTCAGTCATCAATTCATAAGGAGTCTTTGACACAAATTTGTTGGGTACTTGATTCAAAATGTACATAACAGTCCTGAAGGCATATCTTCAAAGAAAATTTGGCAATGACGAATGACTCAACATGCATCTTACCATCTCCATCAGGGTACAATTTCGCCTATCTGCAACACCATTCTGTTCAGGAGTACCAAGCATAGTATATTGAGCTTCAATACCACATTCATCTAGATATCTCCCAGTTTCATCATACTTATCATAGTACTCTTATCCTCTACCAGATCTCACACATTTGATCTTTTTTCCTATTTTTAATTTAGCAGCTGCTTTAAAGGACCTAAAAACATCTAAAGAACTTGATTTCTCCATAAGAAGATCTATCCAACCAAATCTAGTAAAAATTGTCTGTAAAATTTTTAAAGTACGTAGATCTACCCATGGTGGTAGGTGTAATAGGACCACACATGTTTGTAACACAACATCACACCTATTTGCTTTTGGATTCTGAGTTTTGGAAGTGAGTTTACCTTTGATGCAGTATATGCAAGAGTCAAAATTAGAGAAGTCAAGAGAATGGAGAATGTTTTCCTTGATCAGCCTTTCAATTTAAGGCCCAGAGATGTAACCTAAACGGTTGTGCCACAACATAGAAGAATTCTCATCTATTGTACCACATTAATTCCTAACAACGACATTAACAAACATGTCAGTCAAATCTAGCTTGTATAGACCATCACATAGAATTCCATAACCAATAACAACATAATCCAGACCAATAACAACTTTCCCATTACCAAATTCAAATGTTTAACAACATTTATCCAGAATTGAAATTGAAATTAAGTTCCTTCTCGTGGAAGATACATAAACAACATCCTTCAACAATAAATAGTACCCAGAAGATAAATGCAAGGTAACTACGCCAATGTCTTCTATATGCATTCTAGCTCCATCACCCACAATAATCTTGGATTCAATATTACTTGGTTTCCTTAGGATTGTAAACCACTTTAAAGAATTCACAACATGAATAGATGTGCTTGAGTCAAACCACTAAGCATTGGGAACAACATCAATAACATTTAACCCAAAACAAGTTAGAGATGAAGATATACCTCGCTTCTCCTTTTTCTTCTTCAAGACATAACAATCATCTACCTTGTGGCCATACTTCTTCTAGTACTTGCAAATTCCTTTGTAGAAATTCTTCTTAGGTTCTAAGAATTAGGGTGCCTACTTGCTTTCTTCTTATCAAAATGACTTTTGCCTTAACTTTTGTTCATGTCATTCTTAGTACAAGAAGTGGAGACCGCAAAGTTGATAGTGTGAGATTTTTCACCCTTCTTAACAAAACTTTATTCCTTAGAGACAATGACAATCATTTCATCAACATCCCACCCATGTTTCTGAGTATTGTAAGAAGTTCTCAAAACATCAAATTGAAAGGGGAGAGACTCAAGAACCTTCCAAATCAAATACCCCCAGGTCAACATTCCAAATCATAATGTGCTCACGAACCTCACTGACGCCATCATACTTAGTCTTTTCAAGCAAGGGAGATAATGACCTGAGCCTTGTCAAAAGTAATGAATTTCTGATCCACTGATTTCAAAAATTTCTTCGTCAATTTGTTATCTGGAATACTCTATCTTATGAATTTTTCCATAGTGTACTTCATTACTTAAGAACCATACTTTGTTAAAATTGTCCCATTTCTCATGATAAGACCTTTCAGCAGTGGTAGATTTAGTAGTAAGTGCAGGAGGCTGATTTTCTCTTCAGGTCAAGTCCATATTAAAGATAGATAAGTAGAGGTCTAAGAATTCTTTCTAATCCTCAAAATTGATTACATTCATAGCCTTGACAGTAGTCAATTGAAAACTTTTAAGATGCATGTGTCATTCCACAACAAGAGAGTTAAATGATTCCTCATGTATAGCGAAATAGACCTATGTGTAAAATTTCTTATTTAATACGATCCTGTCTAAAGATTTCAAATCATAGTAAATAAAAAATTACAAAATTGTAGTAATAAATAACATAATGTGCAACTAATATCATTAGAAATCCAGGACCAATAGGGCACTTAGAAGAATAAAATAAACATAAAAGAAATTAATATCACATTATATCAATTAGAAAATCACATTAACAAGTAAATATCGATAGAATATTATTAATATTAATTCAATTTTAATTTTATTTATCAATTATGTAAGTGTCGTATAATTGTGCACACAGTAAGTGAGATTAAGATCACAAAATACATAAAATTTCAATGGTTAATGTCCAAAAAGATACTTAAAACTTGTGCACATATATGGTACAAAGCATAAGAAAAAAAAGTTCATGGCATTGCCAGAACTTAAATCCTTAAGGTTTTTTTACACACTACATGGCAGCACCTGGACGAGCCATGTGAGAGAAGTTGAGCGGCCCATGTGGCACTCACGTGCTTTTACGCACCTCATGCGTTCATGTCCTTTCTCTACGTGTGGGCTTCACACACTTCACGCGTTTGTTTTAACGCGCGCATGTTCCCCAATTGCACACACAATGCGTCAGTCATTTTCTTCAATTTGTTTTTTTCACGAAACACGTCCAAAATAACCCATTTTTCAACCTAATCTCTTAGTCAAAATTTATAATTCTTTTAACGACAATTTCAAGGGGTTTTGATCACAATTTTGTTTTCTACAAATGCCCTAAATTAATTTTTGATTTTATGAAGAAGAACCAAGCTTGAAGAAAACAACATCTTCTCACAACACAGGCTACAAACATCACCAAAATAAGGGTATGCATTCTCAATCTTGCAACCAAGAAAATCCCTCAAGAAATTTAAGGAAAATCGATGAAAAAAGGATTAATTACAATGAGGTTCAAGCAGGAAACCAATAAAACGTAAGTTGTAGTCATCTAATGTTTATGCCGTAGAAAAAAAAAAACTAGCAGTCATAATACGTATCTACAATAGCTCTGATAGTAATTGAAGGAAAACAGATGATAAAATTCTATCTATAAATTATACATAGACACAATATTATGACATGTTACATCACCAACACAATCAATCAGTCATTAACGAGCATACCTGGATTTCCATGATATTTTTTAGTGCTCCTTTTTTCGGTGCTAAATTTTGTCAATACGTGAGATATGACTACTATCTATTTCGTAAGTTCTTAGGATACAGAAAAATGTTAATGGTGATCGTCATCATAAACATAACTTACCAAATGATAGTAGAGACCGCTCAAAGGGCTTTCTTATTTGTAAGTGAGTCAATCCATCACGAGCCATATACCAAATAGATCCTAAGATTTAATAAACTACATGTTAAATCAAATTAATGTGTATAGTGTTTATAAAATAAATATAGTTAATAGTTTTAGTGAGATAGAAGAACATGAAATGATTAATAATACTAATCCAATAATAGATTTATATAAATAAATTCGACAGTTTTCATTTATAAGACGAACGAGGTTGATAAATGATTAAATATGTATGATGAATAGAAGGCTCAACAAAAGATTTACAAGTTATCAAATGAATGATACATCTTAAATGAAGCCTCTAATCAAATTAATGAAATGAAAGATAAAACTAGAAATTCAAAGATAAGTATCAGTTTTATCTGTTTTTATCTACTCAAGCACACTCTTAACTATTAGAAATTTTTTTCTGAAGATTCTTATCAGAAAATTTCTTAATCTAATCAAATTTGAGGAAGTCAACTAGCTCTTCATGATAAGATGTGCCAAATCGGAGTCATACAGGATATTTCTGACATGAAGATCTACTTTAAAAAGAAGTACAACTTTTCAATACCAAATCCTTAGATTATGAAGAACTTTGCAACTTTGATGTTTGTAAAAGATAAAACACAAGAAGGGAGGTTGAATTGTGTTAATTAAAAATTTAATCTTTCGTCTGTTGGTTTAAACACGGCTAGACAAAACTTTGTTCTTCTTCAAAAGTTGATTTTAATAACAAATGTTTAACTTTGATTATCCCTGTTAGTTAACAAGTAATAAATATGAACACAAGTATTTTTATACTGGTTCGTCTATCTAAGACTACGTCCAGTTGCCCAGCAACCACTGAGTTTTCACTACCAACCGTGAAATGGTTACAAGTATTATTTGCACCCAGCCTACTTCGGCTAATACAAGGTATTCTTTGACCACAACCTTCCCAGGCTAAAAGCAGAGATATTCTTTGAAACACAACCTCCTCAAGCTAAAGCACCACACAAGTGGATTTAAAAGGTTTTTCAAAGAAAAAGAGTTCCTCTTCCCAGAGAGGGGTATACAATGAAGTTCAAATGATAAGTGAGCGAAATCACAATAAGATAGAAGTTATAGTGTGTTCGCCAACTTGATCTTGAGCAAGTGAAGTCCTTATATAGGCAAGTCTTCAAAGATCTGTTAGAGACATGAAGAATGTCGTTGAACTTTCCAAGCAAGAGTCTTCAAAAGGTGTCAGAGTACAATCAGTGATGTGATGCTTTGCACAGCAGAGTTGGTGGCGCTCAGAACCTTTTTCTAACTTGTACAAAGATGTCAATCAAAAAGGATGTTACCTTTTCGTGTTGAAGAGGTTATCACGAATCCCCATACTGATCTTGGAAACTTTGAGAGTAAAAACTAGATTTTGAAATTGACGCGTTTTACTTCGTTTGAGCTTCACTTTCTTTGATAGACGATGCACTTCACAATCTTCAGTTTTGAATAACGTCTTTGAGCTTCGTCTGAAGACTTCGTCTAGCGCATATCGTCTTATGCTTTCGTCTGATGACATGACTTTGGGACAGACGAATGACTTGACCATGAATGATCTTTGAAGGGTCATCTTCCGTCTGTGCTTGTTCAGTTTGACTTTAGCTTGCAATGTTTTAGTCTGATATGTTCCGTCTGTTATGTAGTTAATCAAAACTTGAGACGTTAATCATCTTGATCTAACAATGTTAGCAACCTAAGAATGCATTTAATACAAAGGAATGTGGAGCATGCTCTAGTGAAGAAATTGAAGCTACTGAGTCTAACAGCTACTTCAAGTTCTTCATCTTAAGAACAAATATTTAAAGTTAAAGTCTACTCAGAAAAAAGTTCTTGATTCAACTTTATTCTTATTCTTCATTGTACATCCCTTTCTGCGTAGAGGTTAATATCTTTTAGTTAGACAACTTTTGTTGTAAAATCCATGTCTTTTAGTGGTAGTTTAGCTTGAATAAGCTATTAATAAAGAATACTTGAAATTGTTAACCTGAGAAGACTAAGTACTTGAGAAAATTAGTATGAAGAGACTATGTCCAAGTAATACCTAGATTAGTCACATGGTCAAATAATATTTATAATCACTCTATATTAAGAAAATCTTAATAGTTATTAAGAAACTGAATGTAATCTTGATAAGACAAATCAATATAAAAAAATTATATTTTTTATTATCTTTTAGTTCTTATTTATTTGTAAAAGAAGCTCTTTATTCAAAAACCTTTTATAACGTACGTGAGAATCTTCGTCTGAATTCTCAAGCAAAACTTTCAAAAGAAAAAAAAGTTGCAAAAATTATTTTCTAAAAAATCAATTTAAGTCACTTCTTACATTTTTATCTTTATATATCATTATCTAAGTATATTTCCTTAAGTAAAGCCTAACATTAAAAAATTTGGAGGGACAAAATTTTAAAATTATAATATTTTGATATTATTATTTTCTTATGAACAGTTTTGAACAAATTCAAAAATAAGTCTACTTTTTTAAAAAAAAAAAAAATCTAATATGGTGACTTTATATTGTTGTCTACTACTAAATTAATAAAATAGAGAATTTATGTTTAATTTCATATTAAAATTGTAAAATAAATTAACTTATGTCTAATAAATTTTTGTACAATAGCACTAGAAAAAAAAAATTAATTCAGCCAATTTCTTATAAATTTTTTAAAAATAATCATAGAAATTTTGA
The DNA here is from genome assembly GCA_026586105.1 of Hylodesmum podocarpum. Taxonomy (NCBI): domain Eukaryota; kingdom Viridiplantae; phylum Streptophyta; class Magnoliopsida; order Fabales; family Fabaceae; genus Hylodesmum; species Hylodesmum podocarpum. Next base: position 3,270,532 of record JALJEV010001371.1, read on the forward strand.
ATAAAAAATTGTAGGGAAATCGTAAAATTCATAAAAAAAAAATACTCTAAAAAAATCTACAAGCAAGAGAAATTGTCATGTTCAAATTATATCATATAAAATTTTCAACGTAGAATGAGAAAATAAAAATCATAAAAAAAATTATTTGAAATATATAATTTATAAAAATATAATCAACTAATGAGTATATCATGAATGAAAAGTCTTACTGTATAGTATATAAAGTTAGCCAAAACTACTAATTTATCAAAATAATAAAAAAATTATCTATCAAATTTATCATAAACTATTCATTAATGAGATTGTGTGTCTTATAATATTTCACAAAAAGTGAATAAGATAGTACTTGGCTTGCAATTTGCATCTTTATTATGCTCTATAATTTGTCCAAGAATTTGATTTCTAATTTTCAATTAACAAACTTTTTTTCACACGACTCTATACCTAGTACAACTGTATTAAATTCAATAAAATCGACAAAAATAATCATTTAAAATTAAATGAGATATAAAAAAATCTAAAAAATATTTAATTTAAAAATAAAATTAGAAATGATATTTTTAACATTTGATACGCAAGTGTGTGTATATTGAAAAGACTTATTTTTTATGATGCTCATTTATTTTTTCTCAATGTATTGGGTATAATGAGTGGTTCATACTTTATCATTATATTAAGAGAAAATGAACGGATAGCATAAGAAGTAAGTGTCTTATTCTTAGAATAAGTTTATCTCTATATATATTTATATAAAATATTGAAAATAAAAATTTTAGTACATGATCGGAGGAATAATGAAGATTATTATATATATATATATATATATATATATATATATATTAAAATTGGACTATATTAATATTTTAGTTTGTCCATTACAAAATATGAACGTTTAATTTATGCTAGTAGGCGCAAGTAAGGGCACGTGTGTTTGCATTTCTATGTAACTAAATTTTGATTGAAGAGACAACCGATATAGAAATAGAAAGAAAGTGATTATGAAAAAAAATATGAAAGAAGAGAACCAGTGTGAACAAAGTGAGTGGCAGGTTATGTTCAATTCAAAATAAAACTGATAAAGTTAATAAAAGCGTCCAACATTAGGGTGCATCGTAATTGGACTAACAACTTTTTAAATGCCCCAAGCATAAAGACGTCCCATCTAAACTTTTAGTCAGCTTCTCTTTTGACTTCTTTATGCTAGCCTCTCTTCTCTTCTTCTTTGTTTCCCCTCATCTCCACCTTATTTCCCTTTTCTTCTTTCATTTTCCGGTCCGATTCACTTATCTCAACTCATGATCCTGTCATATATTGGTAGCTTACATTTTACAAAAGTGTGTAATATTTACACTTTATTTAGATTTTATATTAAAATTGTTTTATAGTTGATAATGTTATTAGTATAGGTAGTTGTTTAGAAAAAGTAATAAATTTCAGAATTGTGTGTGAAATTTGTTAGAAAATGCTTAAACACAACATATATTTATATAAAATTTAATTGTTAAGAAAAAGAATTAGAATTGTGTTTGTAGTAAATTTTTAAGAAAAAATAAAAATTAAAAAAAAATATTATATAAATCGTAACGAATTTTTGTTAAATATATAAAATAAAAAGTGAGGTAAAAAGAAATTGTTTAATATACAATATTATTAATGTATTAATTTTATTAAAAAATGGAATTTAAAAAAAATGTTAAAACCTACCGTAATTTTAGTTAAAAATTTAAATAAAAAGTAACGTGAAGAGAAATTGTTTACTTGGTGAAATTATTATTCATATATCAATTTTTTTAAAATTTATAAATAAAAAATTATTATACTAAAACTCATGGGTTGTTTAGAAATATTTATATGCAATGTATATTTACATTAAATTTGGTTTTTTTAAGGAAAAAAATGAAAATTTTATAATTTTGTTTCTAGTAAAATTTTACAATTGTGTTGTTATTAAAATGTTTACTATAATTTTTTTTATCAAAACATAATCATTAACATTTTTTAAAAAAATTTCATGTTAATTATGGAATCATCATCTTCTTCGAGTGGTATTAGGATTGATTCAGGGCCTGTCAAGATTGATGCTTTATGTATGCAACCCTATCATATATCTGAGAACCCATGGAATAGCAGAGAGAATAGGAGATTGAAATTTAGAAGAGTTGTTCCATGTACCAGGGACAATTCTGATGTTCCTGATGTTATTGCTAAGTACTTGCATAAGGTTGGATTTTTTTGGGTGTGCAAGCTTAGTTATCTAAAGATAGATGTTGGATTACATGCATTTATAGAGAGGTAGAGACATGAAACTCACACATTCTACAAATTTTTTAAACTTACCCACACATCCTATGAGTCTTCTTGATCAGGATAATCTCAGTTAATGTTTGTATAATATGCGGTTGTTTGCCAAAATGGTTGTTAGTTTCCTCATACATTAACATGACATAAATAAATTGTATTTTCATTAAAAAATTAAATATTAAATTTTGTCACACTAACCTCCTTGTGTTTCACCAACAACATGAAGTCACACGCTAAGGCTTAAATTGATATGATCTTTGTTTCTTTCTTCATTATATTATTCAGGTAAATTATCGTCAACATCTTCTTCATCAGATGATGAACCAACATATGTATCAAAAATGGTGTATTCTTCACCATTGTTGCTAGAGTTTAACCTTGTACAATCTCCTTCCTAAGAGCTACCAACATTTTGTTGAGAAAGGTGTGGGTGCGCAACGGAAACATTACACACAAAACTTGGAAGCCTCCGTGTAAAATAAAACTTTTTCCTTATAAGGGAAGATAAGAGAACTATAATAATATGCGTGACAGTATAAAATCACAGCGAGTAGGGAAAACAAAATGTAGAGGAACAAGAAGAACACAAACAATTTTTAATGTGGAAACCCCAATGAGAGGGACAAAAACTACGTGATCTAGTTTAGAAAAATATCCACTATAAAATATCAAAGAGTACAGCAAAAGTCCTTATACAAAAAAACTCACAAAACGCTCTACTCACAAACTAGTGGAAAAACACATCAGAACTCACAAAATGCTTTACTCACAAACTAGTGGAAAAACACATCGGTGGTCACACACTACCTATAATCTAAATACAAACATTATATGAATATAAGGTGTGGTGCGAATGAATAACATATATCACTCTCTTTTATATAAGTGTTCAACTCCTTTCTCTTTCTAAAATATGTCGACGTGGGACTTTGAATTAACCAAATAATCAACAAATTCTCCCTTAATTCAAAGTCCTACGTTATTACAAATTCTTCTACAACAACAAAATCTTCTAGGGTTCTCCTTTAGACTCTACAAAAGGTGGGACTTTGATTGAATCCCAACACAATTGTCTTAATTGTAGCAATATTATATGCAAACGATAAACCACATGTTACAACTACTCCTACACATAATTCTATAAGATCAATGTCACATGGAAGAAAATTAGTAATAATATAATAAACATCATCATCGACTATTTGCATATTCATTTCTTATAAAAATTTGGTTGTGATAGAACTAATTACTTCATTAGAATTTAACTTAAATTTATCACAAATTCTTTTTTTAATAAATTAATAGTTATTCATCTTTTAATTTGTATAACTCTTCTTATCTTTCAAATATTAATCTTTCATTCTTCTTAATTATCCTACCGTTACTATAGATGATGATAATAACTACAAAAATCATATCTCCACAAATTATCTATAACACAAAATTTCAACATTTTAAATTAATAAGGTTAATTATTCAATTATAAAATATTATATCAAATAAAATAATCACAAATAATTATTCTCCTCACCTTATTAGAAAAAAATTATTATTTAACTATTTCTGAAAAAAAAAATACCATTACAAAAAAGTTAGAACATTATAAAATTTCTATAAATAAAAAAAAAGTATATATAACTTACCTAGGGTTGGTCTGCTGAATGAACAAGGGTGAGGTTATTATGTATAGTAACATGGACGTGCCCAAACCTACACCACCTTGGTCCAAAAAGGCCCACAACTACACCACATATAATACACTTAGAAGCTGGACGCTATTACACAAAATGGTCCAACGTCAACTAAAGGCACCCAATAGTTGGGTGCGTATTGTACTGAGTTGAATGCGCCCAAGAGCTGGCCATGAACAAATATGCTTGAGCACCATATGCACCATATATGGAAGCACCATATGCTTGAGCACGTAGCTTGCACATCACATTTACACCATAAACAAATAACCTCTTTTGAATGTGCCTAACTCATGGGCTCCAATTGCCATCTACCTTCCCTGCATGCACCCACCCACATGTTGGACGCATATGCTAAAACGAACCCGCGGTATAGTTTTTAACAGAACCCAAATTGGTAATTAATTTACGTTACAGTATAACCAGTTACGTCATTTACCCATTAACTTTATTAAGGATAATTTGGAGATTAAAAAATTATTATTGAAACCCAAATTAAAAGGGAAAAACTATGTAATAAAAGTGAAAACCAAAAATTAATTATAGTAAAGAAAATCACTTTTAATGATTATAGATAACTAAAATTTTTAATACATAAAAGTTTATATATATAATGAGAAACGCAAGGTGGGCCTGCGTGTTAGAATGAAAAGCACATGTCATCCTTATGGCTTAAACCCGTCCTGCAAGTGAGGGAAGGGCAAGATTCCGATGCATTAAGGTTAGTCAGGAAAAATAATTTTAAAATAAATAAAAATCGAAGGAAGAAAGAAAAAAACATAACAACTTCTCACACATTAACAAGTTGAAAAAAAAAACAAAAAGGAAAAAGAGAGAGAGAGAAAGAAAATAGGACCACTATAGATTCAAATAAGTGCACAGGTCGATTATAGTTCACCACGGTGTCACAATTCAGGTATCTCTCCCGTAGTCCCATTTGCCCCCAAACCTACATAGAAATTAAATAATCTAATGTAATCAAATTTTATTAAATAAGAATGTATAAAATAATGAAATATACTGAAATGAATTTTATTAAATAATATGTATAAAATGTAATGTAATAATTTTTTGTGCAATAGTCTAATAATTGCATTAAATAATAAGGTTAAAAATATATATAAAATATTAAAATGTAATGTAATGAAAAAAATTGATTGATAATGTAATAAATTTTCATTAAATAATTTTTATGCAAGTACGCAACAAACTTTTGAAGCATATGTATAATATAAAATGTGTTTAGTTTTAACTCTTAAAAAAAAAAAAATTATCATATTTTAGTCCATCTAATATAAAATTATTTTTATTGTTTTAAAAATGTTCCACATAATATTTTATAATTATTGTAAAATATTATCCAAATCAATTTAAAGATAAAAAATTATGTTTTTAAATTAGAAAAATTAAAACAACACAAAAAAATTATCAAAAGAATAAAATAGATATTTTATATTTTATAAGAATCAAAAATATATTTTATCTGGAAAATAATGATAAAATAATATATTATAAGACACATAGTAAGAAATATAGCATATCATATATAATATTAATAAAAAATCTACTTATAAAATTTAGTATGATAAAATTTATTGTATAATTAAAGTGAGTACTTTAAAGTTTCTACATAAATATTTGGCCTTATTTTCTTTCTTTTCTCTGCTTCAACTTGCCATTTAAGGTTGTCACTGTCTTTTCTCCCTTCATTTTTTTTGTATTTTCAAATTGTTTTTCTGACAATCTTTAAAGTGCTAGACTATATTGCGCCTCCCTTAAATATGTACAAGACGGGTATGCGCTTTCCAATAGCTAAGGTGCAGGGATGGCTTACCCATTTACCTCACCTTGCATTTCAAGCCTTTCCCGTGAGATGCAACATGCCTTATTTACATATTAAAGTTTGCAAATCGCCCCTTGCATATTTTTGCCATATATGCCCTTTTAAAAAGTTTTTAAATTTCAATAAATTTTTTATAATTACACAATTCAAGCCCCGAACATTTCATATTAGTCATCTTTTAGGTTTCAAACTCTACGAACATATTCATCTTTAGATGATGTCGTGTTGAGTTGAGATGTTGAATTTTGAGATAAGCACAAAACTTAACATCTACAATATCATCTTGTTGTTCACATTAGTGCTTGGTGATCATTTAGATATTTTATTTTAATTATAAAATTTTTGGACCTGTGTTGGATAAGTCAGTTTCCTAACCATTGCTGGTGTATTAGAATAAGGAGATCAACCATTACTGAAAACTAACACAACTAAAAGGTCAAAAGACTTTTTTTTGTCACACCCTTAGTAACAATGAGTTTCATTGATCTTTAATTGTTGAGTTTAGGTCAATTATATAATCTTTTTGGATCATAATTGGATTGTGTGTGTTTCTGTAGTTTGCCATTTTTCGACTACTTATGGGGTTTCAATTACATGAACTTGGATGACATCAAGATGCAGTGATGGGTATAGAATCTTGTACACTTAACCTGATTTTTAATTAATTGAGATTTATATCACTAATGGTACATATATGTGAATAGGTTTTTTAGCCGATTGTGCATGATAGCCACTAGTGGTTGTATGTACTCGATCGAGCAAATATAGAATTCTTTGTGATGGATTCCATGCATATTCGACCACCTAATCAAATGTCCAGAAGAGTACGCTTTGATGCATAAATATTATGAATATTATAAACATTATACCTAGATTTTCATAATGTTCACTTTGTTGATGCATTAAATTTGCACTTTTGTTATAGGCTTCTGGTGGTGTTGAGTTAATAATGGAGTTACTACCACCAACAAAGCTTAACCATGAAAGGGGGCATTAAGGCTCATCTACTTGCAAATGTGGCAACAACCTAATGGATAAGACAATTACTACCATATGTTGTGTTAGTTTCTTAAAATATGTTATTGATTGTATATATACTTAATGATTGTCATTGGTTGTAATAATTAACACATGGACCACTATTTACTGTTATTTGGTTGTTATACTTATAGGATGTTATTGTTGGTTGTATAATCACTTAATGTTTGTAATTGAATGTAGTGATTTATAAAGGTTGTTGTTGATTGTATAATCACTTAATGTTTATTATTGGGTGTAATGATTTATAAAGGTTGTCGTTGGTTATATAATCACTTAAGGGTTGTTATTAGGTTCAAGTATGATTATGACATATTTGTTGTCAAGTGGATGGAGTTATGGGAGAAAAAAAAATGTTGTGATATCATCCTAAGATTAAGTAGTTTTTTTTTTTTTTTTACCTTATGAATGGTATATTATTAGTTATAATATAGTTATTAAATGATTGACCTGAGTAGATTAATAACAACCTTTAGCTAGGAAATCCTTATTATAATTAGAAAGGAGATTGTTGTTACTTATGTTGCATGAGGTGAATAAGCTATGAGATTCATTGATTGACGAGCGAATAGTGACCCTCAACGTGACAATCCAAGGCAACAATATAATATGGGTACGCGTCTGAAATGGTATGGTCGAGAAAAAAGGGTTGTTTGTCTTAAATCTCTATATGCCAACACATTTAAACGCAAGAAGAATTAATGTTTATAATGTGTAATAAGCCAAAATTGTCAATTAGTTGTATACTGACATTGATCCTACTTATAAACAATATCCGTCAAAACTGACTATTAGAAATCAGCAGATTTTGTACATACAATTTTTTACATTAAACCTTAGAATAAATGTTATATACGTTTTATCTTCTAGGTTGTATACTTTGTTAAGTGCAAGTTACATACATTTTATCCTCCTCATTGTATGTCTTATTAAGTAGATGTTATATAATTTGACAATCAGACATTATATACTTCTACAATAAATTTTGTATTCTTTTGCAACAAAATGTATATTTTTAAAGATACATGTTATATACTTTGAACTATAAAATATTATAAAAAAAATTAAGTAAATGTTTTATACTCTTAACACATTAGATGTTGTAAACATTGATAATTTTATTTGCACCAACATATAATATTTGTCTTTCAACTAGATACAATAGGCAATGTTGTATACAATGCATGAATGTTTTCATTCCATTTTGTTATAAACATGCCTGCCCAAAATTCTTTCTTTATGTATATGGGTACTCACCTATTTATCTTCATATAGATCTCTTAACCATTCATTCTACTCCAATTTATATTCTGTAATAAAGTTCAGTCGTTTATGCTCAAATTCTTCAATTGATACACAATTATAAATGACCTTCTTTATTGTTTCATTGATTGCAATGGTTGCATTATATCCATTCAACTTGGTGGGTGTCTTGTTCGTGATATGTCAAATACACCACCTATGCGTGGTTGTTGGCAGAGCCTTTGCAATTGTTTTTTCATTAGGCCACATTGATATGGTGTTTTGCTTGTCATGCATTTCAACCAACAATTAAATAATCATTCAAATGTGTCACTCTTTTCAACTAACATCAAACCACAACCAAGCAAAACAAAATGTCCAAGGTGATTAACCCTAAGAAATGCATCAAACTACATCTCATACTTGTTTTATAAGTTGTGTCAAAGGAAATCACATCCCCAAAATACTCTTTGGTAGCTCTACTTCTACTTCTAGCATATGCCAAAAAAAAATGTTTTTTATTCATCACTCTTCATCAACATCAATTTCAAAAACAAAATTATAGTTTTGCTCATTCATTTTAAAAAGTAATCTAATAAAGTTTTCGCATCACCATCATCGTCAACCACACGCAAATTTTTCTCACATTTTTTTCATTGAAAGCTAGGTTATCATATTCATCCCCTTTAATTGCAAAAACTAACATTGTCTTATTTATCTTCACTCCAGTTACATCATTTCTCCCAATGATCCTCTTGACATGCATGCTCAAGCTCCCATTTGCCTTGAGCAACCTTGCTTTTGTGGGCAACAAATCATGAGAATGTTCAAACCATTGTATTCTTATGGACCATCGTCCACTTGATTCTCTTGCAACAGTAATTTTTGCGAACATTTAACTTTGTAGAACGGGTTAATCTTTTTTGTTTCTACGTTGATACATGCATTCCTTCGTGAGTGTATGAAAGTATTTGATACCATATTTTTTCATCTTCAATCTTTTTGGTGGTTTTTGTAAATAAAGACAACACGTTTTACATACGTAGTGTAAAATATTTTGACTTCTTCTAACAAATCAAAAGTCATTCCTATTTTTGGAGTCCCGTCAACATTAGAACATGAATTAACTCCTACATTAATATTATTGCTCAAATTGCACACGATATCTTCTTCCATCTTTAAAGAAATCAAAAAAAAGTTAACAACTACAAATTTGAAACTTTACAATAGTATTCACGAAAGTATACAATATATTTCAGAAAAATATACATGTTTCACAAAAATATAGAATATCATTGTAATGTGACATAGAGCAAGGAACTACATTATAATTTAGTTTTTGAGATTTTATGGCCTTTGAAATTCCAAGTACCTTTTGTGTATGGTTTCAGGTAATAACGTGGACCTTTTACTCAATAAGATTGTGTTGGAACTCCTAAATCAAACCTTTCGGCCAAATTTCTGTTTCTTTTAATAAATTAGTGAATAATTGAATTGGGATAGAGAAGTCCTAAATCAAGCATTTCGTCAAATTTCTGTTTCATTTAATAAATTAATAAATAATTGAATTGGGACAGGGGGTGTCACAGAATCCAAACCCCAATCCGATAAAAAAGGGATACGGATAGATTTGACCCGAGAGTCCAAAACTCAAACATTTTGGTTTAATCTTCCATGTATCTCTGTTTTTCCGATATTTTTTATTTCAAGCACATTATACACATGTAACATTATACCCATGTAACAGACTATATCACTAGACAATGTGGGATATCCAACTCACCCCGCACATTATACACATGTAACAGACTATATCACTAGGCAATGTGGGATATTCAACTCACCCCGTCACGCCGAGGACTAGACATCTCCGGTGTGGGATCTTCAACAAATCTAAACAGTTTATGATGAATCAGCATGCATGAAAGAGCTATTTAAGAAAAGAAAACTGCTTCTTAAAATACAATCAAAACCTGACATGACGTAGGGTTTCTTAAAAGAATACTATTCACGCAAAAGTAAGGTCCCCCATCCGACTATGTCTACGATGATATAGTATTTCAAGAGGATTCATTTAATCCCCATCCCTCAGCAACCACCGCCCCGGCTTACCCTCCAATGCGCCACCTTCCCCTAATTCTGATGCTTACCTTCTTTTAGCAATATATGGTTCCAAAGATTTATTATAGGTTTTGGATTATTATTCTATATGGGTATCTTTGCTTTGGGGTTTGAACAAGAGAGGATTGATGATTTTGAGTATTTAAGTTTTTTTTTTATTTATTTATTGTGGTGTGGTAGTGAAAATGGGTAAAATTGATAGTTGTTGTAACAATGAAACAGGCAGCCAGCGACAGTGGAGCCTAGGTGGAGAAAGGTGTTGTAGCCGTGAGAAACAAAAGGGCACAAAGAACGGGTTGGAAGAGACAGAACTCGGTGTGAAGGATCTACGCTACACCAGAGAGGAATAGATAAATCCAACCATAAATAAAACTTGAACACCGTAATCTACTTACAATGCTAGATCACGGTAGACATAGTCCCCCACATCATTTGCACTTTTTTAATCCTTACATTTAAAGATAAAAATACAGTTCACTAAAAAAATTAATTTCGAAAAAACAGTTTCATTTTACTTTATACAGATATTTAATCATGAATTGTCATGTAATCAAAAGTTATTAAATTTTAATAACTTAAAAAATCATATAATGATTTTTTTTAATTTTTTGATCATTATAAAAATATTTACAGCAAACCATATCAAAATGAAACTCTGCCTAAAGGGTAAAATATCAACATGTTATGATTCTAAAACTACACAATAAATGCATTGACAGTAACACAACTTGGAAGTCTTGTACCATTTCTTAATCTGACTGTTTATTGTTTTTGAATTTATAGAATTCACTAATTTTAAAATCTTATTAATTGTAACGATGGCAATACATAAACTGCCATATTGAAAACATTAAATAATCCACTGGATGGTGTGATACTTGTCTTCTATACTTTAGGAATGAAAAGGTGAGAGATTTTTTATACCTTACAACTTTGAAATAGCATATGTAGGCAGATTGTTGAACCTTTTAGGAAGCTCCAAATCTTCCCAATCTTCATCGTCAAGCTTAGAGAAGTATCGATCAATATCACTATCACTAAGAAGCTCCAATTTGGAGGGATTCCACTGAAAAAGACCACCATGACTCCATGAGAACCACAATAGAATTTTCAATAATACTAATTTATGTATAGGAATGTTCATGATTGGGTAGTTTATACAAAAACAGTAATACAGAACCAAAGTGCCTACCAACCTTTGGGTTCCTGTCTTTATCTAACAGTATAGCCCTACAACCCTGCAGTAAAGTATAACATTGAGCATAAGGCAGAACGAAAAATAATCCAAAACATAACCGCAAACAGGAATCAATAGAAAACCTCAAAGAAATCCTTGCTGTAGTGCCCTTTTAGAATATGACAAACAATTCTATATTCAGAAACAAGGCATGGACCAACACCTGCGAGCCTGCATTCTCTAATCTGAAAATTCCAAAAGAAATTGAAAACAGTTATTATAATCTTAATGATGATAGTCTAATGACGATGATAAAAAAGATAACAATGGTATGCAAGTTCTAAGATTGTGGTGATATTTGCTAGAATAGAGGAAAAATGCAAATCAATCTTTGTCTCTACATGACAAATGTAAACCAAGGTCATAGGTTTCTAAACAATGCATTACGGAGATGCTTGGTGTGCCCTAGATCTACTGACCAGTTTATGTTGATTAGCTACTGGTCTTGGTTTATGTTGATGAAGACAGAATTGTGGAATACTCAACATATGTAACACTTGTATGATTTGATTGAAACTTATTTGGATGACCATTTCCTTATATGATGTTGAAATAATGATATTTTTAAAGAGAAGTTGTTTATAATAGATATGTTGAGGGACTGGGAAGCCTGACTTCATGTTTGCTTTGTTCTTTCTGGGTGCAAAGAATATGGTTTTCTGTTCATTTTTTTAAGGTATTCTTATCCTCTTAACTCTTTGTAACTGTCTTCTGTTTCTCAGTTGAACATATAGAAGAAAAGTGAACTTTAGAATGTATATAAAACAGAACTTTCAATGCATTCTGGACACATACCAATCTAAGAAAGATTTTAAGGCTTGATGGAGATGCTTTCCTTAACGTTTGAATAGTTGCAGAAATCCAATGATCCGCCTTACTTGTAGCTTCCATCTCCTAAAATAGCAAGGTGAAATTTAGGTTGCTAAATGACAAAAGTTAATTCTTTATCATGCTGAAGAATATTAATCAGACATTATAAATAGCATAACTGAATACAACTTACAAGAGAAGATATTATTTCCTCAATTGCTTTTCTAGAGAAGCACTTGTTGATCACATCCATCCTGCAACGAGCCATGACTCGAATCAGAGATAAATTAGAAATGTACAAGAACAAGACAGAGAGAGATGGGTTTCTAAGATGTTCTGAAACTAATTACTCACACTGATGCAAGTTAAGATTCTGAGAAGAGGGTTGTTACCACTCAGTTACATTTGGGTACCCAGTGAAACTTGTAACTGTCATAATTAATCCTAGAAGATCTAACATAACAAATACAATACTACCAGCTGTGCTAACTGGTACAGCTTGACCAGAGCATAGCTGACAGAGGCAGGTGAGGCTGAAAACTCCAATAAAAAAAAAAACACCATGCATGAAAGAATATTTACAGAACCCACACATCACATTGTTTATTTTTATTTTTTTAGATAAAACAAGAAATTTTATTAATAAATAGAAAAAAATAAGTACAAGGGCAATGTGTAATATACCCCACTAAAAGAAACCAAAATAAATAAAAACCAGGACAAATTTGAAGTTAAAGGCACATCAAGTAACCAAAGCTCTCCAGTTCCTTTGCATTTTGAACAAAGAGAAACCCTAAGGTAAAGTAACCACCAGAAGGAAGGTAAAACTACCACTTCATCTCATAAAAAAAGAATCATTAGCATTAGGTTAGCAGTGAGGTAGGACTAAAAAGGAATTATAGGAATGGAATTTAATTAAAATGACAAATTCATTCCAATATTATGGTCTATCATGAACAAATCATATTCATTATGTAAATATTTTCTATAGATAGAATAGTAAGGATATACCTATGGTTGAAAATATTTATAATCATATTTAGAAAGAGACAAATTAAAATACAACTGGAAGGATCAGCCACACACACACATACTTCCCCAGGTACACACACACACAAAGCATATTAAGGGAAGATGGTAGGGTCACCACCTAAGATATTTTGGAAATGTGAGAAGACCAATAGAAACCAAAGTTAGAAGAGTCAATTGGGTGCAGTATAGCTAAATAATTACTGATAGACTAAGACTCTTAGGGGGCACTTGAAATCAGAGAAATATTTTCATGCCCAAAATTCATGATTCCCAGGAATCATGAAATCCAAGGACTTATGATTCCTGGGAATAACTAAAATTTGTTTGGATGGTCATAAACATGAAAAATGTTTCTTGAGAATCAAAGATTTTCATGTTTGATTTTGATAGAATTTTCCCAACTTATAAGGCAAATAAGTATTTTATAGCATTAAACGAGTTAATAAAGGTATTGTGGTATTTTTACGGCATTAAGACTTCCCCCCTGCTCAGAAAAGTTAGATTCTCATCTGCCCCCCTGGGAACAATCTCGAGGGAAACATAGGTAGAAAAAATTCCCAGAAAATTATGTTAGCTAGAAATGTTATTTTTAAATAATAAACCAAACATGAGAGACTAGCATTCCCAACTTCAAATTCCTGAGAAACGAAAAACAGCCTTTGTACCAAATGCTCCATCAGTGAATCCATGAGAAGAGACCTAGAAATAGAATATATAAAAATCATATTTATTTATATTGAATACCAACCTGTGATAAACACTATCCACTTTTAGGGAAGGTTGCTCCGAGTACTTATTGATAATTGCAGAAACTGCGTCTGGATCATTAGTTTCCACCTTGCATAGTGCTTCTTCTAATAAAACCAATTTCTGCACATTGAATGATTATAAAAGGCAGAGAGTTGAAACACCACACAATACATTTAGAAAGAATTATTATGCACTATAAAACCATAATAATGTTCCAATGGAATATCCACCAAAACTGATTGAAATCAGAATGATAAATTAGGATAAATTTCTCCCATCTTTTTTAAAAGATTTAAGATTATGATATAGTTTATTTATTTTAAAGTAAGGGATTTAATGCCTGCATTGTTGTTTAATAAAGTGTGACACCAACTTAGAGATACATATGAAAAGCATCTCCAACTTCCTAATATTTATCCATAGATATCTGTTACATACCCTAATGCTGAGTCAGCAGAATCAGCAGCGCAGGAGGCAACTACTCAAAAAGGGAAGCAAATAATTCCCTTCCCCTATCATTATTCTAGAAAAGTCAAAACAACTGGAAAGGGAGAGATATCAGGAAAGAATAACTTACTACCAAATCAGTTAGAAAGAAATTAGGGGATGAGAAACTTTAGGAGAGGCTGATTGAGATAGAATGTCGAATAGAGAGATGGTGAGATATAAGAGAATAAGCCGAACACGGCAAGAGGGAGGAAGAAATTTGAATTCAGGCTTGGGATAGGAGAGAAGAGGACTCTCAAAGTTCCTCTATAACCCGAATTCTGTATTTCTGCATTTCATATTAATAAATTCCAGCAGAGACATAACCTTTTATGTTCTGCTGAGTCAGTTTTGTGCAATTGTGTGAGTGAGTGAATTCTGAATTAATACCAGTGTAACAAAGATATCCCATTACATACTTTCAATTCCCAGCCTGACAACAATTTATGCATGCACATTTTTATGACTAAGTTTAGTCATGTAAGCACTGAAGAAACTAATCATTAGAAAGAGCCCACAATTATGGTAGAAGCTAGGTAGCATACCGATGAATGAACAAAATGTGTTGCAAGACCACAAGCAAGCATTTCTGCACCATCCAACCTAGCACCTGTGAGACCAACATATTCTCCTGCAATTTGTATTCAGAAAGAAATGAGAAAAGGGGGAAGGGTATGCCTGAGAGTGATTGAAATTATAATAAGTGTTCAAACAAAACAGTAATGTCAGTGTTACAATCCAACTCTGCAAGAGAAAATAAAAAACCATGAATAATTCAAGAATGCAGCCTCCCATCCCCCACCCCACTCTTTCCATCTCTGTATGTGTGTGTTGCATTGCATTGAAAGTTGAAATGTGTTAATAGACTGACATGAATAGTATCAATCGAAAGTATGCAGGAGATATCACAAATGATGAGAGCAAAAGACAGAGAAAGTAACCTTAATACAAAGGAAACAATAAGGACTAAATAAATTAGTAGAGATTTAAGATATAACATGCATACCAAAAAATCCAGGCAGCCTAGACAAGAAATACGCAGCACCTACATCAGGAAATAAACCCAAAGCTGTTTCCGGCATTGCAAAGACCTGAAAACACTAGAACGTGTGGGTCATCAAATACAGAAAGAAAATTTAGGCAAATGAAGATTTGGATGTTTAGATGTAAAGGGAAAGGTATACATGTATAGGCCACTTCAAACTAATAAGAATAGCGTATCCACATCCACAGACTTACCCAATGGTATTGTGCAATCATGCAAATATTTGACGCTTATGGTTACAGAAAAGTGCAAGATATACATGTGGTTGTTTCGGCCTAATTTTGGATTTCTTGTAAGCAAGTTGGACATGTTGGATATCTATGAACCAACTTGTAAAATCTCTAACCAACACTGGCTCTAATTCTCAACATTTCTAAGTGTGTATTTGGATGAGTGTTGACAAAATTGATACTGAACAGAATTGATTTTGTAAAATTGATTTTACAGTGATGTGATTTACGTTTGATATTTTTATCATAAAACCAAGTTTACAGTAAAATTCAATGCAAAATATTTTATCCTATGCAAAAGCTACTGAAAGTTAGCTAAAATAGAGTTAGACTCAATTCTGAGTCCAGAATCAATTCTAAACCCTTCTCCAACTTGAAACCAAACATGTCAAAATTTATCTAAAATCAATTTTCGACTTAGAATCAATTTTGCAGTGTGATTATGAAATAAAATTATCTTTCTTTCTCTAAACTAAATTTACATAATAGTGCTCTTGACAAAAGTGTACCGTGTTCTCTGTGACAACACGAAATCTTCCATGTATAGAAGCACCAGCACCACCTCCCATGACAATTCCATTAAGAATTGAAACCTTCAAATGTTTGCAAACATAGGTAAGAAAAAGGTATGAATGTCAGTCAGAGTCAAGAATGAAAAATCAAAACAGCAAAAGAAAATGTAAATACCAAGTTACCTGGGGCTTACTGTATGTTGCCATCAAGTAATTCAATCTATATTCGGTATGAAAAAATTTTGCACCAAACCTCCAGTCACCTATTTCCATAGAAAATATAAATTACTAATTTTTCATTAATATAAAATACTACTTTCGGAAATTTATGCATTCAAAGATTTGGAAAAAAATAGCTTGTCATGTTGATTTAAGGAATTTCAAAGCAGCACAATATTTTAAATCAAAATAGCTTCCATTCTAAATTAAGATGGTAGAAATTGCTACATTACAAGATGGAGGATTCCACATGGAGAGGCAACTCAATTTATTAAAAGAATAAATAGAGTCGCCAGCAATTTTATATTAGGGAAACAACTGGAAAATCATTCACATGCTTTGACCCAACAACTTCAGTTTCTGAAATTGCTCATGACAAATGATAGGGAATCGGGTAGTTGAAATTTGTGCATGGGTTTAACGGATGAACCAAAATGCATCTAAGGCTTGACTTAATTTTAAAAACTTGGGAGCAAAATAATGAATATTATTGATGATAATTCTGGACATGGTCCTTTTTAAATATATAGATATTTCAATACTTGCCTGTCTGTGGTAAACTAATAATACTAATTCTTAATAAGTCGGGTAACCTACAGAATTACAACATTTACATGGGCCTATAACAGCTCATTAGAAAGAAAAATAAAAATAATAAGATAAGATAAGATAAAATCAATAGAAGAATGTAACATGAAATGATATTATAAAACCCTAGGACAAAATTACAGTATTCACATCCATGCAATGAATATTATTTTTAAATCATGTGATCCATGAAGTAACAAAAAGAAAACATACTTTTACTTGCAACACGAGCAACAGCTGCAACATCACCACCAGCACAAAAGGCCCTTCCATTCCCCTGATATAGGTAGCCGAAAGACATGCCAAAAGTCAGCAAATCCAAATTCTCTTTGAAGATGAGAAAGATTATACTCAATATCAAATTATAGTTTGGTTCCATCCGTGACTCCTTTTTTTTTTTTTTGTTAAAGTAAGAAATAAATGCATTTACACATATTACATGAGTTGTTTGAACAGAAGAAGTTTGCCACTTTAGCATTACAACCACATGAAGCAAACCAAGAATTCCAGTCACCTATTTTGAACATATTCAACAGTATCCTTAGTGTGTTTATGTTGCCCTTTAACGCCGCCCCCCCCCCCCCCCGGTTGCACAATGGACCCCAGGATGACCCTAACCTAGCAGTTAGCAAACACTAATAAAACATCATATAATAGAAACAACCAAAATGCAAAGCTTCACAAAATGGAAAACCAAAGAATAAAGCTACAGCATAATCACAGAGCCCTGTAGATGGAACACATAGAATCAAGGAATTCACATATTAGATAAGCTTCGTATGCATTATGGCACATGGGCTCTCCATTATAGGCTCTAAAAGCTATTTGAGGACCAAAGGACAGGTTAATATTTTTCAGAGATTAATTTGCTCCTGACAAAAATTTTCAAGAAATAATTGATTACTTTATTCACAGTCATTTCAATTCCAATGGCCTTTTATTTTGTATCTCTTCCATAGAGTATAAAAATAAATATAGAAGTATATTGAATAAGCTCAGTTAAAAGGTATTACCTTCACGACAACCAATTTAATATCAGAGTTTTCCTCATCTTCAGAAAAAATTTCAAGTAGCCGAGACACCTATGAGAATTAACAAGACAGAAAAAGATTGCAGACAAAGGTAAGAAAATAGGAAATGGAATTGGAATTGAAGGAAAAAGTTAGGATGCATTTAATTAGTGGAAATATTTTCTACTCTTAGAAATGTGGTTTAAGGGTCTAACTCAACCTTACAAAACTAACTTATAAGATGGGGTTCTCACCCCACTTATATACACTAAACAGATCATATCTTTAAGTGATGTATGATCTCCATCACACACCCCTCGCACTGAGGCACATCTTGAGTGTAGAGATTAAATAACGGGTGGTTCGATAAGGGCCTGATAGTGAGTGGCACGATAGGCCTAACAACAACAAGAACAAACAATCCTATGAATGTCTCTAATACCATCTTAAAAATGTGAATTATGGAACTAACTCAACCTTAAAAAACTGGCTTATAAAGTGAGTTTTCCCTCACTTACTTACACTAAACAATCCATATCTTTAGGCGATGTGGAATCTCCAATAACTACTCTTTGTTCTCACAAGTAATTACAAAAACGTCACATTTTTTTTTGTTTCATGTTTTCAAAGATTTGTACAAGAAATGACAAAAAATAACAAAAATTTGAAAACAGAAAATAAATTAAACAAGGTAGTGTGCACTTTGTAATTACTAGTGAGAACTGAGAACAAAAAATTAAAATAGAAACACAACATTTTCACAAACCAAACACTTTCTCGGAGTTTTCAGTTTTCTTGAACCTAGGAACATCTTATATTGTGTACACTTTTGGTCCTTACAACACATAGTTACACCATAATTTAATACAGTGCTTATTTTCACATTTAACCCTTTTTCTCCTTTTTCCTCAGTTTCCTAATATATGTTGTTAAAATAGGTGAAAAGAGGAAGACTTTACTGAAAACTGTGTCACAGATTGCACAACAGGTACTATATTATATCGATGTTATTATCATAAATATTAATAATGAGAGAATATTTTGTTTCCTCAAAACCAGATTCTACTTTCCCACTAATAATAAATGTATATTATTTTATCCTGATTTTCAACATATGTTAATAAAACTCAGAAGTTTAATTAATTTTTATGTTGAGCCAACCTAATAAACAATCAGAAAAAGCTAAGACAGTCCAAAAAACTATCAATAATATTTTTTAAAAAAAAAAAACAATCTCAATTCTCAACACAGCTTCAGGTGTTTTATATTGAACATTCTGATCATTGATCAGCAAAAGCAAGTTATGGCCTTCCTTATGACTCCTCTATATAATATGTTACTCGAAAGTAAAATTAATTCATCAAAAGTGATTACACTACCATATAAAAAGAGAGGGCATTCAACTGCTTAGGCCTGTTTAGAGTCAAAACTCTTGCATTTGATTTACGCTGCACCAGAATCTGTCCAACAAAATGAAAAACTCTTAAGATAAATTAAAAAAAATGAAAAAGATATCATTTTACTAATGTATGAGACGACAACAATAATAAAGATAAACTTAGATATAACTGCTTAGAGCATCTCTAGTCGTAGAACCCAATTTGGGTTCCTAACCACATTTCAGTGGAACCCCGATTAACATCTAGGTTTAAGAACACATCAATTTTCACTCCAATGCTAAAAATTTCATTTAGGTTCTTATCTTAATTTGACTAAGTCCACCAATTCATCCCACATTTACCACTTAACTTTCTAGACACAGTAAACCCCCCTCCCCTCCTCCATTTCCCACTTCACTGCACGCTCTCACATCCCATTCCCTGTTGGAGATGACAAAACTGATCTACTACAGGCTCTACAGCTCCTCACTCAAGTTCTGCCACCTCCCTCTTCCATTTTCTTATGAAATCTTTTAACTTTTTTAACTGAAACCTGCTTCCCATTTTGTGCATCCTCTTATATTTGTGCTCAAAAATGTTAATGATTTTACTGAAACCTGATCGCATGGTTCCATCCTCTTCCATTTTCAATTTTCAAACTTTTAGTTGAAATCCGTTAATTCCCCTCCCTCTTGCTTAATCTATTGATTTGCCACTTAAATATGACAAGAACCCGTTCTAATAGAAAATTCAATCCTCCATCTCGACACCACTAGAACCCGTTTTTTGGTACAATGAACCTAAGACCTCGTCCATGCTACCACTGGGCCAACTCTAGTGGTTCAACAATTTAATTTGATTTTTAATATAAACCTTAATTGCACAGATTACGATAAAAACTCCAAACAACACCAAAAACATACGAGGAAGTGTATCTAAATTTTGTCCTATAAATAATAATAATAATAGCAACAGCAATAAACAATCAAGCAGTGAGAGTCTGTTGAAGCTAGCTAGAACCAGAACATAAGCTACGATTCCATTCACAAAACAATGAGAAGGACAAAAAATTGTTTGGAGTCGAGGCGGTAACAGAGAAACAAAAATGAAGAGAGTGAAAAGTGAAAGTTTGAGTGAAAATTCAAAATTAACAGACAGAACAGGAGCACAAGGAACAGAGAAACCTGTTCTTCATCGGCTTTGGAAGGAGAAGCCATAACGCCAATGGTGGGTTAGTTTCGGGATTTTCTCCCTTACGTTTCTGTAATGCTCAGAGAAACCCAAATTGTGGAACCTACCGGTTTTAATAATATTTTAATATATTTTAATTTTTTATATTAATAAGAAAAATTTTAAAATCACAAAAATCAATTCAAATCCAACTAAAAAAAGTTGGTTTGGTTTTTTTTTTCAGATTTTACAATTAATTTACACTGAATCAAACTAAATTACACTTTTTTTTTCATTTGGATAAATTTTAAGACAAAAATTGAAGCAATGTCAATTTTCATTGTCTTTTCAATGTAAGCAGATATTTAATGTGTAATATTTATACATGTGTAAGAAATTAAATTGAAAATATTATGTTAAATTAATTTAATTCATAAATGATTATTATTTATGATGACGATAAATATAGGAACGGTTTATTTAAAATTAAAAAATTTACTCAAAAAACTTTCGCTAAAAATATTTATTCAAGAAGAAGATAAGATGTATTTCTTCTAAAAAAAAACAGAAAACTATTATTTTAAACAGAAATAATTTAACTAAACATTTATAAATCACAAAATTGCTTATTATTAAAAAAATTATCTTGACAAAGTCTCTATTATAATATATTTATTATGTATTAATATACAAAACTAGAGTTGTGTAGAGAGAATGTGTAAGGAAAAAAGTTTAATTTCTAGTGTTGATATTATTATATAAAGGACTTTGTAAGATTGGAAAGGTCATTATATAAAACTACTCATTAAATGTGTAAGGAAAGAATAAAGTTTAATTTCTATATGCATTCTTAAAAGGGGGCAATAAATTTTCAATATGATTAAATTTTGAATTGAAATTAGTCTCGTAATTAACTTAAAAGTCTGAAACTTATAGAAAAACCACGAAAGTTTCACGAAAAAGCTAACACCCCTAATTATATGGTGGTTAAGAAAAAAAATATAAATATTATTTTTATGAATATATAAATTGTAAGAAAAAAAATTATTAGTTTCGTTGTTGTTATTAAATTTATTGAAAAATCTCCTATTTACATAAAAATTATATATCAATAATATAAAATAGTTTTATAAAATTAATTAACTGATTATAAAATTCTTCTTAAATCTGATTTATAATTAATTCAATATGTAAAATTGTTTTACTACTTTAATAGAAAACCTATAAACTCTTTTTATAAATAAACAAGTAAACTTAGGTTTAAGATATTGGTTAGTCCTAGATTGATAGTCATGAAAGTGGACTTACTTTTCTCAAGTGCTTTATTTAGTTACCCTATCTTTACCATGAGAATTCATTTCACTTTTTTATTTCTGAGAATTTCTAATTCACATATTATTAATGCTGTGAAGGAAACATACATGCAACTTTTGTAAATATAATTTGTTGATGAGAATAGAAGATATTTTAGAATGAATATTAACCCAACAAAATTGTAATTCTTGTCATAGTTAACTTGAAAAGATTCAAATTTCTACGTATTATAATAATACATTCAAAGCAAAAGAACTCAATAATTGGTAGAGGTTGTGATTTTCTATTGAAGTAGATAAAATGCCTCTAGTCCTCTTTCGTGGCACCTTACATTGTCTCTTTCAAGTGTTCCATAAAATAGATTTAGTGGAATCCAACATCACATGCATTCGCGTTTTCTGTATTTTTTTTAACCGTTCGATGAAGATCTTGCCACTAAGATCATTAATATGCATTTTAAATGCGAATTAGTATGCATTAGATCAGTCTTAATAAAATTGATTATAAATAAAATTGTTTTAAATGATGTAATTTATATTTGAATATCGTAAAATTAGGTTTATACTATTATTGAATATAAAATTAAATATGTTAAGTTTATCTAAAATTAATTTTGAATTTAATATAACAAATAAATTATATATATATATATATATATATATATATATATTCTTATGTTTTTGTGAGTTTATAATTGATATTTCTTCATTTTTCAATACTACTTTTACATTTTACATAAAAGAATTCTAGTATAATATTTTTTAAAAATAAAGGTTAATATAATGCATAAAGATGATGTCTGTGTAATATTTTTTAAACAATTAAGATATTTTATACAAAAAAGAGGAATAATGATATTTACATAATGTCCCAAAACACATACGATAAAAGTATAATTTACCCTAAATTTATTTTTGCAATGTAAAGTCAAATACATAATTATTGAAATTGTTTTTATCCAACATAAAAAGTAATAAAGTTTTCTTCGACTCAAAATTAATTTTAAACTATAATCGAGTCCCCTTTTCTAACTCGAAACTAAATCTAAAATCAAGTTTGGAGTTATAATCAATTTTGCCTCATGAAACTAGAAATTAACACACTTGATAAAAAAAAAAAATACTACTCATCCGATTTTCATCCGAAGGTTATTGTTTGCAGATTGTGTATTTGTGTGTTAGTGCCGAGTATAGGCAATCCGAATTCCCACATGGTTTAGTCTATGCAGACAATATTGACTAGACAACAATAATATCCATATCTTCATTCTCTTTACCTTATAAAAGACAAGGCTAGTGTTGAACATAACTCATTTGCTTTGGTTAAAGTTTTAGTAATAATTTGAGTTCATTCAGTTCAATGGCAAATTATGGTGATCCAGCTGCTACATACAGATGCAGAAACTGCCTAACCCCTATTGCTTTCCGTGCTGAACTACTTTCCAAAAAATATATGGTAATTAATTTTGTTAAACAATAAATTTTACTTTTCTCCATATGTTTAATAACTCTTCATCAGTTTATTTTCATGTTTTGGAATTTGCAGATGATTAAATTATGTGATGGTTTATTTTTTGTAATGTAATGAAGCCTAGACTGAGACTGCAAATCTTATGACCAATATTCTTCATTTAAATATTTTTTTTTTGTCTGTTTTTCCAATGTAGTGAAGGCTTTTTTTTTTCTTTTCCAAAACTGCGATACAAGTTTCTTGACCCAAATTCTAGCACATAAATTGAAGATTATCCATTCATTTGTATATATATATATATATATATATATATTTACCATATCACTAATTAACATAAAGTCTCCACACACCTCTACACGGCTTAAACATTTGAAAGTATCAAGTTAGTAGAATTAGATATTTGCAGTGGTCAAATAATAATTATTAGAATAGATTTGGATGCCATTTTAAAATTTGATTCTGGGTTTAACTCAATCTCGTTAGTTCATGAGGAGTCTTTTTGCTACTGCAATGGTTCTACAATAGTCTTTTTGCTACTGCAATGGTTCTACAATAGTCTTTTTGCTACTAGTTAACTTTACATTATACACGAGCATTTTATAACCCAAATTTTGTGATAATAAAATGATGTCTTTTTCTTCAATGGCATGTTTGGATGAGATTATATAGAATGATTTCTAGGAGAAGAAAATAAAAAAAATTATTTTTTAAAAGTTAAACTTATTAGTTAATTTGTAAAGTTAACTTTAATGTAAGACTTCAGCAAATTAATTAATGAAATGCTAATTTTAACTCTTAAAAAATATAAATTTTATTTTTCTTAACTTTATTTTTTTCTTTTTATTTTCCCTTGCTGCGAGTCCTTACGGAAGGAGAAACACTCGAACATAGCCATAAAACACCTAAAAATAGCCATAGCCATAGCCATAAGTAACTTTCAAAATTTAATCAATGTTTTCCTTCAATCTTTAAACATTTTACTTAATTCCATCCGTGTATATGTTGATTTTTGGGTATTCAGGCAAAATCTGGGAGAGCATTTATGTTCTCTCATGCGAGGAACATTGTTATTGGGCCAAAGTCAGAGAAAAATCTCATGACTGGAGTGTACAGTATTGCTGAAATCTTTTGCAGCAACTGTGGTGAGGAATTGGGTTGGAAGTACCTGCAAGCTTATGATGCAATGCAGAAGTTCAAAGAAGGGAAGTTCATTATTGAAAAGGCAAAAATTGCCAAGGTGTACTAGCTTGTCTTTTGAAGCCATTAACATTATGGTTAATTTCTGAATAAGTATTTGTAAGATAAAATAATTAAAAAAAACAAGTGAATTAAGAGTGGTTTGTTTAAGATACAACTAGAGTTGATTTTGGTGAAATTATTTTTGATAGAATTGATTTTGGTAAAATCTACTTTTTGTTACTTCCTGGTAGAATGAATTCCTACAAAATGAAAATTGATCTACTGTGGTAGAATATTGCAACCAAACGAGAATTAATTTACGGAGATATTAATTTTTGTTGACCAAAATGTGTTTTGAGAGTTTAAAAAACTTAACGTACTAAATTTCTATCATAGTTTATACATAATTTAAATAAGTTTTAGAAACTTAAATGACAAGAGTATTATAAATGAACTTATATATAATTTTTATTTTTTTTTAAAAAGATAGAACATGATAAGGATAACTGAATTGTGTTTTCAAAAAAATTTTACAAGATTTTTCTAAGCTGATAAAATATATATTAAAATTTTTAAAAACTTGATTTTTACATAAAACAAACAGAAATCGACCCTTTAAGATTAATTAAAAATAAGAAGATAGAATAGAAAGAATACAAGTAACTTTATATTATAAATCAGAACTATATGTAATTTTTTTAAATAAAAATTAAAGTTCTAATATATCACAAATTAATATAAGTATTCTTTAATTTTAATCTTTTCAGATTAAATATTTTGAATATTCTTTAAATACAATTTTTTTTAAATTAATATCTAACTACCACTAAATATATAAAATTTATGGAAAGGTTTTTGTCTAACAAAACCTTATCTGTGCACATAGAGGAATATACAATTAAAGATAACAAAAGAATTAAGGATAACAAGAGAATGGAAAATTAAATTTCAAGAGTATTAGCTAGTGTATAATCTCTAACATCAATATTCCATCTATATTAAATACTTTTACACTAAATGTCTTGTCAGAATTAACAATTTTATATTTTAATAATTTATAAATACTAGAAAGAGTAACAATTTTTCTGTTGTAAATATTTTATTAGATAAATATCATTTTGTTTGATTTAATTTTTTTTTAAGAGAGGAATAAGTACATTCTTCATATTTAAATAATGCACATTAAATGAACCTTTGTATAGACAAAAATAAATTAATAAGCATTTGAATATATTTATTGATTTAGAGAGCTTTTATCAATATAATTATCAATTTGCTTTATCATACTCTTTATTAGTTCATTCCATCAAAATGAATTAATAAAATGAATGAATAGTTATCAATTTACCTTATCATATTCTTATTAGTTTGTTCGCACTGAATTGGGAAAATACATCATTTATCTGAAAATAAGATCAATGGTGCGGCTGATTCATTAAAATAAATGATCAATTTTGTTAAATTTTAATTATTAAAATTAAGAATTATAATTTGTGTTTAATGATTTTAAACTTTTCATATTTCTAATAAACAAAATAGTTTATTAATTAGGATTCTAAAAGTAAATAAAAGACATGTGAAATTGAATTCAAAGATAAAAGTACTGCAGCAAAAACATTAACTAACTAAGAAAAGCCAATTACAAACTAACCCATGACCATTTTCTTTACTTAAACTCCATCCAATCGTCAACAAATTAGTATATGTTTGATGATTTGAAACTCAGTTAAATGCTAATCAATTTTTGGGTAACATTTACAACTTAAAACTTTTGAAATTTTGTATTAAATATTTTTTTCATGATTTTAACATTAAACCAAATTTGCATAAAGGAATAAAAAAATAGAAAGCATTGTCATACATAGGTGCAAGGCAGCTTCTTCTAAGAAAACAAAATTGAGAAACAGACTAAGTAATTAAGGGAAAAAAGTATTTATGTGTAAATTACATGTGAGTACAATTTTTTTTTAGAAAATTTAATTTTATGCATTCAATTAAATATTTTTTCTTTTAATTCTCTAACTAATATCAAAAACACCGGGTAACACTTTTTTTTTTTCTTTTTTTAAAGTTGAGTCTTGATAATGTCCACCAAGGGTAATTCTCTACCTTTGTTTTGAACTAATACACTCTGGGAACTATCAAAAATCAATCTGGCATAAAATAATATTTTGAATATACAGACCACAAAACAATTAAAATAACATCACCTAAAAATTTTTAAATTCGTTATTTTCTTTACTGTAAAATCTTTGTATTAAATAATTCATTAAAATTTATATATTTTTAAATATTATAATTTTTTATAAGTTATAAGATCAAATCTTGATATATTTTTATAAAAAATTATAATAATTTTACTAAAAATCATAGTATATTGATAATTTTTTAAAATAAATTATGATTGACTTAATTAATGTTATAAAAATTTTATATTATTTAAATTTTTTATTAAATACATAATTTTTTTTATATAAAACATCTTTTAATAACAGTTGAAATACTAATTTAATACACTCTTCAATCCCATTTTTAATTTTACGATTTTAATCTTTCAATTTTTAAAAAGCCATAATTTTAATCGAAATTTAATTTTACTAATTTAGTCTCCTTATTTTAAAAAATAAAAATTTAATTTTATCATTTAACATTTTATTTATTTATCATTAATGTTTCAATGTTAATTTAAGCAATATAAAATTGGACAATATAACTATTCATAATCAATATTGTCACATTAACCGTAAACAGGTAGATATTTAATTATTATACTAAATTTACGGATTTGTAAAAATATAAGAACAAATATTATAAAACTAGAAATAGGATAATCAAAATTACTTTTTTAAAAAAAAATTAGAGAATTAAAATTGCAAAGTTAAAATATAAAAGATTAGAAATTATAATAAAAAAAAATCACCGAATTAGAATATAAGAGGATGGAAATAGAAAATTACATTATATTATAAGAATAATGCAATTTGGCCTATATATATAAATAATAATTTTTGTCACCACCACTCCCCTTTTAACTAGGCCAAAAGAACCTTTTCAAGTGGCATTTTGTTTGAGTGCGAAAAATATTACAAAGTGCTGACACATCCTCTTTTGTTCATTTCTCAAAACCACAGTGTAGATCCTCAAAGCATAATAAAACCACTCTCCAATTCCAATTAAATCATCATTCAACACAACACTAGTGAGTGTTTAACCAATTGTCATTTGAAGAATGGAGTTTAGTTTCGACGAGAAAGAGTTTACATCATGCTGTGGAAGCACCAAATTCGCCAAAGACATGGCTTCAGCCTCTCCTTTCGGTTCTTTGCAGCAGGCTGTTTCTGTTGCGAGAGACGTTTGGTTCAACAGCGTTGATGTCAACGGTTGGCTTCAGGCCTTTTCTGCTCACCCTCAGATCGGTCAAACACACGCTCCCTCTGTGGCTTCTCAAACCAGTGCTCAGTTTAGTTATCAAATTTTCCATCTGGGTCAATCTCATTTTTGTGTTTTGGTGTGAAAAATTTGAGCTTTGATTGCAAAAGGGTGTGTTTTAATGTTTTCTCGTTGTGGGTGGTTGCTTGTTTGTGTCTTCATTTTTCTGTTTTGGTGTGAAAAAAAAAAAATGAATCTGAGTGCAAAAGGGTGTCTGTGTCTGTTTTTTCTATTTCTCTTTGTGGTTGTTGTTTATTTGTGCTTCGTTTTTTGTGTTTTAGTGTGAAAAAATTAGGCTTGGAGTGCAAGTCCTTCGCTGTTTTTTTTTTTTTTTTTTTTTTTTTTTTTGTGTCTTCAGTTGGAATTTGTCATTTCAAGTTCAGTGATTGATTAATCGAATTCTGATCCTTTTTTTAATTGTGGTAGTGGTAATGGTTGTGGTTTTGTTGCTATCCATGATATTGGGGGAAATTGCAGACAAATGCCACTGGTATGGCCTGACCCCTGAAACCTTGATGCTGCTGCAGATACCACTAACATTTTTAAAACCTTGCTGATAGTATAAAGGGACTTTACTGGGTCATGTTTGTTGACTTTTACATTGATTAGCTTAGAAGTCATACCTACTATGATTTATA
Source organism: Hylodesmum podocarpum (assembly GCA_026586105.1). NCBI lineage: Eukaryota > Viridiplantae > Streptophyta > Magnoliopsida > Fabales > Fabaceae > Hylodesmum > Hylodesmum podocarpum. The sequence continues at coordinate 3,299,266 of JALJEV010001371.1, forward strand.
ATTGATTGAATTTGTGAAAATCTTTACACTAACGTGCATGGGGTTATTAATCAAAATAAATCTTATGCATTTATTGTTAGAGAATAATTAGGGATCCGGTGAGCCTACGCTATTGGAACAGCATCCCTCTACAGAGTTAAAAGTTGTCCAACTTGTTGTCACGCACCAATTTCATTGTAGCCACGCAATGAACAATACCGTTCATACACAAGCATTAAGGGCCTTCGATTTTCTTGTAACAAGCTAAAACTTAGTAAGCTTTAGCTTAAGGGGAGTGTCATGAATCAAAATAAATCTTATGCATTTTTTATTAGAGAATAATTAGGGATCCTTCTATTATTTATTTTGATCATGTGTAATGCTTGATATACGCAATTCCTGTAAATAATTTTACACATAGAAATAAGAAATTAAACTGATGAAACTAGGGAAAATGAGTAAGATGTAAGGGTTGTGTTTTTCTCTCTTAGTAGGTGTAGTAGGGGTTTTAGGAAATGGATTCTCTCTGGTCATGCCTTCAGACTTGTTGGATGAAAATGGGACGGCTTAAATCTCTGATGCATAATTTAAGTCTGGTTTACTGAGACAAAATGAGTGGTTCATTGTTTCATCCAACAGTTGCAATTGTGTGATAGTGTGAATGTGTTAAATCCCTGACTGCAGGAAATTTGGTCGTGGTTTTTAAAGTTAGCCATGGAGTTTGTCAGTTCAGTTATTATACCTCCAATAATGTTCCTGTTTTTAACTATCTGGTTGCTTTCTATTGTGTATTATGTATTTTGATTTTAAACAAATGAGATAGGTGCAAAGATTGTTTTATCTTCTCTTGGTGAGTGTTTGAGTTTTTAAGTTTTGGAGTTTCATGTGTTTACCATCTGTGTTGTTCCCTTTTACATGGATGTGGGAAAGATGTCCGAATGTTGTGATTTTGTCTTCATCTGCGTGGTGTTTTCTTGTGACTTCACCTCTGATGTATGCCATGAAAAAGGTGAAAGAAAATGTATGCTCTATTAGCTTGTCTAAGGAACTGCTTTTGGCAGGTGGAGTAAGGGAGAGCAATCAACAGCATTGGCAACTGCTACTGGTTCTAGCTTACAGGTTTGCTTGCTGCTGCTCCTCATAAAATTAGCAATACTTTCGTGCCGTTTGCTCTGTACTATGAGATATATGAATTGAAAACTTGTCTCTGGCTTTACTATCAAAGTACTTAAATGTGTAAAATATTGAATTGAATAGCACAGTAGCATCATCGTTTGAAGAGTTGTAATTTCTTATCTAATAATTCATATGTTTTCAGTTTTTGCATCCTTCATTGGTTGGACCAGCGTCATGGTTTACTATTGCTTTTATTATTATTATTATTATTATTATTATTATTATTATTATTATTATTATTATTATTGTGGAGGAAGTTAGGAACCATTTATCCAATAATAAAATTGGTGGATGAGGAAGCAAACATTTGGTTAGAGAGCCTCAACTGCAATGTTAACTATTTGATGTATAAAAATTAGTTATTTGCATGTGGTCCATTTTCCAGGAACTATTTGAATGGAATACTTGGTACAGGGAGAAGTTTGGGTTTGTATTTCTCATTTGTGCATCTGGGAGGAGTACTGATGAGATACTTTCTGAACTGAAGGTAAATTTGAATTTAAAGTTTAGTGTTGGCAATACTTTTAATTATTTATTTAATTTCTTTTGTTCAACTAAGGTCTATTTGGGTCAATTTCTGGCGAGCTATTGTATTATGAACAAAATTTGTTTCTGGTGAAAGGATAAACAATCGGATTAATTTTAGAAGCTTGAGCTTGAGTGTATGATAGATCTTTTGAGCTTCTTACTGAAATGGTGGGGAATATTCCTTCCCTCGGGGCTTTTCATCTCCTTTATTTTCTCTTATGTGCTTGATTCCATACTTGCAATTTCCTACGTTTTTTGGGAACCCAATATTTTGAAATATTCATTAAGTGAAACAAGTTGAGTGATAGAGGAAAATGTTGATATAGGACTTTATATTCAAATTTAGATTAATTTGTTTTACACTGCAGAGACGTTATACAAACAGACCAATTGTTGAATTTGAGATTGCTGCCCAGGAGCAAATGAAAATTACAGAACTGCGCCTTGCAAAGCTCTTTTCAAATAGAGAAAACATTTCTTCAGCAGCTGAAAACTATTCCACTGCTAAAAAAGCAGAAGGTATTTCCATATTCTTCCTAATGTTTGATTAATGTTTAATACCACTTTTTCAAATTTAGATCTGGGTTGGAAAGATATATGTAGCTTTGTGCTCCAAGTGTTTCACTGACAATCCTTCTACTATTGAATTTGGTTCTGCTCATAGTTGTATTTGCAAATGAAAATGTAGTATAAATTCACCAATGAAAATGTAGTATTTATCAGTCATTTAGAATAAAAAATCATGAGTTATGACTTTTTGTCTAGAATTATCTGGCTTTAAATATTTGAGCTTTTCATCCATTCATTCTGTATATTAAAAGTTGTGAGTTCTACAATATTCAAAGCTGATATTCAAGTGAATTAATGTTAACTGTTAACTAATGTGTTAGAATCACATGATTAGCACATGTTAAACTGTACGAATGAAATAGAGGATAGAAAAGGCAATCTGATTAAATCCAATTGTAAGAATGATAGGAACCCAGAATATAAGTGAGAAAGAAAACTCTAACAATAGGATGAACATCACCAAGAAAAGAGAGAAACAATACAGTGTAGCTATGGGCATATCTCTGAATATTGAATGAAAACAAGAAAAGTACAAATGTACAGATGTACCCAAAGGAGTACTCTCCTTTCACACTAGATATAAATCCAGTCACAAAGAGCTAAAGCTTTCTTCCCCTATTTATATCTAATAATTAACCCCTTTAACTAACTAATATCCTAACTATCTTAGCTAACTCTCCATTCTCCTTATATCCTAACAATACACTGCTCCTACCTTGTCCTCAAGGTTGGAATCTGGAAACTAGAACTGACCCACTGAAAAGGAACACTTAATTTTCTTCTCTGATTATCACTGTAAATGCTTCAAAATTTAACAGGTGTTGTAAATTTAGCGTCACTGTTTTGTGAAGGTAAAAGTAAAAAACACAACTTTAATGTTTTGCATTATGTCTGATATCCCTGAGTGTTGTTTGTTTCACAGCATTAGTCAGGTGTTGTTAGGAGGAACCCATGATTAAGACGAGATAGAAAAGAGAGATTTTTATTGATTAGGATAAAAGAACCAAGAAAAACAGGAGAGAGAGCTTTCCTCCAAAGGTTTCCCCTTCCTAAAGGATTTCTCCTTTCCAAAGAGCTAAAGCTCAATTTACAAAAATGATTCAGACTCCCTTCCTTCTATCCTTCTTCCCCTATTTATATTAATAAACCCCTCCAACTCATTAACTAATATCCTAACTGTCCTAACTAACTCCCTTATCCTAATATCCTAACAGGTGTAGTCTAACTTGCTCGCATCATTTGTACCAGTTTGATCAGTCATGCTTTTTACAAGTATTATAATCCAAACATAAGCTTAAGCTTTCAGGTAGTTTGTATTAATGTTGTAATATAATCTCCATGGCCAAGCACTCATGCTCTATCCATGACAACTCCATTTTTCTAAATAAAATGTTGAATTTTAGCATAAGGTAAGTGAGGAAGTGCATTGCCCATAATTCAAGTCCAAAGGCTTCTGCTTGAGGAGGCATGTTAGATATAAAACCATTCATAAGCCTTTTCAATTTACATAATAGCTTATGAGAGGGGCGTGTTGGTCAAAATGTACTTTTAAATACAAACGGAAAACAAGGTAGAATAAAAACCAAGAAAACAGATCTTTTAAGAAACCTTTTTATATCTTACATCTGGATGAATTGGACCACCCCACTATGCAAACCTTAGCTCATTTTATTTCATTGCATGATATTATGCATGTTGTTTCATCGAGTGGTGCTCATTCTTAGTCCTTGATGTTCTATCATTGTAAGTGTTGCCTAAACCCCCACCTTATTTATTTAATGTAGACTGTTAAAAATGAACTCTAGGAAGTATGATTACAACATGTTTTTCATTCATCCCCATTATGAACTGTTCCGAATGTAGTGAAAGGATTGCTTATGTATGGCCCTATTATTGTTTGTTTGTAAGATGTAACTTCCAACTTTCTGCATCAAACTCTTCTTTGGGAATTTCTAAAGGTATATGGCCTGCTATTGGTTGTGAATGAATTGTCCTTCCTATTGTTTATACAAGGTCTGTTTCAGTGTTTTTCCTCTGGAAGGACTTATAAGAGAAAAAAATAAGAAAAAAAAATGTACTTCTTTAAAAGTTAAAACTAGCTTTTTATTGGCTAATTTGTAGAATGTCTCACATCTTTGAGAAAATTTAAAAAGAGAGCTTATACAAATTAGTTAATGAAAAACTAATTTTCACTTTTGGAGAATAACATTTCATTTTTTTTTTTTATTTTCTTCTCCTAGAAGTTCTTATAGAGAAATTCACCCAAATGGACCTTTAATGTATGGGATGTGAACATTCAAAACTCTCTGATTTCTACATCATGATATTTCCACGTTTAAAATCTGTACCTTATCTTGACTTTGATTTTTCCCGATGCTAGAAGATCGGATAACCATCATTGGTGGTCACGTGACTGCTGCTTCAGAGAGTTCAACAGCAAAACCAATTCAACATCCCACTAGAACCCGCCCTCCCATTACCACTCACGTGTTGGATGTTGCACGGGGCTCTCCAGCTGCTGGTATTGAGGTACTTCTTGAGGTGTGGAAGGGCATTCAGTCTCGCCCGACATTTGGGGCTACAGGCGGTGGCAGTTGGGTGTTTCAAGGGTCTTCAAAGACCGATTCAGACGGCCGTAGTGGTCAACTACTGAGCATCATTGACGATGTGAGTCCAGGGATATATAGGATCAGTTTCAACACTGGGAAGTACATCCCAAGTGGTTTCTTTCCATATGTGTCTATAGTGTTTGAAATCAAGGAGTCACAAAGAAGGGAACATTTCCATGTTCCTCTCTTGCTTTCACCATTCTCATTCAGCACTTACCGTGGAAGCTAAAAATATTCTATGGTTTCAAGTGAATGCCATGGATATTTGTGGGTACCTAGCCTGAATTTCTGGAGATTTGATGAAGTAAACCTGTCTGTGTCCATAAAAAGGTACCAAATCTAGAAAGGTAATCAGTGTATTATTATTGTCTACTTGATGTGTGTTACTTGTGAAGTAATAATTGAGAAATGACTTCAATATTTAAATAGCACTTTATATTTGGTCTTGAGTGGTGCTATATTTGAAATGGTACTATACTTGAATTTCTGGGTTTTGGATGTGAGTTTTTTAGATAAAATAATGTAGTTAAGAGGAAAAATCCAACTGAAAGTAGTTACTCTGGTTGAAGCCGGAAATATTTCATATTAATACCATAATTGCAACTAGTAATGATAATAATACTGATAATGATAAAAAAAAAATTATAGGCATGAACAATGGTTTATAGTACTATAAAATTCCATTTTATTAACAATTCTTTGCTTCAAAAGTCCTTTCGTAATCAGGTTTTGCTATCACTATAGGTCTAAAGCCCAAAACTTTACAATGCTGCGTCATATAAATTTTTTTATCGATTGACATTCATACACTAACGTTAAATTTTTTATTAATATATATAAGATTTAATTTATCAATTATATTAATATCTTTTTAAATTACTTTCTGAATAATATTGTAAAATAAAGTAATTTTAAATTTAAACTAATTCTCGTATATTTTTTGAATGCTTTTAGTTTATAAACTATAAATATTACAACATTAATTTTTTTAGTTTAATTATAAAATAATTGAATGCATTTATTTCATATTTAAAAATTACAAAAATATTTAAATTTAACATAAGTTAAATCCTTTTTAATTTACTAAACATTAATTTCTCATTTTATTTTATAAATATTTTAAACAAAATAGAAATAATTTTGTGACTGTAAATTAATATATTTTCTCTGTTTAAATAAACTTACTATTTTTACATTTTTGAAAATTTTATACAAGTTGTTTCCTAAGAATATATTTGATATTTTTACTTGACATTATTTTACTATAATGTATTGAGTTTTTGTTATAAATCACTGTGTTTTTATGACTTATTAATTACATCTAAAATTAGTATTTTAATTATTTATTTTTGTTGGGAACGGCATCGGGAACAACACACCCTCTTAATTTACTTTGTTATATTGTTATCATGTTTATTCAAAATCATCATTTATATGTATTATTAGACTTTAAATAATTTTTCATATTTAAATAAGATTATGACATATTTTAATCTTTTATCTTTCTTAGATCATTTTATCATATAATATTATATAGTAAACAATTTTTCTTATCAATGTTTTCTATAATATATTAAATTTAAACTCCGTATGTATAAATTTGCATCTTATTTATTTTTATGTTAATTTTTTTTGTTCTTTTGACAAGGTGCCACGGTATAAAAATTGAAAAAATTATGACTAAATTATTTGACATCGCAAAAATGGATATTCATGTCGCATATGACAGAATGTATTATGAATTACAAATTGATATAGAATAAAAGATATTCTTTTTCTTTAAACAAAGATTGTGTATACTTAATATAGTCAGATCAATATTTAAAATTTATTTTTAATTATTTTTAAATATTTCTTAGTCGAGAAGATTTATTGTAAGACTGGCAATAAGTTACATATTAGTTGAGATTTGTTATTGTGATATTGAGGTCAAATATCAAGATATTTTAGAAAGGCAGAAGAACCTATGTCTTGATGGGTTGTGAGAGAAATGGTAAGTATAGGACATGTAAAAATGACTTTGGAGGAACAATTCTAGAGAGTAGAAAGTCTAGATGTCTGTTTAGGCTTCAATGTAAACCGGTAAATAATGATGAGAGTTGGATAATAATTGTTGTTTGTGGTTGTGGATGTGTGTCGTCTGCTTTTGTACGTTCACGACATGCAGATGTGGATGACCAACGTCGGTCAACAATACCACCACCTCTAGTGTGCAAATATGAAGATAAATGAACACACATTACCATTAAGCTCATATGGAACAAACACGTGGATGACCAACACAATTGTATTTCAGTTAGGCTTAAATTTCAACAATAGGGACCTAAAAAACATAAAACAACGAATTGCATAATCTATATCTTAATTATAAATTTAATGTACTATGACATCTAGAAGTTTACGGACTCGTAACTTTCCGGATCTTTAATACATTGAGTTTATAATTATGGTATAGAATAAGCAATCTAGAGCATTTTGGATGGGACATAATGTTTAATCCATAGCCTATTTTTGCAAATCCAAAATTCCTAAAATCAACTACGAAATAAGTACTCTGGAATGACTAATCCATAGAATTATGGATTTTCATTATCCATAGTTTTAAAAACCACATTCCCTCCACCTCACTTCGAAAAGGTTATGAACTTGATTTTTACAACTATTGGATTACCTAATCAGTCAAAATATGCAAAAATTAAAATGAAATAAACAAGTAAATTAAAGCAATTAAACAATCAAACTAAGCAACTAACAAAGTAGAATTATAAAACCTGTGTGTATGTAATAAAAACATCAATGCAGCTCCTCTGCGGTCCTCAATTTCTCTTAGTGATTCCTAATCATAAAAGGAAATGCATATGCAGGCCAATTAGAGCCGGTGCACTTCGTTGGCAACCCGATGCTCCATGGTCATAGAGATTTTTTTACCAAACACTTGGTGTGCAACATTTCATGTAATCACACGAGATACATGCTTAGTTCGATTGATTCCATTTTGGGTTTCCTGCATTTACCATCAATCAAAAGTGCAATCCAAATTGAGAATCAAGTCCAATTAATCAATTAAACTCAATCCCAATTTAGATTATATAACCTCCAAAACATGAAGAACAATCCACCTAAGGATTAAAATGAATCGTACAAGACACCAAATTGATGAAGTGAACTTAATTACTCATAATTGCAAAATTGAATTCGAATTTACAGAAAAAGAAATAATGAAAGGAAGAAAAGGAACAATGTTGGACAAAGAAGGAAAGGAAATAATGAAAGGAAGAAAAGGAATAATGATGGACAAAGAAGGAAACGATAGAGAACAAGAGAGAAAGCCAAGAGAAATGTAAAAATTGCTAAGTGTAATAATGTGTGCTGAAAATTTATAAGAGTGCAAGTAATATGCCTAGTCATGGGCCACTTATGTGATTCACTTAGTCAACCCATGAGGCAAATGGGCCTGAGTCACCCTACCCAAGACCCATCATTAATGACATTAATGTAATTTAATTTGGGCCTAAAATTATAAAAAATAAATAAATTTTGGGTGTCAACTTCTATCCTCATTTCATCCCTTTTCAATCTGATTTTGGCTTTGAGCCTTTTAGTTATCTTTGAGTTATCAGAAAAATGAGACCAAATCAGATCAATCAGAGTTTTGTAGCAAAAGTTATAGTTAAAATGAGAAAATTGTGTAAGTTTGAAAAAATTGGATCAAAATGTAATTAAGGCCAAATTAACCCAATCAACAAATAATAGTATAAAACTTATTAATTACGCACTTATCAAACTCTAATTATTATTATTATGTAATGAGAAAGTAATTAAGATAATGATATATTAAATTCTCCATACTTGTTCTTTTGCACTCTTGGGCAAAACCTATACCATATAATTATGTAAAGTGAATAAAGAAAATGAAAATGGAAACTAAATGGTTAAGATTAATCACTCACTTTTCAAATGGCCATTAATACTAAATAATTTAGTAAAGAAAATCCAATTCAAGCGGTAGAGCACGCCGCGCGAGCTGTAGGCCACGCTGTACTTTCTTATGAGGTCAGCTCACGAGAGCTGTAAAACACACCATACAAGTTGCATTCTTCTGCACTTTCTCTCCCCATGTTTATTGTTTTTAAGCCTTGAAACACTTAAATAAATTATCAACACATTATATAATATAGTATTGCAATTTAACGCAAACAACTATTTTGGCTTGCTTAACATTTGATTAATGGACAAATTTTTAGTTACAAAGCATGTGCCGATAACTCTCTTTCACAAGTTATCAAGAAATAATGAGTATGTTTATAAACTTGTATTTATCCTTTGTTTTATCAATTTAAAATTATTTTTATATCGAAACAAATACAATACTTCAGTGGATTTATATCAAAGAATGTATAAAGTCACATATCAGAATATGAATGAATTAATACTATTGGTATTGAGAGTTCTATACATAGTTGCTTAATCAGATTTACACATAAGTGTTTGGCTATAGCAATTCACAGAACTTGATTATGTTGAAAAAAAAAAATTCTTTAGGCTAAATTTCATAAAATAACATTTCCTAATACAATTCTACTAACTCCACCTCTTGAAATGGTAAAATCACAAGGTGTCGCCAAAGGTTTGGGTTAAAAATAGGATATATCAATTAAATGTGATCATTTGTATTGGGAGCATGTTGATGAATTACTTTCTACTCGTAATATTATAACAATTTGCCTTTCATTTCAGAAGTCGGTTTATGATTCCAAACAAAGGGATCAAGACTAATGATCGATTGTCAAAGAAGGACACTAGTGCAACTGTTAAAGAAGAAGTCTAATGCAAATAATTAGACATAGAGAATAACACCAACCATCAAAAACGAAAATTGACACTGAGAGAAACAGACTAGTCCCAACAATTGAGAAAGGAGACCAACATGGAAGGAAGTGTTGTATAAAAGGAAGGAGAGTGTGGTGCGGAAAGGAAACAAATGTAATTTTAGGTAGAAGAATAAGATAAAAAAAATGAGAAATGATGGAAGAATATGTAAACAATTATGCATAAAAGAAAGGAAAAACATTGCATAAAATAATAGTGCGCTGGATATGATGGGTTCCGAGCAGCCCAACTACTTTGAGATGTAACTTTTCACTTGAAGCTTCCCTCCCTTGTGGCTCTTTTTCGTTGACAAAAAATACCGAATAATTAATGTTGAAGATAATTGCATTGATCTCTTAAAAGGTTAGTGTAATTAACATTTTCTTTTGTGTACAGTCATGGCACTGGATCGAACCTACAACTTCATGCCTTTTATCCCAACTCTCATCACTTAGCCGACCCTAGTAATTCAACACGTATACCATTTTTGTTTAGAAAATTGCACCTAGTGTTGTTTGTATTTGGCTAAGTGGAAAGTTACATGGGATGAATATGTATATATAAAAATAAGAGAGATAGGTATAACTTTTTTGATTGAAAAAGGAGTGTCATATAATTTATTACAAGTGAGAGAAGTAGTTAAACTGTTCAAACAAAAAGGATATATAGAAGTGTAATTAGCTTCAAGTTAATAAGAAATTGGTGTAATTAACCTTCAATATTCTAAACTACTTTAGAAATTCTGTACACTTGGGTGAAACGTATAAGGTTCTCACATTCATGTAAGCAAAGTTTCATGAAACTGGTGAGCTACCATTAGCTAAAACCATAAAAAAAATTTGTTAAGAAAACTTATTTTAAAATTTCAATGCAACAATAAAGTGATCTTGATCCATTCTCACCACCTTCCCCCTCCCCCTGATTCTTTCATTCTCCTCAAGCCCTTCATCGAAAAGAAATGGCATCAGGGAAAGAAGAAAAGAAGAAAGAAGAAATTGAAGTGATCACAGCTATTTACAAAGTTAACCTTCATTGTAAGGAATGTGGGAGCAAGATCAAGAAGCATCTTTTGATTACCCCTGGTATGAACATATTCTAATAATTAAATATTTCCTCTATGCTCTATTATAATTTAATTTCTTTAATTTCATGAGTTTTTATTTAGCAATCACCGAGTTTCATGCATTAATGAACAAGGTTAAAATATTTGTGTCATGTTGATTTTGTAACAGGGGTACAAAGTGTGGAAATAGAATTTGAGAAAGGAGAAATTAAGGCAAAAGGGAAAATAGACCCTTTGAAGATCTTGAAGCTTATAGAGAAGCACAGCAAGAAGAAAGTTGAATTAATATCACCAAAAGTGAAGCCTAAGGAGATTATCATAGAGGATAAAAAGCCAAAGGAAATCAAAGATGTAAGTTGTTTTTTCTTTAATGATATTGATAAATTATCACAAACTTGAGAGTTCATGTAAGGGTGTAAAGAAATTTTAATTATTCTAATCACATAGAGATTAATAATTTTACAAGTTGAATAAACATTGACCAAAAATTGAAACATTTTAGAAAAATAATAAGTTAACATAGATGTGAGTTCAATAAAGACGGAAAGTGTGTAACTGTGTAAGTAGAGTTCAGAAAGAAAATGAAAGAATAAATTAAACTAATATTTTTTTTATTTTTTTTTTGTTTTGCTTTCCTTCCTTTTTAGTTTTTGTATATTTTTCTGCTCAGTTGATTGTTTTCGCACTGCCTTTTAATGTTATTCTTTATCATTTGGGCTTTGAGCCCATTTATTCAACAGCAAGAAACTTAAAATACCACAAAATATTTCCTAATTTTGTTATATTACAATTGCAATATAATTATTTAAAACAATACTAATTTTTTAATTAGTCTTAATACATTCATTTATTTTTTTACAATAATTTGGATTTTATAACACCAAAAGTAATTGTACAGTACAAGTTAAGTTTTAGTCGTAGCCATAATGATAATATCATAAAATATTCGGTAAAAATGGAAATATTGAAGAACTTATTTACATAGATTGTTAAAAATATAATAATCTTTAAACATTTGGATGCGTGAAAAATTTCTCCATTGACTTTTCATTTGGAGAGTCTTAATCATGTACCCAGATTCACCTGCAGACTAAAAATATTTAATAATCTTTACACCTTAATATTCTAAAGTATTCAATGTTCACATTCCTGACAAAATATTTGCTGTGAAGAATATTTTAAAGGCTGTAATTGGTATCAACTAGTTCGACATTTTATTGTTTCTTCTTTTTTTTTCTTGCACGTGGGAAAGTTAAGCTCTTAAATTTAGAAATAAAATAATAATAAATATATAATTCAGACATTAAAATAAAAGTAGATATTTTTTAGAAATTAAAATAATATATATATATATATATATTTCAAGAATTGTTTTATTATTTTTAATCTTTCAGTGATTGAATTATTTAATTTGTACATTTTGAGAGTAAAAAATAATAATTTATTCTTATTTTTCACTTCAACTTTGCCCTTTCATCTAATATGGATGATCATCATTCTCACTTCTTTACGCTGTGAATCAAATAAAAAAAATATTTTACCCATATTTTAAATAATTATAATTACATGTAAAATATTTTACCCAGTCAATGTATATCTAATTAAATTCTTTGAAAAAAGTGGTAAAGGTTAGTTAGATCAAATTGCCCATTAATAAAGGAGTGGCAAAATAATGTACCATTCAATTCATATTTGAAATATTTTTTGGGATTATAAGGCAACTAATTATTTTCTTGTGTGATTCCAAGCCAATTATTCGCATTATCTCGGTGAAGGTTCACATGCATTGTGACAAATGTGAGGCTGACCTAAAAAGTAGATTAATAAAGCACAAAGGTACATAACTCCTAGTGATGGATTAATTATTTATAACATAATATAATGTTTGAATTAATCCTAGCATCTAACCAAACAATCTAACCTAAAGTTTGATTTGACCAAATGTAGGTATTTTCAATGTGAAAACCGACCATAAAGCACAAAGTGTAACGGTAGAAGGTACAATTGAAGTGGAGAGATTGATATCATTTTTGAGAAAAAGGGTGCACAAAAATGCTGAGATTATTTCCATAAAGGAACTAAAAAAGGAAGAGAAGAAGGGCAAAGAGGAAGGAAAATCTTCAGAAACAACCAAAGAGAAGGATCATGGTAAGTCTGGTGAATCAACCAAGAAAAAAGATGAAAACAAATCAGGTGAATCAACCAAGGAAAAAGGAGACAAAGTTGTTGAAACAACAAAAATAATAGAGACTAGTCAAGGGGACCCTAAAGTGGAAATTAAGATAAAGGACAATGTTCCTTATATTATTCACTATGTTTATGCGCCGCAACTTTTCAGCGATGAGAATCCAAACTCATGTTCCATTTTATAATTGGTGTATAATTTACGAAATAGACAAATAAAAGAATCAGATAGAAAAATTGTATTCATATTATAATTATTTGTGAAATGTGGGGGCATATAATTTCAAAGACCACATACACTTGAATTATTCATGTGTCTGATGTATCCATTATTTATTCAATAATGTCTTAGTACAAATTTTAAATTTTTTTTAATAATGTCTTGAGTCATTTTCCAAGGGACAAGCAATGCACTGATGCTATGCTGAAGATTGTTTGAGCCACTGTTGGGATCTACTTATTGGTAAAACAATAAAACATTGAGGCACAAAGTGTTAGATTTAATTTTTAGTATCATTATTGTCCACAACAAATTTACTTATCGTTAAATTAAACACCATCTTATTTAATTTAAAGTTTAAATACTTGAGTAATTTTCATTTTTAAAAAAATATTTTAGATTGAGCTTTTTTTTACATAAATCCAACCATATGTTTTTAATAACATTAGGGGAAAAACATTTAATTCCTTTAAATTTTTCCTCTTTTACAAACAGATATTTTAAATTTTTATCATTGATCAATCCTTAAACTTTACTCCCTATACAAATAAATACTTTTAATTTCAATTTTATCCCAATTAATCTTTAAAGTTTATTTACACTTGTAAACCTTAAATTTTAATTTCTCCTCAATTAACACTTAAGTTTACCCTTTGTAGATACTCTCATAAATTGGATTTGGGCTGAACTATTTATTAATAAATCCTAATCATTTATTTATTTTATTTTTTATAAATCCCTTATTCATACATTAAACATAATAAAATTAAAAAATTGAAAACACTTATTACTAACATTTTTATTTGTTATTTTTAAAATTCATATTTGAATATATGAAAAAAATAATTTTTTAACAAAAAGAAGAAAATATTAATGAATGATTAGTATTTAGGATATATAAATAATTTAAAGCTAAAATTAATAAATAAAAAACTCTTTGTAAAAAAATAACTAAAATTAAAAAAACTCTTTGAATTAAAAATTTTTGGGGCGGCACGGCTCGCCGCCCTACACAAGATCAGCCGCAAGGAAAAAATTTAAAGATATTTAATATATAATATTAATCATCAACCGTATTTGTTTTCTTAACAAAATTTTAATTACCTTTCTTGGAAATAATTTATATTTATTTGAAAGATAAAAATATTTATCTTTATCAAATATTATTAGTATCAATAAATTTTAATATTTTAATGATAAAAATAAAAAATAAAAAATATCCAAACTTTGTAATAGTCGATTAAGAAGACGGTAGTTCTAATAATAGAGAATAATTTAAATAAGATAGCACTAAAACGCGAGATTGTGTTGCACTTGTCACAGTAACACGTTTCGTTCATACGTCATAAGTCTTGTTAGAAACAAGACCATGTATACATTCGTATTTTAAGAATGAATGTATGTCTTTTTCCAAAAGCATTAGATTCGAGTTTTCAGAATCCAAATTCGGCACAATTAATTATATTTTGAATGAGATAAGTTACTTAGTCGAAAGGGTCTTAAAAAGGTCCATAGAGAAAAACAAAAATCAGGCAACAACATTGCATTAAAGAAATTGCAAAATAGGGGAGAGAGAGAGAGAAAGAAGAATATATATATATATATATATATATATATATATATATATATATATATATATATATATATATATATATATAGTTGTGGTGAGAATTAAGAGAAGAGTGAAGAGAAAATGGGTGATAGAGTTGTTGAAGAAGGTAACGATTTGGAATTCACTCCCACTTGGGTTCTTGCTGTTGTTTGTTCTGTCATCGTTGCTTCTTCATTCGCTATTGAGAGATTTCTTCACTATGGAGGCAACTTTCTCAAGAAGAAGAATCAGAAACCACTCTATGAAGCTCTTGAAAAAATCAAAGAAGGTTCTTTTCTTTATATTTTTTCATTAAATTACATTCATATAACTTATGAGATTTAGGAAGTGAGGGAACAAACATTTTAGCCTTTTAGATGTCCGAAGATAATTTAATTTTTAAAATTTAAAAATAGTGAAATAGTTTTTAAAAATATTGTAGGTTGGTTACTTTTATTTATGAAAGATATATAATATTTATTATTATTTTATTTCATTAATTTAAATATTTTTTTATTAATTGTATCCCTTAACTTAATAAATAAAATGAAAGAATTAAAATTCATAAGTATCAAAATAATAATAATAAATAAATAAATTCATTAAATAAAATGATCATACATATTTTTTTAGATGTATTTTATTATTTTTTATTTTTAAAATATTAAATTATATCATCCTCATGTTTAGGGATTACTCTAAATGGTACGATATGTTTACACCGATCCCCGGAAGAAATGTGGTATAATATTCTTTTAAACAAGTAACAAATTAACATAGTGTAAAAGGATGGTAATTGGTGTAATATTTTTAATTTAAAACAATTAAGAAATTATTTTAGAACTTAAAATGACAACTTACAATTTTATGAAACCTTAGAAGTTAGAAGTAATAATTAATTTATGTGAAAATCATGTTGGTAGGTAATATATGTAATTAAATATTTTTGTACGTGTTTTTTTTTAATGTTGAGACCTGTCCTGACCCTTTGAGTTTTAAGGATGCAATTCATCCAAACTTTTTTCTAAAAAGAAAATAATTAATATTCTCTTATTTATCGATTAAATGAGATATTTACTTTCTAATATTCTGAAAGAGCAGAAGATAGATACTTGTTGTTGATGTGAAAATCATGTTGATACTTCAGTGAGTGTTTTTTGAACGTTGATGTCTGTCTTAACATCAGGAGTTTTAAGGGTCTAATTTATCCAAACTTTAATTTTGAATCGAAACTGCAGCTAAGTTTTCTTAATGAATAATGGTTGGTATGCAGAAATTTCTTGTGTAAAAAAGAGGACATGGTAAATTTTGTTTATTTTAATTTTTGTTGTTGTTGTTGTATTGTTTGATTTGTTTCAGAGTTGATGCTGTTGGGTTTTATTTCTCTGCTACTAGCAGTAACACAAAATGGGATAATCAAAATTTGTGTTCCAGTGGATTGGAGTCATCACATGCTTCCTTGCAGCCTTAAGGATAAAGAAAATGAAGAATCAAAAACACCCACATCACATTTTCAGACATTTTTCTCTTTCTCTAATATTTCTGGCACTGCTAGACGCCTTTTAGTTGAGAGTCAGAATGAGAATCAGCAACCAACAACAGAGCCAAAACTAGGACACTGTGCTGCCAAGGTATTATAACCATAAATTTCATCTTAATTAGTTAATTATGGCTTTAGTCATTTTACAATTTTCCTATAAATTTAATTATAATTTTAACATAATTATACTTTCAACATTGTTTGAACCTTGATATTAGTCAACCAACCATTATAACAAACAGTTGTATATATTTTTTTTTAAAGATAGTTCTATACTTTTTTAAAAGTAATTATATAACTTTTTTAATTATTATTATATAATTTTCTAAGTCTGTTAAAAGTATACAATAACTTGATAGTATGAATTCAATTGTATTAATTAGGTCCTTCAACTAATGCAACTATACAATTTTGGATCTTTTATCATTTCACGGTAGATATTTCATAAATTTTGTTAATATAATGCTTGATAATATTGACTTAATTATATTTTGTAGTTCTTCAACGGTTACGTAATTTTGATTATAAAAAGTTTTTATTGAGTTAATTGAGCTTCCAACTATTGCAACGGTACAATTTTGGTCTTTCATAACACAAAAACATTAATAATAATTTGTTTACATAGCATTTGATAATAATATGACATTAAAATTATGACCTCATAAGATATAAAAACTTATACACATGTTGACATGACATTTTTATAAAAATACCTTAGATATGCAAATTAGCTTAAACAAAAGCTTTCGTACCATGTCACTGTTACATCATTATTAAATGTCATATTAATAATTATATACATTTAAGTTTTTATACTCATATCACGTTAGCTGTTAAGTTATTATTAAAATTCAAATTAATAAGTTAAATTTTTACCCATAAATTGACAAAAATTAAAATTATATCAGTATAATAGTTGGACGACTCACTTAATTCAATCGAAACTTTCGAAATCAATGCTGTTACGAGGACAAAATTTAATGAAGTTTATAATTTTTATATAGTTATTTTTGTAATTTATATTATTCGATGATTTCCCTTATGTCTTTAATGTTCTATATATTCCATATGTCTAACCAAAGTATATCTTGCAATGTATTTATATTTGATTTTCAGGGTAAAGTTCCTCTATTATCCAAGGAGGCTCTACATCACCTTCATATCTTTATTTTTGTCCTGGCTATTGTTCATGTCACCTTTTGTGTTCTCACTGTTGTTTTCGGAGGGTTAAAAGTGAGTGCATAATAAGTATTATTATTATAATAAATTTATCTCCTCTGTTTAAATTTCGTTTTTGAAGAATCGTATTCTCTAAGAAAATGAATTTAAAATTTTAGAAATGTTTCGAAAAATAATTCAAAAATCAGATTTAGAAAAAAAAATGAAAATTACTTTTTTTTATATATAAATAACTTGAAACTATTTATCTAAAAATTAATTATTCAATAATCAGTTTTCTAGAGTTACATTTTTAGAAAGTTTAGACAAACAAGCTAATTTGTATTTGTTGAAAGCCTTCTCTACTAATAAATAATAATTAACTCTCATTTTTTTTTTTACTGAAATAATTATTAACTCTGATTAATAGATACGTGAGTGGAAACAGTGGGAAGACTCAGTGGAAGATAACAATGGAACACAACAAGGTAAACAAATACACTTTTAATTTCTATGTTCAATAATTTTATTAACTGGGTGGAGTATTTGTCAGTCATATCGAATTCTATGCCTTTCAACTCATCATCATCCTATATTTGTATAGGCTAGATTTCTATTTGTGTGACTATGAACTATTAAATCATCCATTCATTATCATCCTATATAAATATTGAAGCTCTTATGGTGGTGACACCTAAGTTGTCTAATAAATTTAAATTAATTTCAATTAAATTACTGACTAAAGATTTTCCTCATTAACCGTTTAATTTACAATTTGTTTTAGTGTACGTTTTAAATAAACTATGTCGCACTGGATCAAACTAGAAACAAGTAAACTATATCATAAATATTCACAGGAAAGAAAATAAAAAGGAAAAATAAAATATTATTCTTTGTATTAAAATAAATTTAGGGATAAATTAAAAGTTAGCTTTTGTTTAAATTTAATATAATATTTTTTTTAAAATCAATTAACTTACACATAAGTTAATTTAAACTTATAAGAAATTTATTTATTTTTTCTTCTATAAATACTTATAAAAAAAATTTACCACCATTAATCACTTCTAACTCACGTCATTTTAAGCAACTAACATGAACTTTAAATGAATGTGTGCATAAATTAGTTGAGGTTTTGCGTTGTTTTATACAAATTAATCTATTCCAAAACAACTGAAATGAAATGTCAGAACTTTTTTTCCAAAAAAATGATTAAATAATTTTTATTTCTTTAAATTTGAAATTTATTTATTTTTTGTTTCTCAAATTTAAAGTCATTCTTTCTGTCTCTAATTTAAAAATAGCCCAATTTCGGTCTTTGAGATTATTTTCCTTTTACCGCATTTTAGTTTTCCTAATAAGGGCTATAAGTAGGTTATTTCTAAATTAGCTAGTTAGATGGAAATAATCACTTTCAAATTCGGAGAACTAAAAGAAAGATAGATCCAAATTTAAGAGACCTAAAAGAATTTTAGCCATAAAAAATGCAAAAATTGGTAGAGAAATATTAATGTCCCCGAGTGTTATTCTTAATATACAGTTTGATATGTCTAGTTTACAATAACTTTACAATATATGCAGCTGATTGAACTTTTCAAAATCTATCTTAAAATTAATATCTCTTAATTTACATGTTTCAATATCTTTAGTTTGTGACTATTGATCACACTACGCTTACTAAAGAATTTCTGAATTACTATCCAAATTTTTTATATGCATACCGGTTTAATGCAGCTTTGGAACCAGTTGTGACTCATGTTCAACAACATGATTTTATCAAGGATCATTTTACTGGTTTTGGCAAAGAATCTACTATCATGGGTTGGGTGGTAAGTGGTCCACAAGTATTTAGAACCTGTTTTAAGTTAAGTCTAATAGGAATAGGAAATAGGAAAAAATATATAAATTTCTTCATAAATTAAAATTAATTTTTATATAAATAAATTTAGTGAAGTTCTTTCATATTAAATATTTTAAAAATTAACTTTTAACTTATGCATAGGTTCATTTTAATTTATAAGAAAACTTATCTTATTTTATTATTTTTTTTCTTTTAAGATTTAGTAAATAAGTTTATCTGTAAACAGCCCTTAATGGTTCGAAACTTTTGACAAAACCTTTTTTAATTCTTTCATTTATCAAAAAGATGTAATCCAGTTAATTAAATAAAGTGTGTGTGAGTTCTTTTAAATTTTTTCACAGTTACGTTTGATTTTTGCAGATAAAAAAAAGAAAAAACCTTTTATTTGAAGACACACTAATGCTTTCCAACCTATATCCTTTCCTTTTCAATCATTCATATTTTGTAATATTTATTTATTAATATTCTATTAAATGTTATTATATACTATCTTTGGCAATATTATTAATTTAATTAAAAATATTATCAAAGATTACAAATGACATTTTACTAGATGGTTCAGATACAACCCTTGTTAAAATGATATTGAATTTAATAGGTAACATTTTTATGACGTTTTTGTAACTTTTTTTTTAGTGCTAAGGAAGGTCATAAATATAGCAGTGTCAAGTTATATATATAATGCAACTGGACTATATATCTTTTGTTCAATATTGTCTTTCTATGATTCAGTCTAGCTAGTTAATTTCATGGTTGTTGTTGACATTATCGCAATTCTTTCTAATTTTTCATGTTTCTCTCAGAAATCATTTTTCAAACAATTTTATGGATCTGTGACAAAATCAGATTATATCACATTAAGGCTTGGTTTCATTATGGTAAGGTTTAATGTGCTGTCAAATCAGCTCATAATTTTTTATTAGCTAGCTTTGTATATTTTATTATTACTGATCCATAATATTAATATCTATTTTGTATCTCTATTTTAGACCCACTGCAAAGGAAATCCAAATTTTAATTTTCATAAATACATGATTCGTGCTGTTGAAGATGATTTCAAGAAAGTTGTTGGTATAAGGTATATGTTTTTTGAAGAATAATTCTTTCGTAATTATTTAAGGTTTTCTACTTCACACACATCTCCAGCCTTTATATGGTCTAGATTTATTGTTTGTGTATTAATAATTATAATTTCATGGTTGCAGTTGGTACCTTTGGATCTTTGTGGTCATCTTCATGTTGCTTAATATTAATGGTAAGTTAATTTATGTCTCATATATATATATATATTACATTTTTAATTTATCAATGTGTTTTAAAATTTATAAAAAATATTTTTTTTATTTCTTCTCCTGTAAGTTCTTCTAAGGAAATATTTAAGCAGGTTCAAGTTTTACTTAATTAAAACACATTGTTTGTAAAATGCAACGACCTCTGTCTATTTTTATTTTTTTTGGTCTTTTTTCTTTGTTGGTGAAATAATTTTAAATAAAATCTTCTTTCAAATACATAATAAACGTGAAAGATTTTTTTATCAGTACGTGATTAATTTCAAGTGTTATCAATGATCATCGTTTTAACAATAACTATTTGTATACTTTTACCCATTAGGAGTGATATTTTGGATTTTGTACTTGTCAAATTAATTCTCAAATTAAGACGTTTGTTTTACTTTTTCAGGCTTGCACACATATTTTTGGATTGCTTTCATTCCTTTCATCGTAAGTATGATGATAAGATTGTCTTTTTTTCCCTATGTACGTTTACTTTACTCAAAATCTCGCTAGTACATCACATCTTAATTAATTTATCTCAAGTATAAGAAAAAATATTGAGCAATATTATAAGAAATATATTCTTAATCAACTAAAACAAGTTCAATTCAAGAGTATAACTATTTTGTGGTTTATACGAATTTGGTATCATAACAATATATCTATCTTTTTACATAGCGGTGGTAAATGGATGAAATTGGATGTTTTTCGTTGAATCATAATTATTTTCACACAGCAAGCAACATACTTACTAGTTAAATTTCTATGTTCTTTATTAAAGTTTATGCAATTAAATTCAATAATTTATAAATTTCTCTTTCTACTTTTCTTACTTACAGAGACACGTATTCACTGGCGGAGCCAAGTTGAAGGGAAGGGGGCCATGGCCCCCAACTTTTTTTAATTTTTTTTTCTATATATATATATATATATATATAATTATTATAAATAAATAATTATGATTTTGGTTTTATAATTTTAAATAAATAATTATATTTATAATATTTCTAAAATAATTACTTTAAATAATAACTTATTATAATAAATAATATATATTATATATAATAATAATAATAAATTTTAATTTTTGATGATTTTCTATTTTTGATTTATAATTTTATATCTAATTTTAAAAACATACATGTTTAAAATTTCTGTTTAAATAATTTTTAGTTTTAATTTTTTTAATATTCATCTTTAATTTTAAAATTCTGTCTAAATGATTTTTTTTTTAAAATTTATAATATTCATCTTTAATTTTAAAATTTTACTGTCATATTATATATATATATATATATAAATTCTTAATTAAAACAAAAATTTTTAATAATATATTTTTTGTTATTTTATTTAAAAATTATAACTAAATTTTTTAATATTCCTTTAGTTTTAAATTTTTACTGTCATATTATATATTTATTTAAGAAATTTTGATCATAATAAAAAATTTTAATCATTAATAATATATTTTTTATTACCTTATCCAAAAATTATAATTAAATAAATTAAAATTATTCTAAACTATTTTTTATGGGCACACTATCTTATTCTAAAGAAATTAAATAAAAAATATTAAAAATAATAAATTAAAAAAAAAATTGACCCTCCCAACCAAAAATTCTGGCTCCGTCTGCACGTATTAGTATAAATGTTTTCTTATTAGTGTATGCATAGACATATCTACACATACTAGTTGATGTATTTCTTTCCTAAGTGCTCTTTGGTTGATTTTTCTATTGTTGCTTTGCATTTTCAGCTTCTACTTGCTGTGGGCACTAAGTTGGAGCATGTAATAATTCAATTAGCTCATGAAGTAGCTGAGAAGCATTCGGCAGTAGAAGGTGAATTGATTGTTCAACCAAGAGATGATCACTTTTGGTTTAAAAAGCCCCACATTATCATATTCTTGATTCACTTCATCCTTTTCCAAAATGCTTTTGAGATAGCATTTTTCTTTTGGATATGGGTAAGCATATTGGATTAAAGCACAATTTATGGTTAATTTCCTTTACTTTTCCATTTTAGTTTTGTCTTTTGGTTTAATGAGTATGTAGGGGTTGGGAGCAAGTGTTTCATATTTCTAATGAATATAACCTTACAAGGTTTTTTTTTTTTTTTTTTTATTTTAGGTCACATTTGGTTTTGACTCCTGTATAATGGGACAAGTCCGTTATATTGTTCCAAGGCTCGTTATCGGGTAACTACTATACTTTATCTATTTTCTTTGAGCATGATCTTCAATGTTTAGAACTCATGTTTAAATTTAATTAAGTTGAATTGAGTCGGATAGAGTCAATTAAAGAGAATCTAATTAATAAACGAGCTCTTTAATTGAATCATGGATCCTCCTAGGCTAAATTTTTATGTGACCATGTCTTGTCCAAGTTTTTTACTTATTCTTCTCTTTTTGGCACAGAACATTAATAAGAACTTACCACTTGAATTTTAATGATCTATAGAGGGATAGAGCAAAATTTTCACATAATCATACAAAAATATGGCATGAGAAGATCCATTTCCTTTTGGTCCACCTATTTTTTGTATTCATGAGAATCCAATTAACCAACCAAATTCGTTATTGTTAAGATTATTTTTTTAATACTATGTCTTGTTTCAATGTGCACTCTAAATTTTAATATTTTGAACTCTTTTTCCTTTACCTTACCCTTTCTATTGGCTTTGTAGGGTGTTTATTCAGGTATTATGCAGCTACAGTACCCTACCTCTTTACGCAATTGTTACACAGGTGATTATTGACTTGCCTTCCAAACTCTAACCAAACCAATTTTATTATATTTAGTTAAAATTAAAATCCTAATTTTTGGACACTCACTAAATACAAATACTCCATTACCACTTTATTTTTCTCAACCTCTCTTTTCTTATCACATTTATACCACGTCTCTTTTAACATTTTCTCTCTTGGTGTCATACAATATTTTGGGTGTGACAAAATATTATTTTTGTTGAAAGTAAGTCCTCTTTGCATTGAGTCATTGACATTAGTTTAACACATTTTTCATGTAATATAATGTAGATGGGAACTCACTATAAGATGGCTATATTTAACGAGCAAGTTCAAGCACGCCTTGTTGGTTGGGCACAAAAGGCAAAGAAAAAAGGATTAAGAAGTGATAATAATCAATCCAACCAAATAAGTTCTCACGCAAATTCTAGAATTCAACTTGGATCAATGTTCAGGAAGGCATCTGTCCCAGAAGATAACGTTATTGTCCCTAGAAATGACGGGTTTGAATAAGCAGAGTGATGCACCAATTATGAGTATGAAGACAATTTTGGAAGCCATTATATATTCGTAATTGTTAACTTTCTTAGTATACTATAAGAATAAGAATATTCACACATTTATTTATTAGTTAATGTTGTATAAAATGTTGTATATAATAATGATACCAAATCAGCAATGAATCTCCCAAAAGCTTTTTGGTGGTAGGCAAAGTATTGTAAATAATAGGAAAGTACAAATTTTAAAAAGTAACTGAGGCAAAAATTTTATCACCAAGTTATGTGTTCATTGTATCAGAGAATAGTGTATGACTAAAAAGACTAAAGCATCATTAATTAGACAGAAGTTTGAGATAAAAAAATTATTAACTGTCAAAAATTATTGTATTTATATCACAAATTTGTTATTAAGGTATTTAGCAGTGAAATTTCTAGTTACTTGTATATTGTCACAGTTTATTGTTAGGGTTTTTAAAAGAAAAAAAATGTTTGTACATGGATAGTATAATTTATTTTATAATTAACTAATTGCGACTATTATGTATAAGTAAATTTATTAACTTTAATAATAAAATTTTAAAAAAATCATACAAAATTTGATTTATAATTAGTTAATTAGGTAAAATTGTTTTGCATTATTGATACATACCATTTAAACTCTTTAAAATTATTTTTTTAAAAAAAGGTATAAGAAGATTATACCACAAAATCTATATTGATTCATAAGAAATAATTTTAACCGAATTAGCAATGGATTAAACTATGTCACCATCTGCGACCGATACACCCACCGACATGCGATTTCGTTATTATGCAAAGTTTGCTACCAAATTACGATCGAATTATGCGTTACAAATAATTTCTCTAGCTAATTTTGTCGCTATTAAACTTTGATTTTGATTTATGCTATTGCGACCAAAATTTTAGAATGTAAATATTTCAATCCTAGAATCTTGTTTAGAAGTTTCGATATAGCGACCGGAAGCTTCTCGGTCGCGGTTTAGAGAACAAATAACAAGAAAAATATAAATTTGCTGTACTGAAAAAATACCTATTAACAACGATTTTTTTTTTTTTGACATATAACGAAAACCCGAGATCATACTACAGAATATTTATTTTCTAATACCAATATCAATCATCATCCAATCATTTTCACCTCAAAATACATTTATAAAGCATATTTTAACTAAATATTTTAATTATTTATTATTATTTTTTCTAATTTAAAAAAATAAATAAATATTTTAGTGAAACATATTGTAGACAATTTATTTTAGACAAAAAATCTTATTCCATAAATATAATATCAATTTTGATATTATTAATCTTATTCCAAAATGACTGGTACTTGTACTTTATATATAGAGAGAGACACACACCGGAAACTGCTTTATTTTATCGATTCGATAGCAGGTATACTTGTTTATTTATCGATCCATTAAATTCATACCTATTCTCATTATGATAATATTAATTTTTTAAGTTTCTATTTTAAATTTATGCACTGTATAATGATATTCCTTTAATTTATATAACATTTTATTCTTGTAATTTATTTTTTATTTTTAATTCTCGTAATCTTTTTATCATTAATTTCTTTATTTTTGGACATTAAAATTAATGTTGTCCTTGTTATTATTATAAGTAAATATCATAAAAAAATAATTATTAAGATTGAAAAATATTTTTTTAAAGGATTAATTATAAAATACTAACATTGTGGAAAAATTTATACTTATTTCAATCGTATATGAATAATAATATGATTAAAAAAATTTATATACGTAAATAAAATATAGTTGACCATAAAAATCGTTACATTTATAAAATATATGGAATAAAATATAAGATAATTTAAATTAATTATAATTTTATTTAATTAGGACAATAAAACATTTTATTATCTATAATTAAAAAATTAGAATAATATTTTTTGTGTATATATAATGTATTATCATGGTTATGTCCTTTTCCATTTTTATAATATCTTTTAAAATATTAAAAGACGATATGACATAAAATGAAATAAATTATTATAAAAATAGATTTTATTTTATTTAAAACATTAATTTATATATAATATTTTATTAGTTGAATTCTTTAACTTTATAAATAAAAATTTTAAGTTTCATTGATATTTAATTGAGTAAAATTATTTTTTTAAAATTATTTTCAATTTTATTGAAAATATCTTCAAATACTTATGATTTTCTCTATGTTGAAAATCATATAAATTATATAATGAAAATTTTATGAAAATCAATCAAAATCAACTTAGACTCTCGTCCTTAAGAGACAAAGCTTAATTCATGTTGAGTATGAGTATATGAAATATGTAGATTTTAATTAAATTATTATTTTAATAAGATATGTATTAGATTAACTATAATTTTAATAAACTTCAAAAGATTTACATTTTTAAAATAAAATTTTATAATAGAAACTTATAATTAATATATAGAAATACGGGTCATATTCAATTATCATAATTATGACATTTTAAATAAAATATTAAATTTATATGTATTCAATTAAGATTTTTTTAAAAAATATTTTAGTATTAATAAATTATTCAATATGAATGATTTTATGGTGCCTTTTAATAAAGATATAATTATCTTGTTAATTTTATAAGATTTTTTTTCTGTATTCTTTCTATAGAGACGTAAAATTTGTTATAATCTTTAATGATATCTCGTCGTACACATCATTATTTTTTATTAGTCATCATGTCGTGTCACGATGGAATTTGTATTATAAGATTGATGTTTTATGTCACATTATCAACTTCATAGCCAATCAAGCTACCCTATTTAGTTACGGACAATAAATTTAGATATAACATGCATTTTATTATTTAATGATAATTTATAAAAGTGAATTATTTTTATATTTTTTTTATTTTTTAAATTGTTCATTAAACACTTTTAAGTAACTTAAATAACTATTAATTGCTCTTAATTTATAATATTTTATGTTAGGACTTATTGATGGTTTGTTCAAGTATTTTAGGGATAAATTAACCAAAAACAGGAAGAAATAATGCAGAAAAATGAAACTCACGTGAACTGACTGGCATACAACTCGCCTAGGCTGTCACATATCTTGCATACGAGCTCGTGCGGGCTATCACATATCTCGCATACAAGCTCACGCGAGCTAGCATATATCCCGCATGCAACCCGCGCGAGCTGACCTATTTCTCGCATGAGATCTCGCGCGAGCTCCTATATCTCGTGTGAATTGGGCTCGCAATAAGTTCAAGTCCACAAAGAAGGCTATATATTCACAAATTACTGTCAGCAAAGGAGACAGTTCTTAACCTAATTCAACTGAGGTTCTGGAGACTGACAACCTCCAGACCTCCCCACTCTTAGTTTAGGCGACATTCTGAGTTCAACCCCAAGTTTACGGAAGGAGACACAAGGATCGCTCGGCTTCTTAGAATTCGGTCACCATATATTATCTTTCTTGTTATTCTTGTGTGTTTCTCCCTATTAACGTGAACTAATTCCCCCTTTGATTGGGAGAACGATGTAGCCATAATTTATCCCTTTATATGATTCTCGATATTATTCAATATATGTTTAAGTGTTTGTTCTTTTGTGTTTAATGTTATTTGTTAATTGATGGCAAAGTATGTCTAAGTAGTACCGAAGAATTAAATCATCATCACGCTAGAGTCCTAGAGATAGGAAGTAGGTAATAGTGTGGACGCACCTAAGTTTGCCCTTAAATTCAGAGATCTAAATCCTGAATTAACTTAAGTATTAATTTAGAGACTAATTAATCTAGTTAACCTAGGCGACGTGGGTGATCCTAAGAGGGGCGGTCACGAGGGTATTAATCTGATCCAATTAATAGAGTATATTTGAATAACAAAAGAGGAGAATATTATGGGGGAATTAGTGGTGAAATCGGGATCCCAATCGTTCTAAAATTATCATTACTTTTTTCTTCTACTGTTTACTTCTCTCCTTTAATCATTGCTTTCTCAACAACCTAACAAACTCCCAGCAACTTTCTCTCTTCATAATAATAAGATTAAAATAAGAATTAAATCTAATTCTTTATCCTCGTGGGATCTACAACTTTGTTATTAAAAATACTTATTACTTGACGATTGTGGTATACATGCCATAACAAGGTGTGCAGGAGGTATAACTACCACATGTATTCCGCGCATCACCTACAATCATTGTCATCCCTCCAAACTATCATTACCTGCAAAAACGATCGAGTTACATTGAATGGCTACATCCGCCACAAACCTGGCAGGACACCTCAATCACAAGAAGGCCCAAGTCCCACTTGGCCTATCCATTTAGTCGGGTGGCGTCAACTCCCCTAAATTATAAATACCTATTATCTTATCAGGGAGTACATTTGGGCCCATACCTATTTTCTCCATCAAGCTCATCAATGTTGGATAGAGCAATAAGCTCTTGAATTTTCAGCTTCCCCCTTTTACACAAATGAACTTCATGCACTCTCAGCGCTCCAATGAGTTTATCCAGAGTAAGGGTCTTCATATTTCTCCCAACAGATATAGCAGTGGACATAGCTTCCCATGGTGTAGGTAAGCTGTCCAAAATCTTCATGTTGTTTTGGGCTCTTGAAAAAGTAATTTCCAATGCAGCTAGCCCATTCAGAATAGTTTGGAATCTTCCAAACATTCCGTCTATAGATTCTCCTCTTTCCATGGAGAACATTTCGTATTCTCTTTGAAGGGTGGCAGCTTTCCTAAGTCTGACATCTTTAGTTCCTTCATAAGAGATCTTCAACGCGTCCCAAAGCTCTTTGGCTGTTTTGTAGGCACAGAATTTGTTATATTCTGTCCTAGAAAGAGCACACGTTATGACATAACGTGCCTTGTTGTTGAGCTGCGATTGTATATTCTTCATTTCCCACTCCGATTCAAAGGCTTGGTGGGGGGAATGTCTCCTTCTCGTTATGATCTTCCAAAGTCTATATTTTGTAGACTTGATATACATCTCCATCCGGTCCGCTTCGAAGTAAGGGTAATCATTTCCAGAGAAAGCTGGAGGAGTGTTCATGGAGGAGCCTTCTGCAATGAGCATCGTCTGGGAGTTCGCCATCCCGGATCTTTTCCTCTAGCAGTTATTAAGCGCTCAACCCTTAGAGGTTGAGCTCTGATACCAAACTGTAAAAGATAAAAACACACAAGAAGGGGGGTTGAATTGTGTAGACTATTTTTATAACTTTTTCTCTAAGACGATGCGTTTGCGTCTGTTGTTTTCAAAGCTTGATCAGACGCAAGATTGTTTTCTTCTTTAAGATTGATTTTATTATCAAACTGTTCAATTTATTATCGTTAGTTAACAGATAAAACAATAGAGAAGACAACAATATTTTTATCGGTTCGTTAAGTCTGATCAAGACTAGATCCAGTTCCCCAGCAACACGCTAAGGTTCCACTATGAGTATTCTTTGAACCCAGCCACTCCTGGCTAAATACAGATATTATTTGAACACAGCCTTCTCAGGCTAACCCAGTATTCTTTGAACCCAACCTCTGCAGGCTAAACAGGGTATTCTTTGAACACAGCCTCCACAGGCTAAAACAGAGGTATTCTTTGAAACACAACCTCCTCAAGGCTAAACAGAGGTATTCTTTGAAACACAGTCTCCTCAGGCTAAGAGCACCACAACAATGGATTTAGGAAGATGAAAGAATAAGTTTATCCTCTACGCAGAGAGGGGTTTTACAATGAGATCTATTCTAAGTTCAGGGCGAGTGAACTTTGCTTGAGAGCTTGAGAGCTTGGATATATTTTCTTTGTTATGTAGTTCGCCAACTGATTCTTGAAGCTGTGAAGTCCTTTTATAGGCATCTTCTTCAAATAACCGTTAGACTCATTTGAATGCCGTTGAGAGTCGTTGAGAAATCTTCTTGAGAGCTTTCCAAAAAGGTTGTCAGTTGTACTTGATTGATTGATAAGAGTCGCAGCGGATATAGCGGACTAGGTTGTGCGCAGTACTATTTCTAACTTGTACAGAGATGTGACAAAAGGTGAAGACCTTTTTTACTTTGGTGTGTAAGCTCGAATCTCTATACTGATCTTGGATGCTTCTCATGATTGCTTTTTTAGATTTGAAATCTTGGCGTGAATGACTCAACTGAACTTCATTTAAACGAGGTAGACGAATGAATAAATAAATGGGTTGTGAGTTGAATTCATTCGTCTGTCTCCTTTCGTCTGTTCCTTCGGTGTGTGTGTTCTTGATCGATGCTTGATCGATCAGGTTCTTGATCGATGCTTGATCCATACTCTTGATCGATGCTTGATCGTGTTCTTCCATCGATGCTTGATCTCGAGACTCTTTCCGATCGATGCTTGATCTCCGAGCTCTTCCGTCTGATGCTTCAGTCTGAGCTCTTCCGTCTACAGGCACAACAGACTGTTCTGTATTTATCAAAACTAAGATGTTAAATCATCTTGACTTAACATAAACTAAAATCGAAGACTTGAGAAGGATTTTTTATTTCTCGAAAGCTTTGACATAAACAGGTAATCTTGAACCCATTTTTTTTAGAATGATTTTTTCTATCGAAACAATAATAATCATGAAAATAATGGTAACAACGACAAAGAGTTGGTGAAGGTGTGACAGTAATAAGAGTAGAGGTAAAATTATTAATAATATAAGTAATAATAATGGTGATATGAGATTTTTAATTAGTTTTTAATTCTAATCACAATTTTTTTATCCTTATAAGTTTTATTTTTTATTTTAAAAAATTAAATATTTCCCTTAAATCTACCAAAGTCTTTCTATTCTTTTAAATTCATTAAGTGTTTTTAAATCTTATAAACTCATATAATATAAGTTCAACAAAAT